>OY829527.1:6176604-6499104 GCA_963691665.1 Clepsis dumicolana | reverse complement strand
TGGTTGGTTGGTTGGTTGGTTGGTTGGTTGATTGGTTGGTTATTTGGTTAGTTGGTTGGTTAGTTGGTTAGTTTGTTAGTTTGTTAAATTGTTGGTTGGTTAGTTGGTTAGTTTGATAGTTGGTTAGTTTGGTAGTTTGATAGTTTGATACTTGGTTAGTTGGTTTGTTTGGTAGTTTGATAGTTGGTTAGTTGGTTAGTTTGGTATTTTGATAGTTTGTTAGTTGGTTAGTTTGTTAGTTGGTTGGTTGATTGGTTGGTTGGTTACTTGGTAAGTTTGTTGGTTGGTTGGTTGGTTGGTTGGTTGGTTGGTTGATTGGTTATTTGGTTAGTTTATAAGTTGGTTGGTTAATTAGTTGCTTAGTTTGTTAGTTTGATAATTGGTTAGGTTAAGGATATTAAAAAAAAACACGGTGGCAGGGAACCCTCCGCGGGCCCCTCGGGGCCCGCGGCCCCCACCCAAAATACTAGTTATAATATATATAGCTCGATACCCACTCACTCACTCACTGACATGCTGTTTTGAAGAACCTACTAGGGGTGGGGTGGAACTGTATACATCATCGTATCAGAAATGCCGCCCCGACCCCAGGAAAAATACGAAATCGACCTGAACGTGGAAAGTAACCTGACTCTGGTAGCGGCTCTCTGCAACGGCTCGACCTACCGAGTTTGCCCGAAACTAAAGGCGCTCAGAACAGCCAGCCAATGGGTGAGCCGGTCAAAATGTTTTCAAAATGGCGAAAACAAGATGGCCGCCATACAAAATTGAAACGCGATTATTTCGCAAACCAATCGAGATGGATGACAGGTGCTCGACCAAATGTCATTCAGGGTGGGAGGGGTAATCTATCGGGATATTTTTTTTTCCAAGATGGCGGATTCAAAATGGCGGCCATTTTCTTTTTTGCTCTGATTCGATTGAAATTTTGTATCCAGGGCTCTCGAGGGCCACTGAATCAAACGCCGTAATTGGTTTTTCGATTTTGCGATTTTCCAAGATGGCCGCCATACGATGGAAAATCTGGCTCACTGACATGCTGTTTTGAAGAACCCATGAAGGGTGGGGTTTAATTCTCTACAACATCGCATCAGAAATGCCGCCTCGACCACTAAAAAAGTATGAAATTGACCTAAATGTGGAAATTGACCAGACACATGAGTAGTTCTCCGCGGCGACTTGACCTACCGAGTTTGCCCGGAACTAAAGTCGCTCAGAACAGCCAGCCAATGGGTGAGCCGGTCAAAGTTTTTCAAAATGGCGAAAACAAGATGGCCGCCATACAAAATTGAAACGTGAATATCTCAGAGGCCAGTCGAGATAGACGAATGGTTCCCAAACTAATGTCGTTTAGAATGGAAGGAGTAATCTAATGAAGTGATTTTTTTTTTCAAGATGGCGGATTCAAAATGGCGGCGAAATTTTTTTTTGTTTGATTCGATTGAAATTTTGCATCCAGGGCTCTTGAAGACCACAATATTCAACGCCATAATTATTTTTTCGATTTCAAAATTTTCCAAGATGGCCGCCATACAATGTTATGTCAGACTCACTGACTTACTGTTGTTTTGTAGCAACCTTTAGAGGTTGGGTTCGACTCTATACACCATCACATCAGAAATGCCGCCACGACCAACAAAAAAATATGAAATCGACCTGAACTTGGAAACTGACCCGACACATGGGGTAGCTCTCTGTAACGACTTGACCTACCGAGTTTGCCCGAAACTAAAATTGTTTAGAACAGCCAACCAATGGGTGAGCCGGTCAAAGTTTTTTCAAAATGGCGAAAACAAGATGGCCACCATACAAAATTGATTGTTGGTTAGTTTGGTAGTTTGATAGTTTGATACTTGGTTAGTTTGTTAGTTGGTTAGTTGATTGGTTGGTTGGTTGGTTAGTTGGTTAGTTTGTTGGTTGGTTGGTTGGTTGGTTGGTTGGTTGGTTGGTTAGTTGGTTTGTTGGTTAATTAGTTGGTTGGTTGGTTAGTTGATTGGTTGGTTGGTTGGTTAGTTGGTTAGTATGATGGTTGGTTGGTTGGTTGGTTGGTTGGTTAGTTGGTTTGTTCGTTAATTAGTTGGTTGGTTGGTTAGTTAGTTAGTTTGTTGGTTGGTTGGTTTGTTGGTTGGTTGGTTGGTTAGTTGGTTTGTTGGTTAATTAGTTGGTTGGTTGGTTGGTTGGTTGATTGGTTGGTTAGTTACTTGGTTGGTTGGTTGGTTGGTTAGTGTGTTAGTTTGTTGGTTGGTTAGTTTGAAAGTTGGTTAGTTTTGTAGTTTGATAGTTTGATAGTTGGTTAGTTGGTTAGTTTGGTAGTTTGATAGTTTGACACTTGGTTAGTTGGTTAGTTTGGTAGTTTGATAGTTTGTTAGTTGGTTAGTTTGGTAGTTTGATAGTTTGATACTTGGTAAGTTGGTTAGTTTGGTAGTTTAATACTTGGTTAGTTAGTTAGTTTGGTAGTTTGATAGTTGGTTAGTTGATTAGTTTGGTAGTTTGATACTTGGTTAGTTGGTTAGTTTGGTTGTTTGATAGTTGGTTAGTTGATTAGTTTGGTAGTTTGATAGTTTGATACTTAGTTAGTTGGTTAGTTTGGTAGTTTGATACTTGGTTAGTTGGTTAGTTTGGTAGTTTGATAGTTGGTTAGTTTGGTAGTTTGATAGTTGGTTAGTTGGTTAGTTTGGTAGTTTAATAGTTTGATACTTGGTTAGTTGGTTAGTTTGGTAGTTTGATACTTGGTTAGTTGGTTAGTTCCGTAGTTTGATAGTTGGTTAGTTGGTTAGTTTGGTAGTTTGATAGTTTGTAAGTTGGTTAGTTTGGTAGTTTGATACTTGGTAAGTTGGTTAGTTTGGTAGTTTGATACTTGGTTAGTTGGTTAGTTGGTTAGTTTGGTAGTTTGATAGTTAGTTAGTTGGTTAGTTTGGTAGTTTGATACTTGGTTAGTTCGTTAGTTTGGTAGTTTGATAGTTGGTTAGTTGGTTAGTTTGGTAGTTTGATAGTTTGTTAGTTGGTTGATTGATTGGTTGGTTGATTGGTTTGTTGGTTAGTTGGTTGGTTGGTTATTTGGTTAGTTGGTTTGTTGGTTAATTAGTTGGTTAGTTGGTTAGTTTGTTAGTTTGTTGGTTGGTTGGTTGGTTAGTTGGTTAGTTTGATACTTGGTTAATTGGTTAGTTTGGTAGTTTGATAGTTGGTTAGTTTGATAGTTTGATACTTGGTTAGTTGGGTAGTTTGGTAGTTTGATAGTTGGTTAGTTGGATAGTTTGGTAGTTTGATAGTTTGTAAGTTGGTTAGTTTGGTAGTTTGATAGTTTGATACTTGGTTAGTTAGTTAGTTTGGTAGTTTGATACTTGGTTAGTTGGTTAGTTGGTTAGTTTGGTAGTTTGATAGTTAGTTAGTTGGTTAGTTTGGTAGTTTGATACTTGGTTAGTTCGTTAGTTTGGTAGTTTGATAGTTTGTTAGTTGGTTGATTGATTGGTTGGTTGATTGGTTGGTTGGTTAGTTGGTTGGTTGGTTATTTGGTTAGTTGGTTTGTTGGTTAATTAGTTGGTTAGTTTGTTAGTTTGTTGGTTGGTTAGTTGGTTAGTTTGATACTTGGTTAATTGGTTAGTTTGATAGTTTGATAGTTGGTTAGTTTGATAGTTTGATACTTGGTTAGTTGGGTAGTTTGGTAGTTTGATAGTTGGTTAGTTGGATAGTTTGGTAGTTTGATTGTTTGATACTTGGTTAGTTTGGTAGTTTAATAGTTTGATACTTGGTTAGTTTGGTAGTTTGATAGTTTGATACTTGGTTAGTTTGTTAGTTGGTTAGTTGATTGGTTGGTTGGTTGTTTAGTTGGTTAGTTGGTTAGTTTGTTGGTTGGTTGGTTGGTTGGTTGGTTGGTTGGTTGGTTGGTTAGTTGGTTAGTTTGAAGGTTGGTTAGTTTTGTAGTTTGATAGTTTGATAGTTGGTTAGTTGGTTAGTTTGGTAGTTTAATAGTTTGATACTTAGTTAGTTGGTTAGTTTGATACTTGGTTAATTGGTTAGTTTGGTAGTTTGATAGTTGGTTAGTTTGATAGTTTGATACTTGGTTAGTTGGGTAGTTTGGTAGTTTGATAGTTGGTTAGTTGGATAGTTTGGTAGTTTGATTGTTTGATACTTGGTTAGTTTGGTAGTTTGATAGTTTGATACTTGGTTAGTTTGGTAGTTTGATAGTTTGATACTTGGTTAGTTTGTTAGTTGGTTAGTTGATTGGTTGGTTGGTTGTTTAGTTGGTTAGTTGGTTAGTTTGTTGGTTGGTTGGTTGGTTGGTTGGTTAGTTGATTGGTTGGTTGGTTGGTTGGTTAGTTGGTTAGTTTGTTAGTTGGTTGGTTGATTGGTTAGTTGGTTAGTTTGTTGGTTGGTTAGTTGGTTGGTTGGTTGGTTGATTGGTTGGTTGGTTATTTGGTTAGTTGGTTTGTTGGTTGGTTGGTTGGTTAGTTGGTTAGTTGGTTAGTTGGTTAGTTGGTTAGTTTGTTAGTTTGTTGGTTAGTTAGTTGGTTAGTTTGATAGTTTGATAGTTGGTTAGTTGGTTAGTTTGGTAGTTTGATAGTTTGATACTTGATTAGTTGGTTAGTTTGGTAGTTTGATAGTTGGTTAGTTGGTTAGTTTGGTAGTTTGATACTTGGTTAGTTGGTTAGTTTGGTAGTTCGATACTTGGTTAGTTGGTTAGTTCGGCAGTTTGATAGTTGGTTAGTTGGTTATTTTGGTAGTTTGATAGTGGGTTAGTTGGTTAGTTTGGTAGTTTGATATTTTGATACTTGGTTAGTTGGTTAGTTTGGTAGTTTGATAGTTGGTTAGTTGGTTATTTTGGTAGTTTGATAGTTGGTTAGTTGGTTAGTTTGGTAGTTTGATAGTTTGATACTTGGTTAGTTGGTTAGTTTGGTAGTTTGATAGTTGGTTAGTTGGTTAGTTTGTTAGTTTGATAGTTTGTTAGTTGGTTAGTTTGTTAGTTGGTTAGTTTGTTAGTTGGTTAGTTGATTGGTTGGTTAGTTAGTTGGTTAGTTGGATGGTTGGTTGGTTGGTTGGTTGGTTGGTTGGTTGATTGGTTGGTTATTTGGTTAGTTGGTTGGTTAGTTGGTTAGTTTGTTAGTTTGTTAAATTGTTGGTTGGTTAGTTGGTTAGTTTGATAGTTGGTTAGTTTGGTAGTTTGATAGTTTGATACTTGGTTAGTTGGTTTGTTTGGTAGTTTGATAGTTGGTTAGTTGGTTAGTTTGGTATTTTGATAGTTTGTTAGTTGGTTAGTTTGTTAGTTGGTTGGTTGATTGGTTGGTTGGTTACTTGGTAAGTTTGTTGGTTGGTTGGTTGGTTGGTTGGTTGGTTGGTTGATTGGTTATTTGGTTAGTTTATAAGTTGGTTGGTTAATTAGTTGCTTAGTTTGTTAGTTTGATAATTGGTTAGGTTAAGGATATTAAAAAAAAACACGGTGGCAGGGAACCCTCCGCGGGCCCCTCGGGGCCCGCGGCCCCCACCCAAAATACTAGTTATAATATATATAGCTCGATACCCACTCACTCACTCACTGACATGCTGTTTTGAAGAACCTACTAGGGGTGGGGTGGAACTGTATACATCATCGTATCAGAAATGCCGCCCCGACCCCAGGAAAAATACGAAATCGACCTGAACGTGGAAAGTAACCTGACTCTGGTAGCGGCTCTCTGCAACGGCTCGACCTACCGAGTTTGCCCGAAACTAAAGGCGCTCAGAACAGCCAGCCAATGGGTGAGCCGGTCAAAATGTTTTCAAAATGGCGAAAACAAGATGGCCGCCATACAAAATTGAAACGCGATTATTTCGCAAACCAATCGAGATGGATGACAGGTGCTCGACCAAATGTCATTCAGGGTGGGAGGGGTAATCTATCGGGATATTTTTTTTTCCAAGATGGCGGATTCAAAATGGCGGCCATTTTCTTTTTTGCTCTGATTCGATTGAAATTTTGTATCCAGGGCTCTCGAGGGCCACTGAATCAAACGCCGTAATTGGTTTTTCGATTTTGCGATTTTCCAAGATGGCCGCCATACGATGGAAAATCTGGCTCACTGACATGCTGTTTTGAAGAACCCATGAAGGGTGGGGTTTAATTCTCTACAACATCGCATCAGAAATGCCGCCTCGACCACTAAAAAAGTATGAAATTGACCTAAATGTGGAAATTGACCAGACACATGAGTAGTTCTCCGCGGCGACTTGACCTACCGAGTTTGCCCGGAACTAAAGTCGCTCAGAACAGCCAGCCAATGGGTGAGCCGGTCAAAGTTTTTCAAAATGGCGAAAACAAGATGGCCGCCATACAAAATTGAAACGTGAATATCTCAGAGGCCAGTCGAGATAGACGAATGGTTCCCAAACTAATGTCGTTTAGAATGGAAGGAGTAATCTAATGAAGTGATTTTTTTTTTCAAGATGGCGGATTCAAAATGGCGGCGAAATTTTTTTT
Organism: Clepsis dumicolana; assembly: GCA_963691665.1. NCBI lineage: Eukaryota > Metazoa > Arthropoda > Insecta > Lepidoptera > Tortricidae > Clepsis > Clepsis dumicolana. The sequence goes on along the minus strand of OY829527.1, from coordinate 6,492,653 downwards.
TGTTTGATTCGATTGAAATTTTGCATCCAGGGCTCTTGAAGACCACAATATTCAACGCCATAATTATTTTTTCGATTTCAAAATTTTCCAAGATGGCCGCCATACAATGTTATGTCAGACTCACTGACTTACTGTTGTTTTGTAGCAACCTTTAGAGGTTGGGTTCGACTCTATACACCATCACATCAGAAATGCCGCCACGACCAACAAAAAAATATGAAATCGACCTGAACTTGGAAACTGACCCGACACATGGGGTAGCTCTCTGTAACGACTTGACCTACCGAGTTTGCCCGAAACTAAAATTGTTTAGAACAGCCAACCAATGGGTGAGCCGGTCAAAGTTTTTTCAAAATGGCGAAAACAAGATGGCCACCATACAAAATTGATTGTTGGTTAGTTTGGTAGTTTGATAGTTTGATACTTGGTTAGTTTGTTAGTTGGTTAGTTGATTGGTTGGTTGGTTGGTTAGTTGGTTAGTTTGTTGGTTGGTTGGTTGGTTGGTTGGTTGGTTGGTTGGTTAGTTGGTTTGTTGGTTAATTAGTTGGTTGGTTGGTTAGTTGATTGGTTGGTTGGTTGGTTAGTTGGTTAGTATGATGGTTGGTTGGTTGGTTGGTTGGTTGGTTAGTTGGTTTGTTCGTTAATTAGTTGGTTGGTTGGTTAGTTAGTTAGTTTGTTGGTTGGTTGGTTTGTTGGTTGGTTGGTTGGTTAGTTGGTTTGTTGGTTAATTAGTTGGTTGGTTGGTTGGTTGGTTGATTGGTTGGTTAGTTACTTGGTTGGTTGGTTGGTTGGTTAGTGTGTTAGTTTGTTGGTTGGTTAGTTTGAAAGTTGGTTAGTTTTGTAGTTTGATAGTTTGATAGTTGGTTAGTTGGTTAGTTTGGTAGTTTGATAGTTTGACACTTGGTTAGTTGGTTAGTTTGGTAGTTTGATAGTTTGTTAGTTGGTTAGTTTGGTAGTTTGATAGTTTGATACTTGGTAAGTTGGTTAGTTTGGTAGTTTAATACTTGGTTAGTTAGTTAGTTTGGTAGTTTGATAGTTGGTTAGTTGATTAGTTTGGTAGTTTGATACTTGGTTAGTTGGTTAGTTTGGTTGTTTGATAGTTGGTTAGTTGATTAGTTTGGTAGTTTGATAGTTTGATACTTAGTTAGTTGGTTAGTTTGGTAGTTTGATACTTGGTTAGTTGGTTAGTTTGGTAGTTTGATAGTTGGTTAGTTTGGTAGTTTGATAGTTGGTTAGTTGGTTAGTTTGGTAGTTTAATAGTTTGATACTTGGTTAGTTGGTTAGTTTGGTAGTTTGATACTTGGTTAGTTGGTTAGTTCCGTAGTTTGATAGTTGGTTAGTTGGTTAGTTTGGTAGTTTGATAGTTTGTAAGTTGGTTAGTTTGGTAGTTTGATACTTGGTAAGTTGGTTAGTTTGGTAGTTTGATACTTGGTTAGTTGGTTAGTTGGTTAGTTTGGTAGTTTGATAGTTAGTTAGTTGGTTAGTTTGGTAGTTTGATACTTGGTTAGTTCGTTAGTTTGGTAGTTTGATAGTTGGTTAGTTGGTTAGTTTGGTAGTTTGATAGTTTGTTAGTTGGTTGATTGATTGGTTGGTTGATTGGTTTGTTGGTTAGTTGGTTGGTTGGTTATTTGGTTAGTTGGTTTGTTGGTTAATTAGTTGGTTAGTTGGTTAGTTTGTTAGTTTGTTGGTTGGTTGGTTGGTTAGTTGGTTAGTTTGATACTTGGTTAATTGGTTAGTTTGGTAGTTTGATAGTTGGTTAGTTTGATAGTTTGATACTTGGTTAGTTGGGTAGTTTGGTAGTTTGATAGTTGGTTAGTTGGATAGTTTGGTAGTTTGATAGTTTGTAAGTTGGTTAGTTTGGTAGTTTGATAGTTTGATACTTGGTTAGTTAGTTAGTTTGGTAGTTTGATACTTGGTTAGTTGGTTAGTTGGTTAGTTTGGTAGTTTGATAGTTAGTTAGTTGGTTAGTTTGGTAGTTTGATACTTGGTTAGTTCGTTAGTTTGGTAGTTTGATAGTTTGTTAGTTGGTTGATTGATTGGTTGGTTGATTGGTTGGTTGGTTAGTTGGTTGGTTGGTTATTTGGTTAGTTGGTTTGTTGGTTAATTAGTTGGTTAGTTTGTTAGTTTGTTGGTTGGTTAGTTGGTTAGTTTGATACTTGGTTAATTGGTTAGTTTGATAGTTTGATAGTTGGTTAGTTTGATAGTTTGATACTTGGTTAGTTGGGTAGTTTGGTAGTTTGATAGTTGGTTAGTTGGATAGTTTGGTAGTTTGATTGTTTGATACTTGGTTAGTTTGGTAGTTTAATAGTTTGATACTTGGTTAGTTTGGTAGTTTGATAGTTTGATACTTGGTTAGTTTGTTAGTTGGTTAGTTGATTGGTTGGTTGGTTGTTTAGTTGGTTAGTTGGTTAGTTTGTTGGTTGGTTGGTTGGTTGGTTGGTTGGTTGGTTGGTTGGTTGGTTAGTTGGTTAGTTTGAAGGTTGGTTAGTTTTGTAGTTTGATAGTTTGATAGTTGGTTAGTTGGTTAGTTTGGTAGTTTAATAGTTTGATACTTAGTTAGTTGGTTAGTTTGATACTTGGTTAATTGGTTAGTTTGGTAGTTTGATAGTTGGTTAGTTTGATAGTTTGATACTTGGTTAGTTGGGTAGTTTGGTAGTTTGATAGTTGGTTAGTTGGATAGTTTGGTAGTTTGATTGTTTGATACTTGGTTAGTTTGGTAGTTTGATAGTTTGATACTTGGTTAGTTTGGTAGTTTGATAGTTTGATACTTGGTTAGTTTGTTAGTTGGTTAGTTGATTGGTTGGTTGGTTGTTTAGTTGGTTAGTTGGTTAGTTTGTTGGTTGGTTGGTTGGTTGGTTGGTTAGTTGATTGGTTGGTTGGTTGGTTGGTTAGTTGGTTAGTTTGTTAGTTGGTTGGTTGATTGGTTAGTTGGTTAGTTTGTTGGTTGGTTAGTTGGTTGGTTGGTTGGTTGATTGGTTGGTTGGTTATTTGGTTAGTTGGTTTGTTGGTTGGTTGGTTGGTTAGTTGGTTAGTTGGTTAGTTGGTTAGTTGGTTAGTTTGTTAGTTTGTTGGTTAGTTAGTTGGTTAGTTTGATAGTTTGATAGTTGGTTAGTTGGTTAGTTTGGTAGTTTGATAGTTTGATACTTGATTAGTTGGTTAGTTTGGTAGTTTGATAGTTGGTTAGTTGGTTAGTTTGGTAGTTTGATACTTGGTTAGTTGGTTAGTTTGGTAGTTCGATACTTGGTTAGTTGGTTAGTTCGGCAGTTTGATAGTTGGTTAGTTGGTTATTTTGGTAGTTTGATAGTGGGTTAGTTGGTTAGTTTGGTAGTTTGATATTTTGATACTTGGTTAGTTGGTTAGTTTGGTAGTTTGATAGTTGGTTAGTTGGTTATTTTGGTAGTTTGATAGTTGGTTAGTTGGTTAGTTTGGTAGTTTGATAGTTTGATACTTGGTTAGTTGGTTAGTTTGGTAGTTTGATAGTTGGTTAGTTGGTTAGTTTGTTAGTTTGATAGTTTGTTAGTTGGTTAGTTTGTTAGTTGGTTAGTTTGTTAGTTGGTTAGTTGATTGGTTGGTTAGTTAGTTGGTTAGTTGGATGGTTGGTTGGTTGGTTGGTTGGTTGGTTGGTTGATTGGTTGGTTATTTGGTTAGTTGGTTGGTTAGTTGGTTAGTTTGTTAGTTTGTTAAATTGTTGGTTGGTTAGTTGGTTAGTTTGATAGTTGGTTAGTTTGGTAGTTTGATAGTTTGATACTTGGTTAGTTGGTTTGTTTGGTAGTTTGATAGTTGGTTAGTTGGTTAGTTTGGTATTTTGATAGTTTGTTAGTTGGTTAGTTTGTTAGTTGGTTGGTTGATTGGTTGGTTGGTTACTTGGTAAGTTTGTTGGTTGGTTGGTTGGTTGGTTGGTTGGTTGGTTGATTGGTTATTTGGTTAGTTTATAAGTTGGTTGGTTAATTAGTTGCTTAGTTTGTTAGTTTGATAATTGGTTAGGTTAAGGATATTAAAAAAAAACACGGTGGCAGGGAACCCTCCGCGGGCCCCTCGGGGCCCGCGGCCCCCACCCAAAATACTAGTTATAATATATATAGCTCGATACCCACTCACTCACTCACTGACTGACATGCTGTTTTGGAGAACCCACGAGGGGTGGGGTGGAACTGTATACGTCGTCGTATCCAAAATGCCGCCACGACCCCAGGAAAAATACGAAATCGACCTGAACGTGGAAAGTAACCTGACACATGGGGTAGCTCTCTGTAACGACTTGACCTACCGAGTTTGCCCGAAACCAAAGTGGCTCAGAACAGCCAGCCAATGGGTGAGCCGGTCAAAGTTTTTTCAAAATGGCGAAAACAAGATGGCCGCCATACAAAATTGAAACGCGATTATCTCGCAAACCAATCAAGATGGATGACAGGTGCTCGACCAAATGTCATTCAGGGTGGGAGGGGTAATCTATCGGGATATTTTTTTTTCCAAGATGGCGGATTCAAAATGGCGGCCATTTTCTTTTTTGCTCTGATTCGATTGAAATTTTGCATCCAGGGTTCTTGAGGGCCACTGAATCAAACGCCGTAATTGGTTTTTCGATTTTTCAATTTTCCAAGATGGCCGCCATACGATGGAAAATCTGGCTCACTGACATGCTGTTTTGAACAACCCATGAAGGGTGGGGTACAACTCTCTACAACATCGCATCAGAAATGCCGCCTCGACCACTAAAAAAGTATGGAATTGACCTGAATGTGGAAATTGACCTGACACATGAGTAGTCCTCCGCGGCGACTTGACCTACCGAGTTTGCCCAGAACTAAAGTCGCTCAGAACAGCCAGCCACTGGGTAAGCCGGTGAAAGTTTTTCAAAATGGCGAAAACAAGATGGCCGCCATACAAAATTGAAAAGCGAATATCTCAGAGGCCAGTCTAGATAGATATAAGGTGCTTAAACTAATATTGTTCAAAATAGGAAGGGTAATCTAATAATGCAATTTTTTTTTCCAAGATGGCGGATTCAAAATGGCGGCGACATTTTTTTTTGTTTGATTCGATTGAAATTTGGCAATCAGGGCTCTTGAAGGCCACAGTATTCAACGCCATAATTATTTTTTCGATTTCTCAATTTTCCAAAATGGCCGCCATACAATGTAATGTCTGACTCACTGTCTTACTGTTGTTTTATAGCAGCCTTTAGAGGTTGGGTTCGACTCTATACACCATCACATCAGAAATGCCGCCACGACCAACAAAAAAATACTAAATTGACCTGAACTTGGAAACTGACCCGACACATGGGGTAGTTCTATGTATCGACTTGACCTACCGAGTTTGCCCGGAACTAAAGTCGCTCAGAACAGCGAACCAATGGGTGAGCCGGTCAAAGTTTTTTCAAAATGGCGAAAACAAGATGGCCGCCATACAAAATTGATTGTTGGTTAGTTTGGTAGTTTGATAAGTTGATAGTTGGTTAGTTTGATAGTTTGATACTTGGTTAGTTGGTTAGTTTGGTAGTTTGATAGTTGGTTAGTTGATTAGTTTGGTAGTTTGATAGTTGGTTAGTTGGTTAGTTTGGTAGTTTGATAGTTGGTTAGTTAATTAGTTTGGTAGTTTGATAGTTTGATACTTGGTTAGTTGGTTAGTTGGTTGGTTGATTGGTTGGTTGGTTGGTTAGTTGGTTAGTTTGTTGGTTGGTTAGTTGGTTGGTTGGTTGGTTGGTTGGTTGGTTGGTTGGTTGGTTGGTTGGTATGTTGGTTGGTTGGTTGGTTAGTTGGTAAGTTTGTTAGTTTGTTGGTTGGTTAGTTTGGTAGTTTGATAGTTGGTTAGTTAATTAGTTTGGTAGTTTGATAGTTTGATACTTGGTTAGTTTGTTAGTTGGTTGGTTGATTGGTTGGTTGGTTGGTTAGTTGGTTAGTTGGTTAGTTTGTTGGTTGGTTGGTTGGTTGGTTGGTTGGTTGGTTTGTTGGTTGGTTGGTTGGTTAGTTGGTTAGTTTGATAGTTTGATACTTGGTTAGTTGGTTAGTTTGATAGTTTGATACTTGGTTAATTGGTTAGTTTGGTAGTTTGATAGTTTGATAGTTGGTTAGTTTGACAGTTTGATACTTGGTTAGTTGGTTAGTTTGGTAGTTTGATAGTTGGTTAGTTGGTTAGTTGGTTAGTTTGGTAGTTTGATAGTTTGATACTTGGTTAGTTTGGTAGTTTGATAGTTTGATACTTGGTTAGTTTGATAGTTGGTTAGTTGATTGGTTAGTTGGTAGGTAAGTTGGTTAGTTTGTTGGTTGGTTGGTTGGTTGGTTGGTTAGTAGGTTTGATGGTTGTTTAGTTGGTTTGTTGGTTGGTTGATTAGTTGGTTAGTTATTTGGTTAGTTGGTTTGTTGGTTGGTTGGTTGGTTGGTTAGTTCGTTAGTTTGTTACTTTGTTAGTTTGTTGGTTTGTTGTTTGGTTAGTTGGTTAGTTTAAAAGTTGGTTAGTTTGGTAGTTTGATAGTTTGATACTTGGTTAGTTGGTTAGTTTGGTAGTTTGATAGTTTGAAAGTTGGTTAGTTCCATAGTTTAATACTTGGTTAGTTGGTTAGTTTGGTAGTTGGTTAGTTCGTTAGTTTGGTAGTTTGATAGTTTGATACTTGGTTAGTTGGTTAGTTTGGTAGTTTGATACTTGGTTAGTTGGTTAGTTTGGTAGTTTGATAGTTGGTTAGTTGGTTAGTTTGGTAGTTTGATACTTGGTTGGTTGGTTAGTTGGTTAGTTTGTTGGTTGGTTGGTTAGTTGGTTGGTTGGTTGGTTGGTTGGTTGGTTGGTTGGTTGATTGGTTGGTTGGTTATTTGGTTAGTTTGTAAGTTGGTTATTTTGTTGGTTGGTTGGTTGGTTGGTTGGTTGGTTGGTTGGTTGGTTGGTTGGTTGATTGGTTGGTTGGTTATTTGGTTAGTTGGTTTGTTGGTTGGTTGGTTGGTTAGTTGGTTAGTTTGTTAGTTTGTTGGTTGGTTAGTTGGTTAGTTTGATAGTTTGATACTGGGTTATTGGTTAGTTTGGTAGTTTGATAATTTGATAGTTGGTTAGTTTGATAGTTTGATACTTGGTTAGTTGGTTAGTTTGGTAGTTTGATAGTTGGTTAGTTGGTTAGTTTGGTAGTTTGATACTTGGTTAGTTTGGTAGTTTGATAGTTTGATACTTGGTTAGTTTGATAGTTTGGTACTTGGTTAGTTGGTTAGTTTGGTAGTTTGATAGTTGGTTAGTGGGTTAGTTTGGTAGTTTGATAGTTTGATACTTGGTTAGTTTGGTAGTTTGATAATTTGATACTTGGTTAGTTGGTTAGTTTGGTAGTTTGATAGTTGGTTAGTGGGTTAGTTTGGTAGTTTGATAGTTTGATACTTGGTTAGTTTGGTAGTTTGATAGTTTGATACTTGGTTAGTTGGTTAGTTTGGTAGTTTGATACTTGGTCAGTTGGTTAGTTTGGTAGTTTGATAGTTTGATACTTGGTTAATTTCATAGTTTAATACTTGGTTAGTTGGTTAGTTTGGTAGTTTGATAGTTGGTTAGTTGGTTAGTTTGGCAGTTTGATAGTTTGATACTTGGTTAGTTGGTTAGTTTGGTAGTGTGATACTTGGTTGGTTGGTTAGTTGGTTAGTTTGTTGGTTGGTTGGTTGGTTGGTTGGTTGGTTGGTTGGTTGGTTGGTTGGTTAGTTGGTTGGTTGGTTGGTTGGTTGATTGGTTGGTTGGTTATTTGGTTAGTTGGTTTGTTGGTTGGTTGGTTGGTTGGTTAGTTGGTTAGTTTGGTAGTTTGATAGTTTGATAGTTGGTTAGTTTGATAGTTTGATACTTGGTTAGATGGTTAGTTTGGTAGTTTGATAGTTGGTTAGTTGGTTAGTTTGGTAGTTTGATAGTTTGATACTTGGTTAGTTGGTTAGTTTGGTAAATTGATAGTTTGATACTTGGTTAGTTTGATAGTTTGATACTTGGTCAGTTTGATAGTTTGATACTTGGTTAGTTGGTTAGTTTGGTAGTTTGATAGTTGGTTAGTGGGTTAGTTTGGTAGTTTGATAGTTTGATACTTGGTTAGTTTGGTAGTTTGCAAGTTGGTTAGTGGGTTAGTTTGGTAGTTTGATAGTTTGATACTTGGTTAGTTTGATAGTTTGATACTTGGTTAGTTTGTTAGTTGGTTGGTTGATTGGATAGTTGGTTGGTTAGTTGGTTAGTTTGTTGGTTGGTTGGTTGGTTGGTTAGTTGGTTTGTTTGTTGGTTAGTTGGTTGGTTGGTTGGTTGATTGGTTGGTTGGTTGATTGGTTGGTTAGTTATTTGGTTAGTTGGTTTGTTGGCTGGTTGGTTGGTTAGTTGGTTAGTTTGTTGGTTGGTTAGTTGGTTAGTTTGAAAGTTGGTTAGTTTTGTAGTTTGATAGTTGGTTAGTTTGGTAGTTGATAGTTTGATACTTGGTTAGTTGGTTAGTTTGGTAGTTTGATAGTTTGATACTTGGATAGTTGGTTAGTTTGGTAGTTTGATAGTTTGATAGTTGGTTAGTTTGGTAGTTTGATAGTTTGATACTTGGTTAGTTTGATAGTTTGATACTTGGTTAGTTGGTTAGTTTGGTAGTTTGATAGTTGGTTAGTTGATTAGTTTGGTAGTTTGATAGTTGGTTAGTTGGTTAGTTTGGTAGTTTGATAGTTGGTTAGTTTCATAGTTTGAAACTTGGTTAGTTGGTTTGTTTGGTAGTTTGATAGTTGGTTAGTTGGTTAGTTTGGTAGTTTGATAATTTGTTAGTTGGTTAGTTTGTTAGTTGGTTGGTTGATTGGTTGGTTGGTTAGTTGGTTGAGTGGTTGGTTGGTTTGTTGATTGGTTGGTTGGTTAGTTGGTTAGTTTGTTAGTTGGTTGGTTGATTGGTTAGTTGGTTAGTTTGTTGGTTGGTTAGTTGGTTGGTTGGTTGGTTGATTGGTTGGTTGGTTATTTGGTTAGTTGGTTTGTTGGTTGGTTGGTTGGTTAGTTGGTTAGTTGGTTAGTTGGTTAGTTTGTTAGTTTGTTGGTTAGTTAGTTGGTTAGTTTGATAGTTTGTTAGTTTGGTAGTTTGATAGTTTGATAGTTGGTTAGTTGGTTAGTTTGGTAGTTTGATAGTTTGATACTTGGTTAGTTGGTTAGTTTGGTAGTTTGATAGTTGGTTAGTTTGTTAGTTTGGTAGTTTGATACTTGGTTAGTTGGTTAGTTTGGTAGTTTGATACTTGGTCAGTTGGTTAGTTTGGCAGTTTGATAGTTGGTTAGTTGGTTATTTTGGTAGTTTGATAGTGGATTAGTTGGTTAGTTTGGTAGTTTGATAGTTTGATACTTGGTTAGTTGGTTAGTTTGGTAGTTTGATAGTTGGTTAGTTGGTTATTTTGGTAGTTTGATAGTAGGTTAGTTGGTTAGTTTGGTAGTTTGATAGTTTGATACTTGGTTAGTTGGTTAGTTTGGTAGTTTGATAGTTGGTTAATTGGTTAGTTTGGTAGTTTGATATTTGGTTAGTTGGTTAGTTTGGTAGTTTGATAGTTGATTAGTTGGTTAGTTCGTTAGTTTGATAGTTTGTTAGTTGGTTAGTTTGTTAGTTGGTTAGTTGATTGGTTGGTTAGTTAGTTGGTTAGTTGGTTGGTTGGTTGGTTGGTTGGTTGGTTGGTTGATTGGTTGGTTATTTGGTTAGTTGGTTTGTTGGTTGGTTAGTTGGTTAGTTTGTTAGTTTGTTAAATTGTTGGTTGGTTAGTTGGTTAGTTTGATAGTTGGTTAGTTTGGTAGTTTGTTAGTTTGATAGTTGGTTAGTTGGTTAGTTTGGTAGTTTGATAGTTTGATACTTGGTTAGTTGGATTGTTTGGTAGTTTGATAGTTGGTTAGTTTGGTAGTTTGATAGTTTGTTAGTTGGTTAGTTTGTTAGTTGGTTGGTTGATTGGTTGGTTGGTTAGTTGGTTAGTTTGTTGGTTGGTTGGTTGGTTGGTTGGTTGGTTGGTTGGTTGATTGGTTATTTGGTTAGTTTATAAGTTGGTTGGTTAATTAGTTGCTTAGTTTGTTAGTTTGATAATTGGTTAGGTTAAGGATATTAAAAAAAAACATGGTGGCAGGGAACCCTCCGCGGGCCCCTCGGGGCCCGCGGCCCCCACCCAAAATACTAGTTATAATATATATAGCTCGATACCCACTCACTCACTCACTGACATGCTGTTTTGAAGAACCTACTAGGGGTGGGGTGGAACTGTATACATCATCGTATCAGAAATGCCGCCCCGACCCCAGGAAAAATACGAAATCGACCTGAACGTGGAAAGTAACCTGACTCTGGTAGCGGCTCTCTGCAACGGCTCGACCTACCGAGTTTGCCCGAAACTAAAGGCGCTCAGAACAGCCAGCCAATGGGTGAGCCGGTCAAAATGTTTTCAAAATGGCGAAAACAAGATGGCCGCCATACAAAATTGAAACGCGATTATTTCGCAAACCAATCGAGATGGATGACAGGTGCTCGACCAAATGTCATTCAGGGTGGGAGGGGTAATCTATCGGGATATTTTTTTTTCCAAGATGGCGGATTCAAAATGGCGGCCATTTTCTTTTTTGCTCTGATTCGATTGAAATTTTGTATCCAGGGCTCTCGAGGGCCACTGAATCAAACGCCGTAATTGGTTTTTCGATTTTGCGATTTTCCAAGATGGCCGCCATACGATGGAAAATCTGGCTCACTGACATGCTGTTTTGAAGAACCCATGAAGGGTGGGGTTTAATTCTCTACAACATCGCATCAGAAATGCCGCCTCGACCACTAAAAAAGTATGAAATTGACCTAAATGTGGAAATTGACCAGACACATGAGTAGTTCTCCGCGGCGACTTGACCTACCGAGTTTGCCCGGAACTAAAGTCGCTCAGAACAGCCAGCCAATGGGTGAGCCGGTCAAAGTTTTTCAAAATGGCGAAAACAAGATGGCCGCCATACAAAATTGAAACGTGAATATCTCAGAGGCCAGTCGAGATAGACGAATGGTTCCCAAACTAATGTCGTTTAGAATGGAAGGAGTAATCTAATGAAGTGATTTTTTTTTTCAAGATGGCGGATTCAAAATGGCGGCGAAATTTTTTTTTGTTTGATTCGATTGAAATTTTGCATCCAGGGCTCTTGAAGACCACAATATTCAACGCCATAATTATTTTTTCGATTTCAAAATTTTCCAAGATGGCCGCCATACAATGTTATGTCAGACTCACTGACTTACTGTTGTTTTGTAGCAACCTTTAGAGGTTGGGTTCGACTCTATACACCATCACATCAGAAATGCCGCCACGACCAACAAAAAAATATGAAATCGACCTGAACTTGGAAACTGACCCGACACATGGGGTAGCTCTCTGTAACGACTTGACCTACCGAGTTTGCCCGAAACTAAAATTGTTTAGAACAGCCAACCAATGGGTGAGCCGGTCAAAGTTTTTTCAAAATGGCGAAAACAAGATGGCCACCATACAAAATTGATTGTTGGTTAGTTTGGTAGTTTGATAGTTTGATACTTGGTTAGTTTGTTAGTTGGTTAGTTGATTGGTTGGTTGGTTGGTTAGTTGGTTAGTTTGTTGGTTGGTTGGTTGGTTGGTTGGTTGGTTGGTTGGTTAGTTGGTTTGTTGGTTAATTAGTTGGTTGGTTGGTTAGTTGATTGGTTGGTTGGTTGGTTAGTTGGTTAGTATGATGGTTGGTTGGTTGGTTGGTTGGTTGGTTAGTTGGTTTGTTCGTTAATTAGTTGGTTGGTTGGTTAGTTAGTTAGATTGTTGGTTGGTTGGTTTGTTGGTTGGTTGGTTGGTTAGTTGGTTTGTTGGTTAATTAGTTGGTTGGTTGGTTGGTTGGTTGATTGGTTGGTTAGTTACTTGGTTGGTTGGTTGGTTGGTTAGTGTGTTAGTTTGTTGGTTGGTTAGTTTGAAAGTTGGTTAGTTTTGTAGTTTGATAGTTTGATAGTTGGTTAGTTGGTTAGTTTGGTAGTTTGATAGTTTGACACTTGGTTAGTTGGTTAGTTTGGTAGTTTGATAGTTTGTTAGTTGGTTAGTTTGGTAGTTTGATAGTTTGATACTTGGTAAGTTGGTTAGTTTGGTAGTTTAATACTTGGTTAGTTAGTTAGTTTGGTAGTTTGATAGTTGGTTAGTTGATTAGTTTGGTAGTTTGATACTTGGTTAGTTGGTTAGTTTGGTTGTTTGATAGTTGGTTAGTTGATTAGTTTGGTAGTTTGATAGTTTGATACTTAGTTAGTTGGTTAGTTTGGTAGTTTGATACTTGGTTAGTTGGTTAGTTTGGTAGTTTGATAGTTGGTTAGTTTGGTAGTTTGATAGTTGGTTAGTTGGTTAGTTTGGTAGTTTAATAGTTTGATACTTGGTTAGTTGGTTAGTTTGGTAGTTTGATACTTGGTTAGTTGGTTAGTTCCGTAGTTTGATAGTTGGTTAGTTGGTTAGTTTGGTAGTTTGATAGTTTGTAAGTTGGTTAGTTTGGTAGTTTGATACTTGGTAAGTTGGTTAGTTTGGTAGTTTGATACTTGGTTAGTTGGTTAGTTGGTTAGTTTGGTAGTTTGATAGTTAGTTAGTTGGTTAGTTTGGTAGTTTGATACTTGGTTAGTTCGTTAGTTTGGTAGTTTGATAGTTGGTTAGTTGGTTAGTTTGGTAGTTTGATAGTTTGTTAGTTGGTTGATTGATTGGTTGGTTGATTGGTTTGTTGGTTAGTTGGTTGGTTGGTTATTTGGTTAGTTGGTTTGTTGGTTAATTAGTTGGTTAGTTGGTTAGTTTGTTAGTTTGTTGGTTGGTTGGTTGGTTAGTTGGTTAGTTTGATACTTGGTTAATTGGTTAGTTTGGTAGTTTGATAGTTGGTTAGTTTGATAGTTTGATACTTGGTTAGTTGGGTAGTTTGGTAGTTTGATAGTTGGTTAGTTGGATAGTTTGGTAGTTTGATAGTTTGTAAGTTGGTTAGTTTGGTAGTTTGATAGTTTGATACTTGGTTAGTTAGTTAGTTTGGTAGTTTGATACTTGGTTAGTTGGTTAGTTGGTTAGTTTGGTAGTTTGATAGTTAGTTAGTTGGTTAGTTTGGTAGTTTGATACTTGGTTAGTTCGTTAGTTTGGTAGTTTGATAGTTTGTTAGTTGGTTGATTGATTGGTTGGTTGATTGGTTGGTTGGTTAGTTGGTTGGTTGGTTATTTGGTTAGTTGGTTTGTTGGTTAATTAGTTGGTTAGTTTGTTAGTTTGTTGGTTGGTTAGTTGGTTAGTTTGATACTTGGTTAATTGGTTAGTTTGATAGTTTGATAGTTGGTTAGTTTGATAGTTTGATACTTGGTTAGTTGGGTAGTTTGGTAGTTTGATAGTTGGTTAGTTGGATAGTTTGGTAGTTTGATTGTTTGATACTTGGTTAGTTTGGTAGTTTAATAGTTTGATACTTGGTTAGTTTGGTAGTTTGATAGTTTGATACTTGGTTAGTTTGTTAGTTGGTTAGTTGATTGGTTGGTTGGTTGTTTAGTTGGTTAGTTGGTTAGTTTGTTGGTTGGTTGGTTGGTTGGTTGGTTGGTTGGTTGGTTGGTTGGTTAGTTGGTTAGTTTGAAGGTTGGTTAGTTTTGTAGTTTGATAGTTTGATAGTTGGTTAGTTGGTTAGTTTGGTAGTTTAATAGTTTGATACTTAGTTAGTTGGTTAGTTTGATACTTGGTTAATTGGTTAGTTTGGTAGTTTGATAGTTGGTTAGTTTGATAGTTTGATACTTGGTTAGTTGGGTAGTTTGGTAGTTTGATAGTTGGTTAGTTGGATAGTTTGGTAGTTTGATTGTTTGATACTTGGTTAGTTTGGTAGTTTGATAGTTTGATACTTGGTTAGTTTGGTAATTTGATAGTTTGATACTTGGTTAGTTTGTTAGTTGGTTAGTTGATTGGTTGGTTGGTTGTTTAGTTGGTTAGTTGGTTAGTTTGTTGGTTGGTTGGTTGGTTGGTTGGTTAGTTGATTGGTTGGTTGGTTGGTTAGTTGGTTAGTTTGAAGGTTGGTTGGTTGGTTGGTTGGTTGGTTAGTTGATTTGTTCGTTAATTAGTTGGTTGGTTGGTTAGTTAGTTAGTTAGTTAGTTTGTTGGTTGGTTGGTTGGTTGGTTGGTTGGTTGGTTTGTTGGTTGGTTAGTTGGTTTGTTGGTTAATTAGTTGGTTGGTTGGTTGGTTGATTGGTTGGTTAGTTACTTGGTTAGTTGATTGGTTGTTTGATTAGTTGGTTAGTTTGTTGGTTGGTTAGTTGGTTGGTTGGTTGGTTGGTTGATTGGTTCGTTGGTTATTTGGTTAGTTGGTTTGTTGGTTGGTTGGTTGGTTAGTTTGTTAGTTTGTTGGTTGTTTAGTTGGTTAGTTGGTTAGTTTGGTAGTTTGGTAGTTTGATAGTTTGATACTTGGTTAGTTGGTTAGTTGGTCAGTTTGGTAGTTTGATAGTTTGATACGTGGTTAGTTGTTTAGTTTGGTAGTTTGATAGTTGGTTAGTTGGTTAGTTTGGTAGTTTGATAGTTGGTTAGTTTGGTAGTTTGATAGTTTGACACTTGGTTAGTTGGTTAGTTTGGTAGTTTGATAGTTGGTTAGTTGGTTAGTTTGGTAGTTTGATAGTTTGATACTTGGTTAGTTGGTTAGTTTGGTAGTTTGATACTTGGTTAGTTGGTTAGTTTGGTAGTTTGATAGTTTGATACTTGGTTAGTTTGATAGTTTGATACTTGGTTAGTTGGTTAGTTTGGTAGTTTGATAGTTGGTTAGTGGGTTAGTTTGGTAGTTTGATAGTTTTATACTTGGTTAGTTTGTTAGTTTGATAGTTTGATACTTGGTTAGTTTGATAGTTGGTTAGTTGATTGGTTAGTTGGTAGGTAAGTTGGTTAGTTTGTTGGTTGGTTGGTTGGTTGGTTAGTTGGTTGGTTAGTTGGCATGTTCGTTGGTTAGTTGGTTGGTTGGTTGGTTGATTAGTTGGTTAGTTATTTGGTTAGTTGGTTTGTTGGTTGGTTGGTTGGTTGGTTAGTTGGTTAGTTGGTTAGTTTGTTAGTTTGTTAGTTTGTTGGTTAGTTAGTTGGTTAGTTTAAAAGTTGGTTAGTTTTTTAGTTTAATAGTTTGATAGTTGGTTAGTTGGTTAGTTTAGTAGTTTGATAGTTTGATACTTGGTTAGTTGGTTAGTTTGGTAGTTTGATAGTTTGATAGTTGGTTAGTTCCATAGTTTAATACTTGGTTAGTTGGTTAGTTTGGTAGTTTGATAGTTGGTTAGTTCGTCAGTTTGGTAGTTTGATAGTTTGATACTTGGTTAGTTGGTTAGTTTGGTAGTTTGATACTTGGTTATTTGGTTAGTTTGGTAGTTTGATAGTTTGATACTTGATTAGTTTCATAGTTTAATACTTGGTTAGTTGGTTAGTTTGGTAGTTTGATAGTTGGTTAGTTGGTTAGTTTGGTAGTTTGATAATTTGATAGTTGGTTAGTTTGATAGTTTGATACTTGGTTAGTTGGTTAGTTTGGTAGTTTGATAGTTGGTTAGTTGGTTAGTTTGGTAGTTTGATACTTGGTTAGTTTGGTAGTTTGATAGTTTGATACTTGGTTAGTTTGATAGTTTGATACTTGGTTAGTTGGTTAGTTTGGTAGTTTGATAGTTTGATACGTGGTTAGTTGTTTAGTTTGGTAGTTTGATAGTTGGTTAGTTGGTTAGTTTGGTAGTTTGATAGTTGGTTAGTTGGTTAGTTTGGTAGTTTGATAGTTTGACACTTGGTTAGTTGGTTAGTTTGGTAGTTTGATAGTTGGTTAGTTGGTTAGTTTGGTAGTTTGATAGTTTGATACTTGGTTAGTTGGTTAGTTTGGTAGTTTGATACTTGGTTAGTTGGTTAGTTTGGTAGTTTGATAGTTTGATACTTGGTTAGTTTGATAGTTTGATACTTGGTTAGTTGGTTAGTTTGGTAGTTTGATAGTTGGTTAGTGGGTTAGTTTGGTAGTTTGATAGTTTGATACTTGGTTAGTTTGTTAGTTTGATAGTTTGATACTTGGTTAGTTTGATAGTTGGTTAGTTGATTGGTTAGTTGGTAGGTAAGTTGGTTAGTTTGTTGGTTGGTTGGTTGGTTGGTTGGTTGGTTGGTTAGTTGGCATGTTCGTTGGTTAGTTGGTTGGTTGGTTGGTTGATTAGTTGGTTAGTTATTTGGTTAGTTGGTTTGTTGGTTGGTTGGTTGGTTGGTTAGTTGGTTAGTTTGTTAGTTTGTTAGTTTGTTGGTTAGTTAGTTGGTTAGTTTAAAAGTTGGTTAGTTTTTTAGTTTAATAGTTTGATAGTTGGTTAGTTGGTTAGTTTAGTAGTTTGATAGTTTGATACTTGGTTAGTTGGTTAGTTTGGTAGTTTGATAGTTTGATAGTTGGTTAGTTCCATAGTTTAATACTTGGTTAGTTGGTTAGTTTGGTAGTTTGATAGTTGGTTAGTTCGTCAGTTTGGTAGTTTGATAGTTTGATACTTGGTTAGTTGGTTAGTTTGGTAGTTTGATACTTGGTTAGTTGGTTAGTTTGGTAGTTTGATAGTTTGATACTTGGTTAGTTTGATAGTTTGATACTTGGTTAGTTGGTTAGTTTGGTAGTTTGATAGTTGGTTAGTGGGTTAGTTTGGTAGTTTGATAGTTTGATACTTGGTTAGTTTGTTAGTTTGATAGTTTGATACTTGGTTAGTTTGATAGTTGGTTAGTTGATTGGTTAGTTGGTAGGTAAGTTGGTTAGTTTGTTGGTTGGTTGGTTGGTTGGTTGGTTGGTTGGTTAGTTGGCATGTTCGTTGGTTAGTTGGTTGGTTGGTTGGTTGATTAGTTGGTTAGTTATTTGGTTAGTTGGTTAGTTGGTTGGTTGGTTGGTTGATTGGTTGGTTAGTTATTTGGTTAGTTGGTTTGTTGGTTGGTTGGTTGGTTAGTTGGTTAGTTTGTTAGTTTGTTAGTTTGTTGGTTGGTTAGTTGGTTAGTTTGAAAGTTGGTTAGTTTTGTAGTTTGATAGTTGGTTAGTTTGGTAGTTTGATACTTGGTTAGTTGGTTAGTTTGGTAGTTTGATAGTTTGATACTTGGATAGTTGGTTAGTTTGGTAGTTTGATAGTTGGTTAGTTTGGTAGTTTGATAGTTTGTTAGTTGGTTAGTTTGTTAGTTGGTTGGTTGATTGGTTGGTTGGTTAGTTAGTTAGTTTGTTGGTTGGTTGGTTGGTTGGTTGGTTGGTTGGTTGGTTGGTTGGTTGGTTGGTTGGTTGGTTGGTTGATTGGTTATTTGGTTAGTTTATAAGTTGGTTGGTTAATTAGTTGCTTAGTTTGTTAGTTTGATAATTGGTTAGGTTAAGGATATTAAAAAAAAAACATGGTGGCAGGGAACCCTCCGCGGGCCCCTCGGGGCCCGCGGCCCCCACCCAAAATACTAGTTTAATATATATATAATTAAATCTTACGGTAGTTTCATGTTAAAAGTATCATAATAGTAGTCATTTTGATACATAATAAATACTTGATCATCTATCTATCCCTGTCCTGTGTGTTTCTAGGGCTAATGAAAGAGATGCTAAAATCAGCCATCCAGCTTTGCGCCGGTGCCCACGTCCCAGGTATATCTGGTATCTTCACCACATGTCGCCAACAGCAAATCGCCGAGGAGTTGGGGTTCCAGAAGTACCATGAGATATTCTATGACAAGTACAAAGTGGAAGATGAGGTGAGTAATTTATTGAATCAGACGTCACATTGCGGAGGTCCATATTTATGAACTGGAAATAATTAGGTAGGTACTTTGCTCACCCGCGAGCACAAGTGAAAAATAGTAATATCTGTGCGGCAAATGTATGTTTCAATGCAACACCTCCGCACCACTGCTACAAGAATCAACACCTCTGCGGGTGGTAGGACCTTGTGCGAGGTCCGTCCGGATCGCTACCACCATCTTACTCGTTAATCCTGCCGCTAAGCAGCAGTGCTTGCACTGTTTGGGAAATTTTGGGAAATTGCGTGAGGTTCTACAATAAAGTGCCTGTAGATGCATGGGAATTGCCTCACAATTCATTTAAAAGATACATAAAGACCGCTCTCTTGAAAAAAGCATACTACAAAGTGGATGAATACTTATGTAATGGCACCACCTGGCCAAGACTGAAAACAGAAGATAATTAGGACATCAATGTGACTTGGCTGCGTCCCGAAGATATTCGTGTATGGTGTCCGGCTCTGTTGCCGTTGTCCGCTGCGTATTAATTGTAATACAATTGACAAAAATAATGTTTTATTTATTTGACATGATGACATGAAATGTATATTTCATCAATTTTTGTTATTTGACATTTGGAGACCATATACATCTCCAGTTTATGTATATGTATTATTATACTTATTATTTGACCGTGGAGGCGTTTTACACCTCTGCTGATTTTAAATTTAGTTTAAATTGACCCTAGAGACTATACATCTCTAAGCCATTTAGATTAAGTATTATATTATAGTATTAATTCTGGGACCCTATACATCCCTTTGTAATTTAAATTTTCACAGATATTTGACCTGGAGACCCTATACATCTCCTGCTCAATTAAAACGTGCCAGTAAAGTAAAGTGTTCTGGTTTTGCTGTTTTAATAATTACTTTTTACACTTGTTTCTAAAATGCGGTATTTTTTTTTTCTCTCTTAATCTTTTAATGACAGAGTGAGGTTTCTTTGTGTAGTTTGTCTGTGGTTGCGTATTGTAAGAGCTAATGTAACTTGTTTTTAGAAAAAATGACTTTGTGCCAAGTTTCTTGCGGCGCATTCTTCTTGGCAATCATGGTCTTTCCGAAAGCGCTGGTAGACTCAAAAAAAATGACGTGTAAAAGAGCATTCAACTGCCTATTTGCTGAATAAAATTTTGAATTTTGAATTTTGAGTTGTGTTCCGGTGTGGAGAGTAAGACAGCCGGCGTAATTACGGGCACAAGAGGCTTTTCATCTTAGCCCTCTAGGTTGGCAACGCATCTGCAAACCCTCTGGAGTTGCGGGTGTCTATGGGCAGTGGTGATCACTTACCATCAGGTGACCCACTTGCTCGCTTGCCTTCCTCGTTGTATACAAAAAAAACATGCCACACAGACCCAACTATCACCACCACCACTAAACTAAACGCTGACGCATTTCGGCACTCTCCACGAGGCTATAAACGAAGCACAACAAACGTTCAACCAGGCCACCATTTCCACTACTCAAATGAAAATGGAAATGAATGAATGTGGAAATGGTGGCATGTTGAACGATTGTTGTAGTTGTACTAGGGGCATGTATTGATTCGTGTAACAGTGGAGGCGGAGTGTATTAAATATTGGGATAATCTATACCTTCTATATATTTTCTATCTTCTAATACATGTACATATAATCTTCTTCTATTATTTAGCTATCTTCTTCTATATCTATCTATACATGTAATAAATCTGTAAAAAATCGGTGTCTGTACATTGAAGACATTTGAGAAAAACTGTTACTAGGGCTAAGTATTTATTAGCGCAATAATAGGACCCAAAACAACGATTTTTAAAATTATTTTCTGTTTGTCTGTTCGTTTGTTCAAGCTAATATCAAAAACGGCTTAACCTAGAAGGATGCGGTTTTCACTGATGTATCGTCCTTTTCTTGGATTAACATTTAGTGAAAATAATCGATTTATTGATTTTTTTTGTTTTTATTTTTATGAAACATTCATAGAATGAAATTCAACATACAATGACAATGCAAAGAAAAATTCGTTAAGCAGCTGGTCCAGCTTCTTAACGAATTTTTCTTTGCATTGTCATTGTATGTTTAACATTTAGTGTTTATTTCTATTGAAATTGGTTCATGAATAAAAAAGTTACGTCGATTTAAATCATTTTATCAAACAGTTTTGGAAAAAAACCTATTTGTTGATTTCGCAATGGTTGAACTAGAAACAATTATAAAAACGAAAAAATAAAAAATGTCCTCATAATAATGCAGCCTATTTATGTCCCACTGCTGGTGACTTCAAGTCATTGTCAATTTAATTACCACACATGTCATTATACTTCATTTTACTTTAGCATGGCCCACTTTTCCACGTCTGAAAAGGGTAGACCATAGATCCCAAGCAAAGCTGAACTTGTTCATAGCTTTTTTTTAATATGTCTGCAGGTAACATTCGTTGAAACAGGCGCCGGAAACTATGGGGCTGCATTGATGGCTTACCGTATCCCAGAGGTCGAAGAGATGTTGGAGGTGGAGTCTCAGCATTCGTCTCGGTTCAACATACAGACCATGGGTGATGGGGAGCAAGTCGAGTCCACCCAGTGATAAGATATCGGATTGTTGAAGATTGGAGAAGTGATAAAAAAGGAGAAATGGCGTCCGCGGATCGGGAGACGAGCTGTCGGTAGGCCTACAACAAGATGGAGCGACGACCTGGTGAAGATCGCGGGATCGCGGTGGATGCGGAAAGCACAAGACCGATCTGAGTAGAGGGCCTTGGGGGAGGCCTATGTCCAGCAGTGGACGTGTTTCGGCTGACGTGATGATGATGATGATAAAAAAGGAACAAGAAAAGAAAAGGAAAAGATAGGAGTGAAACGAAGAACCTTTGGTGTAATCTATGGACGTAAAAATCATTAACGGGTGAAAACAAATCCTTTGCATGTGAACAAAACACATTCGAAGGGGGTTAAATTTTAGATGATATCTTCTACGAGAACACAATTGTTATATTCCTCTGCAAGAGCTCCATAATTGTCATTTATTTTATTTACTTTTTTAAACGTAAAAGTTGGCTAGCGAGGCATTGTTTGTGATCGCTTGTGTAATTGGTGACAACAAATGTTTTTCAGGCGTACAGTACCTAGCGTTTAAAAATGCCACAAACAAACATTTGGTGATATTTGTTGATTTAGTAAGTTTCGGAATACAAATGAAAGTCTGACGTTAGGTTTTGTTTTATTTTTCGTTTCATACAGGCTGAATTAATGCTAATGCGGATACTTTACAGGCTCATCAAAAAGGTTTTATTTATCGTATTTTAAAAACGGCTTACTTAATTAGTCGAAATAATTACCGTTTTCGGGATAATTATGAACAAGCATAAGGAAAACTTTTTTGGAGGACTTTTTTGTCGATTATCTCTTAAAAACGATCTTTCCCAAACACCCAAATACAGAAACCAAGATGAAGAGGCTAATATTATTATATTAGCCTCTTCATCGACAAAAAAGTGACTAAGCACGCTCGGCTGCGATTCCACTAACAAAACATAATTCAGTTTTTAGTTAAGTTTGAGTCCGTCATTGCCAGAGGTAGGTAACAGCGGGGTTGGGTGTTTGATATTATAAAAATATAGTAACCTAATACATTTAATATTTATATCTTAACTTGCAGGCGTGTTCCCCACAAGTTTGTCAGCCTGTACACAATTATTTATTGTAACAGGAAACCGATAACGTATTGGCATTTTTCCAAAGCCAGTGAACTTGCTATTCTGACCTACTTGACAACATCTCCCTTACCTTCAGCAGTAACTAAGTTTAACTACGAATTAGACCTTTTTATTATTGCAACAAATTTTACGAGCCAACTGGACAACTCGCGTATCCTTAAAAAGAATTTTACGATATGGCAGTAAAACTGGTAATCGCTGGACTTAGGGGTGGGCGATTGGTCCTGAAAAAAAAAAACGCTTTTAGAATCGATTTATTTTCATTGAATGAATCGGACGTTACTTTGCTGAAGTCCTTCTTTTATGAACTGAAAATGTGTAAGATAACTGCGTCTATGCGACAAATGTTTGTTTTCATGCATCACCTCCACACAAAAATCAACACATGTCAAATTGTACGGTGGTTTTGGTGCTAGCATAGCCGCGAAAAGTAAGCAGGTGTAGGCGTGTGCTCCGTCATAATTATACATGTAGGTATTTCGTATCCCGTGTCGGTTTATCGACTTTTCGATTCATCGATTTCTTGCTTCATTGATTCAACGATATCCCTCGTCGAAAGAAGGTCATTGGTTCGTACCATTTCCGACAATTAAAGCCACACATGCAGTGTTTATAATTTTTTATTTATTTATTTACAAAAACTGACTAGTGATTGACCCTTATCCAGTCTGATTTAAAGGGCAGATGAGGCCAAAGGTGTCACTGGTTCAGTACCAGCCTATTCGCTCTAACCTTGAAGCGATCTAGAATTTATAGATTCGGAAATACAGACGACGGAAGCGAATTCCACTTCTTAATCGATCTAACAACCGATTCGAATTTCCTAGTCGATTTTATTCCTAATGCCATCCTTATTTCTACGAAAAGTAGTAATTCGGTTCGTACCATCTTTGGCAGTAAAACCAACAGGTGTTGTCACCGGTTTGGCACGAAATTAAATTTTAAATTGCTCATTTGTACGAGGGTTTGCAGCCTTTTGCTTTGTAACGCGGATCGTGCGTTGGATTAGTTAGCTTGTTGGGATTCGGAGTTGGCAGTTGTTTCTATTAGTGGCCTCGCGACTTTTGTTTTGATTAAATTAACTGCTGTAGTTCCATTGTTTTAGGTAAAACTAGTTTAAGTAGCACTAACTCGATGAATGAAATTCAATTGCGAATTGTTTTGATTTTGAGTTTTATTCTGTCTATAATATTAAAACCATACGGAAAAAAAGTTCGAAGACCGACATGCATTAGGCAGAGGTACTCGTAGCAAGGTACCTAAGTACTTAACAATATCAATTTTTCAAAATAACTTCATCCTTCCTACTGACAATCACTGATTCAGAAGTTCTTATTTTTATGTAAGAAAAGGGCAAACGGGCAGACGGATCACCTGATGGAAAGCGACCGCCATCGCACAAGGACACCCATAACGCGATGGGAATGAATGAGAGTTCGTTGCTAGCCTTTTAGGGATAGGTGCGGTCTTTTAAAGCTGTATCGCCGAAGAATGTTGCCGCAACAAGCTGGTTCCAGACCTTCGACGTGCGAGGGAAAAAGTCCAGCTGCCAGTCACCAGCACCTTACTGTTAACCACCGAGGTGATGAGGATGGAAGGACAGAAATTCCAAGATCGCTGGTGACCTAAGTAGGGTAAACTACTCATATATCGGCACCCCCCTGTTTGTAATCTTCATTCAAACATCAAAGCGAATAGTGTGAAAATCCGATAAAGTTGACGGCCGAATAGCCTAGTGGTTAGAGACCTTGACCATGAAGCTTGAGGTCCCGGGTTCGATCGCTTAATATGTTGTATACATATAAGTATGTTTATTTGTTGTCTAGTACCCATAGTACAGGCGTTGCCTAGTTTGGGACTAGGCCAATTGGTGTACGTTGTCCCATGATATTTATTTATTTATTAAGTCTGGTTGCCTGTGACTGATTGTGCTTACCCTATTTCAAATTAGATATTGACCAGTACAGATCAGATATCAGCCTATCGGCGTACAAGAAGTTCGCAACAGCTTTATATTGCGATAGCCGCTTTGTTTCAAAGTTTTTTAATGAACCTCCGGGGTTTCCTTTCATAAAAATAACTTATTAAATCTAACTTTGTAGGAGATTGCGATCGGTATCTTGTTAGAATTGTCTGCTGATGTCGATCGGAGGTTCGACGACAGTTTGTGTATTAAGATTTAAGATATTTAAATTATTTATAATATTTTGATTTTGATCACTTACAGTATTTTCAGTGTTTTCTAGTAATATAAATCTGAAGTCTTTAGGTATAGATTTTTGTGTTGCGAAGCGGTACATCAGTAGGTATTATCATTCATCAGCCGTACAACACTATTATTATTTATCAGCGGTACACCACTATCATCGTTCATCAGCGGTACACCACATTCATCAGCGGTACACCAAATTATCATTCATCAACGGTTCACCATTATTATCACTTATCAGAGGTACAGCACTATTTTGCAATACACAATTATTATGACAGTGAAGAATTACAACAACTTACCATAAAAATAAAATAACATTTTGAAACAACCAGAGCTCAGTCGATTTCATTTTCAATTCAAGCTTTATGAGTGTATTTGTATTGTCAACCTATACCTATTCAACATATCAAATTTCGAGTCAATTGGACCGTTGAATGTGGGTTAAATTCAGCTTTCAGCATTACCTCACCAAGGACGATAAACCCAAGAGGACCGTTAATGTGGCGTTCCTTTAAAACATTAACCTGCTGTGGCTAGTTTCACTATTGAGAGATCTCTGTTCAGTCAGCAGCAGATACTTCTAAGCAACCGAAGCGGTCACAATGATCTGCACAAGCTCTTATGTCTATAACAATAGAGTCGTGCTTAGATAATTGTGAACGCATCGGTTGCTTAGATACTTTTGCTGCTGAATGTATAATTAATTTGGTATGACACTTAGCTTAGCAGGCTTATTATTTTATAGGAACGTGACATTGTTTAAGCTTAGACTTGGTTTTATCGTCCTTACTTACACCCAAGTAAAGTGACACAGGAACAGAATAAAGTTACTGTTCTCAATCTCCTGTTTACAAAATATTGCAGTGTCATAGATAGGCCACGCATTTATTCAGCGCTGATAAAATGCGGCCCTCACTCATTAGCTGTCATTAGACTGACGTAATGTCAAACAAACATCAAGGAATACTAAGTCACCGAATCACCTCAATCACCTGTATAATTGCTTGTCCGAGCGCGGTGAAGCGGTGGCGTATCTGTTTATCTGTTTATATCAATGATCAGTATTCATACTAAATTGAAAAAAAATATGGATATTAAAAAAAAAACCTATTCTATCTGGTTAAAATCCCTTTAAGGAGTAAATTCAACGTTGCACATTTGCTTTGGTCCTTTTACCTGATACTTCAAGATTTATGTGCAAGAAAGAGACATAATACACAAAACATATACACACATAATTTAACCCAAAGCTCTTAATCGGCGTGACAAAGGTCAGACAGGGCTGCGCACGAGCAAACAATTAGCACAGCCCTAACAAATGGAGTGACACTCTTAACGGTGTAAATACTCAATGGAACGTCAAAGTGGTTGCGGCGCCTTTGAGTGACACAAGTTTCATGTGTTAGGGTTGTCACTTTATTTTTTTTAAAACTTATGTTATGTATTATTTTATTTCATTTTATTTATTTATTATTTATTCCTCGGCCTGAAGAAGATGGCGGGTCGATTTTATTTATTCGTCGTACAGCGACGACGCAGCAGGCCAAGAAAAAGATGGCGGGACGCTTGGACGCATATATGCGCTGAGGACTGGCCTGACGTTGCGCCAGACCCGGAGTTGTGGAGATCAAGCGGAGATGCCTTCGCCCAGCAGTGGGACATTACAACAAAAAAAAAAGTTAAAGGCGTATCAGTCAAGAAATAATAATAAGATAAAACGAGTGTTGCTTTTGTGTGCAAATATTCCGAGAATTTTGTGCCTGTTTATTTTTATAATAGTACCTACATTACTGCTGCATGGAGATAAAGATACGACATACAATGACAATGCAAAGAAAAATTCGTTAAGCAGCTGGACTTGAACCAGCAA
The DNA here is from genome assembly GCA_963691665.1 of Clepsis dumicolana. NCBI lineage: Eukaryota > Metazoa > Arthropoda > Insecta > Lepidoptera > Tortricidae > Clepsis > Clepsis dumicolana. The sequence continues at coordinate 6,467,201 of OY829527.1, read as the reverse complement.
CCTCGGTAATCCGTACCACCGTCCGTCCGGTTGGTACGGATTACCGAGGTTGCTGGTTCAAGTCCAGCTGCTTAACGAATTTTTCTTTGCATTGTCATTGTATGTTGAATTTCATTCTATGAATGTTTCATAAAAATAAAAACAAAAATAATCAATAAATCGATTATTTTCATTGATAAAGATACGAGGCTGACAATCCCTTTTTACGTCGAGGTATGTACTTACCTACTATAGTGACAGTGCTTTTCTCAAACATGCAATGAAATATGAACGTTGTGTTTCTTACAATAGGCTAGTACCGCGTTTCGGGTGCGGTTAGACGAGACGAGAGGTCTAGGTTATTCTAACTTCAAATAATTTGTAACAGTTTCAATTCAACCCTTCATTGGTTTTGTCTTATTTATTATTTTCGCACATTAATATTTTTCAATTATTATAAGGCAACCCTGAGCAAGAAACGGACTGCCTGAAAGTTTAATCAAAAACAGTCCATTTCAATATTATTAATTAGCCCTGTGCGCACAGATGACATACTAAACAGTGGATCTGGCATTATTTATTTTGATTCATTAAATGTTCAGCAGTAATATTTCGGAATTTGATCATGAAATGAATTGATTTAAAAATTACCTCGACTTTTCGATGGCACTGCAGACTTACTCGTGAAAGGTATTATTAACGTTAGCGGCGTTGTAAGTAGGTTTACATTAGCACGTTTGCTATCACAGAGTGAGCCTTACAAAACTAATATTACAAGGTAATGGATTAAATTAGTTAGCTTCTCTGCGAAGTAGTGCACTGCACTGTAGTCATGCAAAATAGCCTCGTTTCCACAAAGCATTAATAGCAAGTGGAGGGCAAAAACTGGCGACATTGGTTTTGGAAGGAAATACAAACTATAGCACTGCATATGTCCTCTTATTATTAGCTCCGTGCTTCTGTATTTGTATTGTAAATTGTAAAATTCAGAGGCGCTAGCCGGGGTTCGAACCCGCGACCCTCTGCTTGAGAGGCCATAGGTCAAACCACTAGGCTATCACGGTAAAAGAAGCTCGTCCAAATTCTATCACAAAAGTTCCCAGCTCGTTGTTCGAAATGAATTCCTCAATTTATGTAAATTAATCGAGTTTCGTTTTGCTCATAAATGTCTGTCGTTGCGCCGGAAATCATCCGATCCTCGGTAGAGAGTTCTTAATCAATCAGTTGTTGACTGAGTTAACCTTTTGTAGTTACCAGTTAACCATCTTAGGACTGATTTTCAACCCCCGACGAAAAAGAGGGGTGTTATAAGTTTGACCTGTGTATCTGTGTGTCTGTGTATCTGTGTATCTGTGTATCTATGTGTCTGTGTATCTGTCTGTGGCATCGTAGCTCACAAGCGGATGGCCAGATTTCAATGCGGTTTTTTTTTATTCGCAATCTAGTTTAATCGAGATGGTTCTTAGCTAAGTTTTATTAAAATCGGTTTACCCTTTTTTGAAATATTGAACTTTATTGTCGGGGGTTTTTCAACTTTTCTATGTTGGTTAGGTTATTTAACCTTCAACAAAAATATGGGTGTATCAGTGTGTCTATCCGTAGCATCGTAGCTCCTAAACGGATGAACGAATTTGAACGCGGCTAATTTTAATGGAAAGCTAGTTTAATCGCGATGGTTTTTATTTAAGTTTCATTCAAATCGGTTCAGCCGTTCTTGAGATATGTGACTTTGAAATGAAGGGCTTTGAAAATGAAGTTGTAGTTATTGACAAAGTTAATGATAGCGAATATTTAAAATTGATAGTATTTATTTAAACTTCTCACCATCAATAACTTAAATAATCTTTGATTTCTCCAATGTTCATCATCATGTCAGCCGAAAGACGCCCACTGTTGGACGGCGGCCTCCCCCAAGGCTCTCCACTCAGACCGGTTCTGTGCTTTCCGCATCCACCGCGGTCCCGCGATTTTTACCTATTCTTCGCTCCATCTTGTTGGAGGCCTACCGACAGCTCGTCTCCCGGTGCGCGGACGCCATTCGAGAACCTTCTGACCCCATCGGCCATCAGTACTGCGAGCAATGTGCCCCGCCCACTGCCACTTAAGTTTCGCAATTCTTCGGGCTATGTAGGTAACTTTGGTTCTACTGCGGATGATTTCTGTTTTGATGATTTTTCTCCAATGTTACTAAAAGCAAATCGAATTAGCCTATTATGTAGGAGCCATTGTTAAATGGCACGATGGCGGTATAAATATAATTTAGTGCGCAATAACACAGCTCTGCACGTAATAAATATTTTTTTATTTCCTCCTTATAAAAGTGAGATTCACTGAAGTCTGAGTGGGTTCGGAATTGTCTTTTATTGCTGCTTTGCCGCCGTATTAGTCTTGTTCAGGGTGAACGGGTGTGTGAGGTAAACTGAGGATTATGTATTGACTAGGATCCATTTATTTAAACCTTATTTTAAACTCCAATATGTCAGAAATGGCAGAATGGGCAGGTGGTAGAACCATGTGCGAGGTCGGTCCGGATCGCTGCCACCATCTTACTCGCTAATCCTGCTGTTAAGCAGCAGTACTTGCACTATTGTGTTCCGGTGTGGAGAGTAAGACACCCGGTGTAATTACGGGCACAAGAGGCATTTCATCTTAGCTCTCTGGGTTGGCAACGCATCTGCAAACCCCCCCGGGGTTGCGGGTGTCCATGGGCAGTGGTGATCACTTACTATCAGGTGACCCACTGCTCGTTTGCCTTCCTCGTAGTATAAAAAAACCGACTTTGAAGAAACTTAGCTAAGAACCATCGTGATTAAAGTGGCTTCCTATGGAAAAAAGTTAGTGATATAGGCCCTAAAAATACTATAAACAGGGAAATCTGAAAGGATTTCAACAGTTAGTTGCTACGTAGCCGAGTTGGCAATCCAGTCATCCCCAGCTTTAATGCCGTGGCCTATTCAGTTGAAATCTAATTTGCGTAAACGATGTCTGAATGAGGACTGTATTTTTACAAAAGGAAATGAGGAATGCCTTATTTGCGCCGTGGAATTCTAGGTTGTAAATATTTGACATGGGCTTTTTGAAAGCTTTCCAGTTCCAACCTTCTTTTGAATTTATTCCAGTTTTGCCCCTCTAGCACGGTGAGGTTTAAATCCACCTATTTTATTCCAGTTTTGCCCCTCTAGCACGGTGAGGTTTAAATCCACCTGTTTTATTCCAGTTTTGCCCCTCTAGCACGGTGAGGTTTAAATCCACCTATTTTATTCCAGTTTTGCCTCTCTAGCACGGTGAGGTTTAAATCCACCTATTTTATTCCAGTTTTGCCCCTCTAGCACGGTGAGGTTTAAATCCACCTATTTTATTCCAGTTTTGCCCCTCTAGCACGGTGAGGTTTAAATCCACCTATTTTATTCCAGTTTTGCCCCTCTAGCACGGTGAGGTTTAAATCCACCTTTTTTACCTACCAATTACTACTAACTGTTTTCACAGTTCCTTGGGATAAATTTAAACATTTTCCCGACACGGCGCACCGCTTGCCGTACCTCGCCCGCGCCATCGCGCGGTAGAACATAGTGTCATGACGTTTCTCTCTCGACACGGCTCGGCAATCAATAACCACAATGTTACTGTTACTGCCTGCGATAAAATAAGTCATGTCATGATCAAAATATTTAAACCGACATACGTATTTGGCTGTTTCTCAAAAATTGTCCCGTCAGAAAATATTTGAAACCTACTGCATTTCTTCCTTCCTAATGTCAAGTAAACGTTCTGTTTTTAAATCTTTATTTAATGATTTTGGTTACTCAATATTGCTTTACAGATTGAAAATTAACCCATGAACTAAGTAATACTAAAGACATGATGAGATATAAACTGACTGCACTCAATCAACGTCTAGCATTTAGCCCAGCCCCTGTACCGCGAAGTGCAAAATTCGAACTTCGTGTCGTGCCGTCCAGCTCACGATAATATTATTTAGCCCTCCTACAACTATACTTATGATTCAAGTGGGTCTCTTTATTGTGCTTCTTGCAATAGGACCTTCAAAACCAAGTTTGGTTTTGCGAGTCACACTCGCGCCCATGCAAGGGCTCAGGGTAATTTAAGCTAAGGGTGTCGCCGTCGTCGGATACGTCTGGGAGGACATCATCATCATCATCAATATTATTCAATACGAGTGTGAGCGGGACGATACGATACGAACATCGATTTTCGAATTTCGTAGTAGTCCCCCCGCTCTCACCCGTCTACGTATCTACGTATGCATGCAGTAGGTGTCAAATATTTCCTGACGGGACAACTTTTTGGGTAACAGTATCCTTTGTCTACATTTTAGCGTACTAGGGGGGCTGTCCACATATTTTACTCCCTCATACCCAGCCTATCCTAAACCGATACAAACGTCCCTAATCTTGCTCAGCTAGTTATGGTTCATTTGCCGTGCACTGGTGTATGCAGCGATAACGCTCAATGCAACTGAACAGTCGCGATATTAATAGACGAGATAAATACGTTCTCATCTCATTGTCATTATTGTTAGTGGTGAGAATATTCCGTGAGCGAAGAACGGTACTATAAAGTCAGAGGTTCAGCCGCTACTTGGAATATCCATGCTCGTTTCAGATTCTAAATTATCTCGTTCAATATTTGAAATAACTAAAGGTTTAATATTTCAACCCGTAATTAGCCATGCTAACTTTTTATATATGTATGGAAATCTCAAAACCATTTCGAGAAACAAGCTTTTGGTACAGTTTCTGTATATCAGATTAAAAAAAAGTCTTACATTATTAAGATATTCGTTGAAATGTTTTGACCTTCAAATGACCTTTCTGTGAGTCATCAAACGCTTAATGGACAACGATTCCTTTGGCTTATTAAAAAAAAACGACTGACGTCTGTTTAGTCTATATCAAACACAAACTCAAACTTGACATTGACGTAAGTCGTTTCGTTTTGTAGTTTGTTTGTTTATTTGTTATTTAAGCACAAAGTGTAAAACCACTAGCATTTTATCCTCTAACGGCACTGAAAATGGCAAAACGGACGGCTAATTTCGAAAAAGCCGATTCTCACAATTTGCCACAAGTGGACAATGTTATGATACTGGAGTTCATGGCGAATTCCAGCAACTACAACATCGCTGAAATAAGAGGAGCTAAAGCAAAGTAAAACAATATTATAATAATAAATACAATTTAATTTATTAATTTATTCGAGTACTCAACGGTCAAGACTTTATTGTTAAACATTTAAATGACCTTCACAACAAAACTGCAAATAGTTCTTGAAGTATTTTTGCTTCACTTCACGACACCATTCCTCTCGCCGTCGTTCTGGGATTGGTATTACGTAACAAACCCGGATTATCCCTGTTGTTATTCGGACATAAAGGGACGAAACACTTGTAGCCTTCCATTTCAAACAAGTTCAGTTAGTGTTAGTGATTTTAAATTTTTTTGAGGTTAGCCGTCCGCGGTCGCGGTGACGTTAACACCTTGACGTTTACTTTACCATAGACTTTACTGTATTTTTTTTGTGCAGGCGAAGACTACATTATCCATTATGCGTTTGATGACGTCACGTCAGCAATAAATTAATATTTATTTTTAATGTAGATAGGATTCATTAAATACAAAAATACCGAAATCAGTTTCTTAAAATAGTCTATATTTGTCAAATAAATTATAAAAACCATACGGCAAAAATATGAAGCATGACCAATTGAAGTATGTCTGAAGTACCCCAAAGATAAAAACATGATTGTAAGCAAAATACTCGATAGAAAATGAGCCATCTCTTTCAAATCTAATGGGTCGCTACGCTATCTATTATTTATTGTGTAGCAATGTAGTGAAGCGCAATAATAATAATATAACATATCGCACCTCTAGAATGAAACCCACTTAAATCAAAAATAATTATATTATCGCAATCTCAAAATTATTAAATAATTCAACCTAAACATATTGATCATTTTTAACCTCCGACGAAAAAGAGGGGTGTCATGTGTTTGACCTGTGTGTCTGTGTATCTGTCTGTGGCATCATAGCTCCCAAACAGATCTACTGATTTCAACGCGGTTTTTTCAATCAAAAGCTACTTTAATCGAGATGGTTCTTAGCTAAGTTTCATTATAATTGGTTCACACGTTTTTGAAATATTGAACTTTCAAATGTCAATGTCGGAGGTTTTTCAACTCTTCTAAGTTGGTTAGGTTAGGTTATTACTAATTCTTCTCAGTGGTACACTCTTGACAGAGTGGTCATGGTCATGTTTCGGTAACGGTTTCTGCGCCAGCGCTGTCCTCGCGATGCGTCGCCATGCAGCTCGATGTTTGGCAGAGTGAGAGCAACCGTTTATGTTGGAGTCAAAGAGATTTAACATTAGTATATATAGAGCGGTCATTGCGACTTTGCTCATACAAAATATTTCATCTCAAGTGTCAGTATCGCCATCTACCATCGAATAGCAAAAATACGTATTAAAATAATTACAACACATTTCAGCTATCGCACGGCAGGTAGCGTTGATGATAGGGGTGCTGGCATAGCAATATCAAGGTATCGATAAAATTATCGCTGAAGGTTAAAAGCATGAGTCAAAAATTATTTCATAGAATCAAGTGACAATGAATTGAGAGGCAATGAAATATTCGGGTGGGTTTCTAAGGCCTTATTTAAAAAATGTAAGGGGAACTGTTATTAAGGTTTAGAGTCCCTGTCAATGTCTTTCTCGCTCCTACGATCCGGGATTGTCCTATATTCCTATTTATCAAAAAAATCTCCTCCTAAGTATCTTTAACATTCGTCTGAAATATCAGGGGAAGGAAATGGACCTGGATGAGCCCGGATTGTGTTAGGAGGAATATTCAATGATGTCCCTGTGATCAATGCGGTGAAAACCGGGAGTGATCACCGTATGGCACCCGCTCAGCTCCAAAACCGCAAGAGTTTTCAGCTCGAACTTGAAAACCGTTCGAATGCCTAGGTAGCGACGTGAACGATGGCCAATGGGGCCAGAAGGTTCTCGAATGGCGTCCGCGGACTGGGAGGCGAGCTGTAGATAGACCTCCAACAAGATGGAGCGACGACCTGGTGAGGGTCGCGGGATTGCGGTGGATTCGGAAAGCACAAGACCGGTCTGAATGGACAGCCTTGGGGGAGGCCTATGTCCAGCAGTGGACGTCTTTCGGCTGACATGATGATGATGATATAAATACATTTTAGCTCTATCGATAAATCACAATTAAGTATATCACAGCTCTATCGATATATTATATATAAAACACTCGACAACCCTAGCAATATACAATTACATACAAGAAAGCTTAGAATATATAAAAGACAAAAATTATGCCGTAGGACTACTGTTGGATATGTCCAAGGCGTACGACAGAGTTTCACATAGAATTTTACTAAATAAGCTGAATGCAATAGGTATCCATGGTAAAGTACTAGGCTGGATTTAATCATATCTTCACCAGCGAAAGCAGTACGTTGAAATTGAACATATTAATGAGGAGACCGGGCAGATGCAAATATTTAAATCTCAAATAGTAAACATGGATAATTCAATCCCACAGGGAAGTGTTTTAGGATGTGTATTATTTCTTATATATATTAATGACCTCTCACAAGTAACCCAACACAATGTGTCCTTTTTGCTGACGATATTTCAATCTTATTCAAATGTACTAATGACCACGACAGTAACTCAATAATTCCGGACACTTATCAAACCGCAACTGATTGGCTTCAGGACCATAACCTTATAACTAACAACAGCAAAACTAAAGTCATCCAATTTAGACCAAGACAAAAACAACCTATTAATTTAAATACCGTACTAAACAAGCTTAACTTAAAAGATGTTGAGGAATGTACTCCACTAGGGATTACCATAGACAGCATTTAAACTGGAAAAAAACATATTGAGAAATTTAAATCTTTTGCCTTCAACTTGCCCTTGCACTACCAGTCGCTCCATGGAGTCCTCTTCACGGGTGATGTGTCCGAAGAACTTGAAGAACTTAGAAGAATTACTATTTCAAAGCCAAACAAAATGCGGTATTCGCTCGTACCTTGGCAATTTATGTAAAGAACTCCGGGATCTCCCGGGCTTGGGGGGGGGGGGAGCCAAATAAAAGCGAGTCGTACGCCGATCCGAAAAACTTCGATAGTACGGGCTTTAGTTTATATGGAAAGTTCCGTTGTTTATGTGCCGAAGCTTTATATGGCAAATAAGACCAGCTTCCGATGAGCTTTCGGGTCATTGTTAAGCTTAGGCGCAAAATTGTTGTTGAGTTTGTTTTTCGTGCGTTTTTCTGCTTTGTTATATTGTTTTATCATCGGGTCTTCATTCAAAAAGTGGTACTTTTTGTAGCTATGTATTGTGCGGAAAGTTGGATATTTCGCACTAGTGCTTTTTACTTTTCCAAGGCGCCGGTGGAAGCTCGGCGCGGCGTGCGTCTGGCCTCACCTCGGCCGCCGGGGGGATAGGGAAACTCGCGCGACAAACAAAGTCGCGGCCAGTCGTGCTAGCTCTACTGGCTCACCGCCTTTGGTTTCATTGTAATTTTTTCGCAAATTTAGACACCTCGGTACTCGTGCAAAATGACATACTTTCCGCACTTATATCAAAATTACTATTTTAAGTGAACTCTAGGGAGTAGGTTGAAATCCTCGTAAATACAACATTTGTTTACCTACATACATACATATTTAGTACACAGTTAACGATAGAAAGCGTATTAATTAACAGGTTCCTTGTTCCGGAAACGAAGCCATCTTGAATCGTTGTGTGATATACAGGCCAGGGAATACTACCTATACGTTAAAAATCGTTTGTCTAAAATAACGTGTTTGCAATAAAGTACAGACAAATTAACAACAACCATCTTAAAATGACCTTTAAACACACATTATTCAATTTTGTTTACATACAAATCGTAGGTCAACTTACGCTGGTCTTTTACAGGGTGTTTTTATGTCACGTCGCATGTTACTAACTCAGCCAATAAAGAGGGTTGTAAAATTAATTTGAAGTCGCCTTGACACTTTTCTGTTGACGCTACTTTACCGCCAATAATCAGGGTGGACTTTGTGTTGATTTTGGATGATATTTGTGCCCGCAGACTTGCGGTCGATTATCATCATCATCATCATGCCAGCCGAACTTGAACAACCGAAAAACATCCACTGCTGGCCGGCGGCCTCCCCCGCGGCTCTCCACTCAGACCGGTCTTGTGCTTTCCGCATCCACCGCGATCCCGCAATCTTTACCGGGTTGTTTAATATGCCGCTCTCATAATTGTCTAGTGCAGTCAGCAGCAGAAGTAGCTAAGCAACAGAAGCGGTCACAATGATATGCACAAGCTCTTATGTCTATAACAATAGAGCCGTGGTTAGATCATTGTGAGCGCTTCGGTTGCTTAGCTACTTTTGCTGCTGTCTGTATCAACTAACTGGATTCCCAGGCCACTATAGAACCATGTCATAGTGAATCAACTTGAGTAGTAGAGTAACTGATAGCGTGTTGAATTGTTGTGCTTTGAGAATGGGCTCGTAGAGAGTGTCGGAACGCGTCAGCGCTTAGTGCAGTGGTGGTGGTGATTCGTGTAGCAGTGAAGGTGTTACGTGGAAACATACATTTGTCTCATGGACGTGGCTATTATTCACGATCATTCAATAGCCCAAACGACTTGCTCATCCTATCGAATTGATAACCAATTATTTTTTCTTAGCCGTAGGGGTTTCTCTAAGGGTTATTACTACTTCTTGGACAATCTCAGGACAGTGTATCCCTTTCCTACGAATTTAAGCACTGATATACCATTTAAAGAATATTCTCGGGAAAGGCTAACCATTGGGTTAAGTGCATATTCTTTAGAGGAAATTTTATTTATTATTGACATAAATTTGCAATATTGGCTCTCATGTCATTTGTAAAGGGATAAAAATTGCATAAGCGTTGAAAGAATAACCCCTTCGTGAGGTTGCCCTTTCTTGTAAAAATAACTGGTTTCCCCTATTAAAAGCGGTGAAAAAGCCAAAGAAACTACTGGTTTGAGTGGGGAGCCTTGGGGGAGGCCTATGACCAGCAGTGAACGTCTTTTGGTTGACATGATGATGATGAAAAAGCTAAATGAACGGGTTTTGAGGCGCAACGGATTTGATAAGCAAACCCTAACGAAAACTCCTTTCAGAAACCCTCAAAGGTGATACCGGACCGCTGGTTTAAGTCCAAATCTCGAATTCTACTTTTGCTTAGCAATTTTATCTAACGTTATGAATTAATACATTTAAATGGCACACCATTGTACACTTTCACAGACATGCCGAGCATCGTTACGAAATACCACAAAAACAAGGCACTTATAAAAGTTCCTAATGCATTGTTATAAAGTCAGTTTTGCCCCAATTTGCTTTAGTTTGTTTTCTTGGCTCGTCTTAAAGTAGACAGGTCACATGAACCTCCCGGGGTCACTTGGAAATCGGAAATTGAACTTAAAGGTAAGGGAAAAGAATTTTGTTTGGGTTAATAGAATGAAGCATAGAACCTTGGTATTTTAAGCTAAGTCTACGTCAGCGAGACATATAACGAGCTTTAAGCGTAGAAATGGGACAGCGATCGCATATTTACTCTATTGGAAAACGTACGATTTTAAAAGGTATTGTGAGATGTCTTTTCGCCGACTCAAATAAATAAAGCAGAGGAGGAGCTTAAATTTATTTGAAGTAAACAGAATTCCTTTGAGTTCAATCGAATTGCGAAAATATTAAGGATATACATGGCGTTTGATATTTGAGAACCATTACTCCTCAGTTGTCGTAGATACTTAAAATAATCACTAAATTTTTTTTTCTGAATTCACGCTTAAGGTTTAATCGTAGGCGGAGGCTTTAAGTGTAGGAGAGGCTTATTGACTCTCATACTAAATCACGAAAGACATTTCACCGAGTCACGCTGTTACAAAAAATCGTTACTACAATTAACTGAACTACAAAATCACGTTAGCACGAAACTCTGTACTGCGAAACCAGAATTCCACGTATAATTTTACTATGAAATATTGTAACAACATAAAACAATGCCACGAAAACATTACACACGCAGATAATTTTTCAACGAATCTGTTTTACTACGAATTCCGAAACACGAATAGTTTTAGTAATAAATTTAGTAGCAGCGAAAAACTATGAAACGATAACATGAAAAACATAGATAACTTTTCAACGAATCTGCATTACTACGAATTTAGAACGACTAATCATTTTAGTAACAGCGAAAAACTATGCCACGATAACATGAAACATATGTGATGTATGTATTATGGCGGGTAGTTCCAAATCTACCAACTGTCAAACGCAATGACTGTCTTTCTTCTTCGAATACACCTTGTTCGGTATAGCCGTGTTTTCGTTACCGTATCCCGATAGGAAAACCCTGGAGGCCCTGGATCGAAGATATCACAGTTAGGTACTTTGTTAAACTAATCTCCAGTCCACTGCTACGAATTTAACTTGTACGCTTAGAAAATAAATGCCGCATGCCGGTTTATACCGACGTGGCAGGTATAAAAAAATCCGGCCAACTGCGAGTTGGACTCGCGCACCGAAGGTTCCGTGTGTAAGAGGAGGCTGCAATGTAGAGAGACACAATTAGTCAACATTGTACTTTTTTAATCATTTATTAAGTATACTCACAACTTATGATACAATAATTATAATACACAACCAGTGGATGTTAATCCTTGCAGGCCAGTAATATTAAATACGTTATACGTATGAGGCGAAGTCAATCAAAAAGAGAGCTAAGTTCCCCGGAACCCTGATTTATATAACATTGTCTCCCCGCTCTTCTCCCTCCAACGATTCCTTAAACTGCCAGTGTCGCCAACATGACATCGTGTCAGCTTCCACTGACGAAGGGATGTGACGTCACTTCTTCATTGGTGTGAAGGCGCGACGAAAACAGTGGCGCCAACACGTGCAAACTTGTGATGTACTTAAATAGTTCGGCTATCAAGGGAATCGAGTCTCGAAGATTTGTTCTGCTTTTCCCCGAATGTTTTAAGTTGTCCCGTGTTAGCAGAACTTTGCTCCAAAGCAAAATGTACGTATATGTATATTGGTCTGTAACATTATGCCTACAGACAGACATAAAAAAATAAGATTAAGATTTTCAGACTTATTCCATTGGTTGTGCTATAATTGCTACCTTCATACCAAATTTAAAATGACAAGCCGGATGTCAATGTCAATTATTGGAATTAACATGTCAACCATTGGGACGTTTACCTTAAAATCGACACTCATATCATTCTGGAGTAAATTTTTTCAAACTCATGCACCCCAACCAATTGAAATCGACACTCATGTCCCTTTTTTGTGTTAAAAATGTCTATTTATTTATTTGTAATTATTTATGTCAGTTTTGTATGAAAAAAGTGAGTCAAAATGCCAGCCGCCACTTCGGTTCTAAAAACATAACCTTAATCCCCTAACAATTCACCCTATAACCCGCGATAGAACTCTTTCGAAGTAAACGCCTCCGTAATTTCTTGATAAGTATAGCAAAGTCTCACTGCGTCAGGGTTTTACCGCGGGTAGCACCTAACTAGATCTGTTACTGTGAGGTGTCTCTCTCTCTCTCTCTCTCTCTCTCTCTGCCCAAACGTTGGTTCGGAAAATACGCAAAAAAAAGTGTTGCTATTTTCATTTACGGCAAACAATCTGGAGACATCCAGGAGGCTGGTCTTGCGCAAATTTACGGTGAGTCAACCGACTTTGCACACAGAATGCGTCACTTACCAGCTCTAGCGTATATAGGTCACCGAGAGATCCCTGAAGCTTTTGAAGTCCTAAAAGAGCAAGTATTACCTGCAAGCGCCGTCGCGGTGGTCAATTGGTTTTCTAAATATTACGTAAATGGGACAATTAAAAACGAAGACGGGCGTTTAAAACGAGTGCCACCTAGATTTCCGCCAGAAATGTGGTCGGTACATGATTCATTTGGCACATGTGTTCCATCGACACAAAATGAAATTGGAAATTGGCATCACCGCTGGAACGGATTGTTGGGCAGAAAAAGAGTAAATATATTTAAAACAATTGATGAAATGTACAAGGAACAAATTAATACTGACCACACAGTTGAAAGAATTAAGGCACAAGCACAATCAACACAAAGAGCAGATAATAAAAAAACTAAAGAAGAGAAAATAATGAGTCATTTTCAAAAAAAAAGACACACTAAATATTGTGTAATTTTTGAGTGGTTTGGCTTACTTACGCCATCTAAGAAAATAAGCAGTAACGTGTTTGTGGACAGAATTATTATTATTTCTGTGTTTTATTAGTAAAATACTTAGTGTCAAATAGTAATAAAATACCTGTTACCTTTTCATCAAGAGAATGTTAATATTATCGACTTGATCTTATGGTAATGTTAAAATTATAGTGAAATAAAACGGATCACTCACGTATATAAGTCGAGTTTAGCCCATCATGTTTCGGACTAATTCGTAGTTCTTCCTCTGGGAGCGCACGACCCAGCGGCAGTGAGACGCACACTGCGCGTCGCGTCTCTGCTCGCGCGACTACTAGGTGCACCTAGCTCTAAGCCTAGCCTCCCTGCGCTCCCAGACGAAGGGCTACGAATTAGTCCGAAACAAATCGGGCTAAACTCGACTTACATACGTGTGTAATCTGTTTTATTTCACTATGATTGAGTCTCACGGTAGTTTTTTCATGTTTAAAATGTTAAAGTTATTTAAATTATATGCTTTTATTTCGATTCCCATAAAAACAGACGTTGCTTTGCTGATGCCTTTATCGTCTAAGTATTTTGTTCCAATTTAATAGAATCTGTAAACCATCGGTTATTATGTTTTTGGTTAAAATCATAAATTTGTTGTGTAATTATAAATTGATTCACATAAATAAAAACATTAATTAACAAGTGGTTAAGTCAACTAAATGATTATGCAATCGAAAAATTATAAGATTAATTAAATTAATTAAAATATTACATATGAGAAAAAAACTAAATCATGCAAAAGAGTAGTAAATTATTTTTTTCGGTTTTTTAAGCATATTAATTACAAAGAATAGAAAGTTATTATTACAAAGTTACTTAAGTAACTGTACTTTTATGTTTTTTGCTTTTTATTACTTGTTCATAATAAATGAGATGCAGAACATTGTTATTTGTTTCATTTCCAGTATACCATTCGTAGCAGGTGTGTTTCATATTATCGTGGCATGATTTTTCGCTGTTACTAAAATGATTAGTAAAATTATTCGTCGTTCTAAATTCGTAGTAATGCAGATTCATTGAAAAGTTATCTATGTTTTTCATGTTATCGTTTCATAGTTTTTCGCTGCTACTAAATTTATTAGTAAAACTATTCGTGGTTCGGAATTCGTAGTAAAACAGATTCGTTGAAAAATCATCTGCGTGTGTAATGTTTTCGTGGCATTGTTTTATGTTGTTACAATATTTTATAGTAAAATTATACGTGGAATTCTGGTTTCGCAGTACAGAGTTTCGTGCTAACTTGATTTTGTAGTTCAGTTACTTGTAGTAACGATTTTTTGTAACAGCGTGACTCGGTGAAATGTCTTTCGTGATTTAGTATGAGAGTCAGGCTTATTACCTGCAGGCGTTTTTTGTAAAGGCACTCCAAAGTGCCACAGAACTGCTGTTATTGTGCACTTCGTTGTGCACATAATCTTGCACATCACACTGTCATCGTATACCCAGAAAATGTGCCGTCCATTTCACATACTTTGTGTGTGTTTTTAAGGTTCCAAACCAAAAATACCGTTCGTGAAATCTGCAAAAATATCATTCCAGTGAAGATTTTAGGAAAAATAAAACATGTCTCTAATAAATACGACCGTTTTTCAGATATCACCAAAAATTACATTAGTTCCACTTGCACTGGATGAGGTGGCGCTATCTTCCTGTTTGTCTATCCTACACTAAACGGACTAAACGTGAAGTAGCACAAATAGGTACTCAAAAAATAAGATTATATCTGAGAATGAAACTTTAAGTACGACTTGCTCCCGATCGATTTTTTAAATAATTTTACGTTCGAAATTTCAATAAGCCTCCATAGTATCAAGCCTCAATCGTTATTCACACTTCCCCTCAAAGCGATGCAGGTCGTATCGGATGACGTTATAATTTGAACCAATTAGCAGGCGCCCGCTGGTGCGGAGAGATAGCGTTAGTCAATGTAGCTTTTATGCTATTGGCGTTATCAATGAGGTTCGGGAGGGTGCGAGAGGCGTCGCAGGGGGAAAAGTGGGTGTCGTACATACGTACCAGTTGTTCTTTTTGTTTCTTCGGGGCTGGTTCCAAATAAAATCCACTTTTTGCACACTTTAAACTGATATATTATCAATTAGAAAATATAAACTAGGGAGCGAGGCCGCAGCGACGCTAGTGATTTGAAAGCCGGTGAGAGAGAGAGAGAGAGAATAGTTCCGTCTGTCTCATTCGGAACATTTTCCCCCGCTTTCTTAATAGAAAAACTTAGGAGGTACTTACAAAATTATCAAGTACATCAAAACGGTCAGTCCCAGCATACATCAGTATACTTGTGAACCTACTCTGTCACATAACAAATGCATAATGCATAACTGTGCCATTACTTAAAATTAAGCTATAGGTTTACACCGTCTTACTGTCTGGCAATAAAACAAGCTTATGTATAGGCCTTGTGTACTCGCCTGTGGCCGTTTTAATTAACGCTGATCTTACTAGATCATCAGTGGAATTTTTGTTAACAGATATAACTTTACCTAGTGGCCAGCAGGAGGGCGGGGTAGCCTCGTCTTTTACAATAATCATGTCACCTATCTTTAAGTTAACTTTAATTTTCAACCATTTGCTTCTAGGTAACAATTCTGACAAATAGTTATTATAAAACTGTTTCCAAATTTTTTGTTTGATTTGACTAACCCTCTGAAACATGTTCAACCTGCTCTCATTCATGTCTGACAAATTTGGTTCTGGCAGGTCTGTAATTGCTGTCCCTAAAACAAAATGTGAAGGTGTAAGGTATTCCAAATCATTGGGTAAATCTGTCAATGCACAAAGAGGTCTAGAGTTTAGGATTCCTTCCACCTGCACTAACAGTGTATACATAAACTCATAAGTTAATTTTGTATTACAAAGCTGTCGTTTAAGTAAAGACTTAACCGATTTTATCCCTGCCTCGTAAATTCCGCCCATATGGCTTGCTAGCGGAATAGTAAATTTCCATTGCATGCCATTCATGGCACAGTAGTTCACAATTTCAGAGTAAGAGGTTTCACTCTTAAACATTTTATACAGTTCGTTTATTTCGTTATTAGCGCCTTTAAAATTACTAGCATTATCCGAATACATGCACTTTGAAACTCCTCTTCGAGAAATGAATCGCTTTAATGCACAAATAAAAGCTTGCGAGGTGAGTTCGGTTACAAGTTCAAGGTGTAAATTTTTAGTAGCCAAGCACACAAACAAACATATGTATCCCTTTTGATACCTGCAGTTGCGAGACATTGACGTTCTTAAGTAAATAGCGCCACTGAAATCAACTCCCACATGTGTAAAAGGACGATACAGAGTCACCCTAGGGGCGGGCAGATCAGCCATTTGCTGCCCACATGCCTGCGCTCTAAATCTAATACACCGTGTACATCTGTGTATTACCTTCTGCACTTCACTTCGACCATTTATAGGCCAGTATTTAAATCGGATAGTAGCTAATGTGGTCTGTGTTCCAGTGTGTAGCAGCTTTAAATGGTAGTGCTGGATTATGAGTGTTGTGATGTGATCCTTAGCTGGAAGTACGATAGGATGAGCGTGATCATAAGGAATGTCAGAATGTCTTAAGCGTCCGCCTGCCCGAATAAGTCCATGGCTATCAATGAATACATTAAGTTTTCTCAACGGGCTGGACCTAAATGTAAACAAATCAGCATTTGTGTCAGTAGTACAAGTTTGACTGTCAGACTGTGATTTTAACCTTTTCAATTCTTTCAATTCTCTAGGAAAAGCTTGCTCTTGAACTACTTTAATGATAAATTTGTTTGCCAAATCTAGCTCACGAACTGACAAATGAGATACTAGAAGGTTTCGCCTGTTTCTCAAATTGTGTACGAATCTATGAACAAACGCAATAATTCTTATTATCTTGCTGAAACTAGAATATTTCAAGAACAGTTCATAAAATGGATTATGTTGATTATTAGCCACGAGATGAAAATTTGTTTTACACGTGACCTCAGTCAACTCTGATTCTATGGGAATAGAGGGCACGGTTAAAGGCCATCGAACTTGTTCGTCAAGCAACCATGATGGTCCTTGCCACCAAAGAGTAAGTGCTGGCAGCTTGCTAGGATAAACGCCTCTTGTTAAGAGGTCCGCTGGATTCTCCTTCGTGTTAACGTAATGCCAGGATTCACTCTTGGTTGTTTCTATAATTTCCATAAGCCTGTGTGAAACGTAAGGGTTAAGTTTTCTATTAAATGGTGTCTTAATCCAGTTGAGCACAATTAACGAATCTGTAAATAAAACAGTTTCATTCACAAGTAATTTGTTAGTTGTTGCATTAAAAAATCTATCCGTGAGTTGTGCTAGCAGCAGTGCGCCGCATAACTCAAGTCGGGGAACCGATTGAGTGCGTATGGGTGCAACTCTAGTCTTAGCCATGATTAAGTTGCAAGTAGGTTTTCTGTTGTGATAAGTTGCATGTAAGTACAAGCAAGCTCCAAATGATTTTACAGAACTGTCACAAAAGCCTACCAAAGTGATAGTCGATGGAATATCTGCAAAATAGCATCTAGGTATTTGTATTAGTCTTAATTCGCCTAACTGTTTACAAAACTCAAACCAAGTGTGTTGAATCTGTATAGGCAGTTCTTTATCCCATGATAACTTAAGTTTCCAAATGTCTTGCATAAGTATTTTAGCTAATATTGTTGTGGGTGCAAGTACTCCTATGGGGTCAAATACTTGAGATATCTGAGACAATACATTTCTCTTTGTAGGTTTTACATCTTTAAATTCTGGTATATAAGTCTGAAATCTGTCACTAGATGGCATCCATCGTAAACCTAATGTTTTTACCATATGTTCAGGAGCAAAATCGTATGAACAGTTATTCTGATCTGTATCTAAATGTAGCATGTGAATGTGATCTAATATGCTAGGGTGGTTTGCGAACCACTTGTGCAACTCAAAGTTCGCGGTTTTTAATAGTTCAACGAGTTCAGTGCATAATGACCTAACATGGTCTAAAGATTGTCCGCCGGACAAAAAATCGTCCATGTAGCAATCTGACCAAATGCAGTCTGCGGCAAGTGGGTATTTTAGTTTATTTCTTTCGGCTAGATCGCGTAACGTACGGCAAGCTAAGTATGGAGCGCATTTAGTCCCATATGTAACAGTCGAGAGCTGAATGCATTGCAATGGATCCGACTTCGAGTCCCTCCACAGCACACGTTGTAGTGACCGATGATCTGGATTTATGAAAATGTTCCTAAACATTTTCACAATGTCTGATGTAAACACATATTTATACAATCTGAATCTAATTATTATATCCAGTAAATCATTATAAATGTTTGGACCTTCAAAGAGTATGTCATTTAATGAAATTCCTGTGCTGGTCTTAGCAGAACCATTGAACACAGTTCTAAGCTTAGTGCTCTGACTATCAGGTTTTAAAACAGCATGATGAGGTAGAAAGTATGACTTGCTGAGGCATGTAGGTTGATTGAAGTCTGTTATGTACTCTGCATGCCCCAATTCAACAAACTCATGTATGAATTTTCTATATTCATTGTGTAAATCCGGGTCCTTTTGGAATCTGGTTTCAAGCTGTAACAGACAACGATAAGCTGTGTTAAATGAATCTCCCAATTCCGTGAGTCTGTCTGGCACTATAGGTAAGTTAACCATGTAATGACCTGATTTGGTCTGAATACTTGTGTCTTGGAACAGTTGTTCGCAATAATGTTGCTCTTTAGAAAGAAACTTGTGGGGTTTGACTTCTTCTTGTTCCCAAAACCTACATAAAATGTCGTCAGTTTGCTGTGCAGTAACAAACAAACTAATTTGTGGTGATTTTATACTTTTTATATTTGCTATATATGTGCCAGACACTATCCAGCCAAAGCGAGTCTCCATAAGCTGTGGCAAACTAGGTCCTAGTCTTATGTGGCCTGATTGTAGAATGTCATAGAATATTTCTGCCCCTAAGAGTAGGTCTATGTTGCCAGGGACAAAGAATGTTGGATCTGCCAGCATACAAGCCTGTGAGACTGGAAGGTTCCAAGCCTGTGTGCTAACAAATGAATGTGGCAATGGAACTGTTATGTTGTCCATTATTACAAATGTCAGACTAGCATGATAATCATTGAATCGCGAGGTTATGTCAGTGGTTGCACTCACTTGTGTTTGTTTGTGTGTGTTGCCAATACCTTGTATATGGCATGAATTATAAGTAAACTTGTGTTGAAGCATTGTTGCCAGCTGATGTGACATGATGTTGACTTCACTGCCTGAATCCAGCAGAGCGCGCGCCTTGTGCCAGCGGCCTTCCGCATCGCGGATGTTAACAATGGCTGTTGAAAGTAAAATTTGTGGTGCGTTAGTATTTACTAGCATGACTGTTGAGGTTGAAGCTGTTTTAACATTGTTTGTAGGAATAGTGGCTATCTGTTGACTGTTAGTAGGTATGCTAGGTTTGGCTGCCTGTTGACTAGATGTGTGTATGCTAGGAATGTTAAGTGTCTGTTGAGCTGATGATTGTATGTTAGGAACGTCTAGTGTCTGTTGACTGTATGAACTATAGGCATTAGGCATCTGTTCACTTACTGTGGAAGTGCTGGGTGTATGTAAATGTTGTTTACAATTGTCTGTAACTGCGGCATAATTTACTTTCCGCTGGGTATCCATATGTATGCTTGTGTGGTGCTTGCCACGACAAGTGAAACAAGTTGTTTTTGTACAAATGTGCTTAGACTGATAAACCTGTAAACAGTTAAAACATAAACATTTTGCTTTTACAAATTCAATTCGTTTTGGTATAGATAATTCGAGAAAGCACGGGCACTTATGCAACCTGTGTTCTCCTTGGCACATGGGGCAGCTATTGCTACTTTTATAGTTAGATACTGAGGTTAGATGTGACACTCTAGTTTGACTAGAACTAGGCTTATCTGATTGTCTTTCTGTTAACATTTCAAAGGCAGTCACTCTCAAGCTAAGAAATTCCGAGAGCTCCTTGTACTTGGGTATAGCTGTCTCCTTACGACTCATTTCCCAGGCAGCTCGGAGGGAATTATCCAGCTTTTGAGTGAGTATAAATACTAATAACACATCCCATTGGTCGACTGGAAGGTTTAAAGCTCGCAGTGAGTCCAAACTTTGTTGTAATGTGACTAAAAATTCTTTTAAATTAAATCTAGTTACAGTAGGATGGTTTACAAATGATTTTATATGGTGATTAACAATAATAGTCTTGTTTTCGTACCTTTGAATTAATATTTCCCATGCCTTATTATAATTACTTTCCGATATAAGCAACGAACTGATGAGACCTGCTGCCTCACCCTTTAATGACACTTTTAGATACTGAAATTTATGCAATACTGGAATGTCCGCCGTATCTACTGTCGATTGAAAAATGTTCTTGAATACCGGCCAGTCCTTTATTGAGCCATCGAACGAAGGTAATTGGAGCTGGGGTAGCTTGATTCTAGATTGGGTGATCTGGGAGTTTATGAGTGTGCTGTTGTGAGACGAGGGGAAAAGTATGCGTTCCATAGCCGCCTTCGTCTGATAGTATTTTTGCTCGTTGTTTTCCCGTTCCCGCTCGTGAACCAAGTGTCTATCCTCGTCATTGTCGAGTACTTCGATCTGTGCTTGCACAATTTCTATCTTGTCAAGAAGCGGTGATAAATCGTCGTAACGCACTTTAAGTTCACGTATATTATCCGTTAAGGTGTCAAAGCTGGCAGCGTAGTTAGCAGCTCTGGTAAGTTTACCTTTCAAAGAACCTCTTTGCGCTATTAGCGTTGCTAAATCCATGTTTACTAAACTGTACTGTAGAATATTTTGTCGTTCGTTCGGTATAGCTTTGTAAATATTGTATATAACGTAGTATAAGTATAAAATTGTAAAGATCTGTGTAAATAATAAATCACTTGTAAAAAGCGTCGATCGATTGTAAAATCTATACTCTTATTTTTTCTTTTTTAATATCGTAACATAGCATAGACTATGGACAATCTCGAATTTAAGGTCAGTAGCACACTTGCTGACTGCACCTGCTCTCTCCACGCGCGACGACCTGTGTTGCTATGTTGGCAGTACTGCGATTGTCTCACGCGGTTTTGAAGTGAAGTTCGCTATTGCGGATAATTTGGTGTCTTCTCTGTGCAGTGTGTTTTGTACTCACGTTTCGTTGGTTGATAAAATTGACAAAATGCGGTAGGTGTACCGGGCGGAAAAAAATGGTGGCCGATCAGAGTGGTTTCTTCGACTTGCAAACTGTGAATTGGCGATGTTCTCACCCCCGTTGCTCGAAGGACCAATGTTCTTTTTGTTTCTTCGGGGCTGGTTCCAAATAAAATCCACTTTTTGCACACTTTAAACTGATATATTATCAATTAGAAAATATAAACTAGGGAGCGAGGCCGCAGCGACGCTAGTGATTTGAAAGCCGGTGAGAGAGAGAGAGAGAGAATAGTTCCGTCTGTCTCATTCGGAACACCAGTCTCTCAAACCTCCTAGTTTTCGTAATTGGTCTGTGCGAAAATGTCATCTACATAACATCAACATTTCGAATAAAGAAAAACTTCTTAAAGGAACCCGCACAGATCTTCAAAGCACTTCAATAGTTGGTGCTGACTCGCAAGATAATTATTGAACCTAAACATCATGTAAGTACTCCTAAAAGTAACGGTCTTGTCGAGAGAATAATCTCCACAACACAGAAAACACATTTTTGCTCGTACCGTATAATCCCGATAACCCAAAATCGGGGACAAACGCGTAATCTTCCTTCTAGCAGCTTAGAAGACTTTCGGCGTATAAACGTTGATTTTCTCCTTTCATTCCTAATGTGTTCAAATGTTTGCTTTACCTAATTATTCGTCACTTTATCTACTAAGCCAATATTTATTATCCTTTGTTTTCAGAAAACAATAAAAGTAAACCCGATTATTTTGTGTAAAATAGACGGTTCTAAAACTATTAGCATCTCGCATCAAAAGATTTCAATGTTTAAAGTGAACCCTTCTCGTGCGAGTCCGACTAGCACTAGGCCGGTTTTTTCTTAATTAATGCGTTAGACTATTTTATTCCTGTATGATTCAAGGCTCAAATGGTAAGTGATCACCACTGCCCATAGACACCCGCAACCCCGGGGGGTTTGCAGATGCGTTGCCAACCTAGAGGCCTAAGATGAAATGGCTCATGTGCTTGTGATTTCCTCGGCTGTTGTTGTTGTTGGAGTTTTTTTCTAGAGAAAAGTTTCCGAATGAAA
The DNA here is from genome assembly GCA_963691665.1 of Clepsis dumicolana. NCBI lineage: Eukaryota > Metazoa > Arthropoda > Insecta > Lepidoptera > Tortricidae > Clepsis > Clepsis dumicolana. The sequence continues at coordinate 6,444,664 of OY829527.1, read as the reverse complement.
TCAGGGTCTTAAATACAGTTTCTTAACTTAACTATTGCATCTGTAATATTATTATTTACTACGAAAACGCCATTTCCTTTTGTACTGTACTTTCGTAATTTAGTTTACGGCACCTTCATGGAAATTTCTTGCTGCATTTTAAAAGTTTGCTTCTCCGTTTTGTGTTCTTAGTTATATGAGTTTTCTTGGAATGTTTGCATACTTTAAGTTATTTACTTTTAAAGAGATAGCACTTTTTATACGACTGCCCAAAGAATAGGAGTAAAAAGTTTTGCTATCTAAAATTTAAATGAAAACTACAAAATTACGCTTGGGAGGTTACAATCATATAATTATCACTAACGACGTAGCGTGGTAGATTTTGCAATTAAGATTAAAGGAGAAAGGAGTTAGCAAATAGAACAAATTGATATGAATGTGAACCTATCTATTTTATTAAAACGAGATCTTAACCGTTGTAGGTTCGTTGTTTAAGCAAGTAATTCGTCCATAGCTAGTCGGTTCCTCATCGATCGTAGAACTACTGCCTCGATCTGAAAAAAATAAGAACAAGATGCAAAGACGATCGCTTAGTTGCACACAGTATACCAAAAGACAGGATGATTTTCACACTAACAGCTTTAAACGATTCGCGGTTAATTGCATTAGACATCAGTCAGTTTGCCCGTGATCATGATGCATGCAACTGCATCGAAATATCGGGAGCTCATCAAACCTATAAGGCAATCGCGGTCAATATCCCGTTTTCATTATGTCTGATTTTCACACTTTTTAATAATTCTACTAATATTATAAATGCGAAAGTTTGTGAGTGAGCGTATATTAGTTTGTTACTTCTTCACGCTGAAACGGCCAGACGGATTTGGTTCAAATTCGGAATGGTGACAGATTATATCCTAGATTAAAACATAGACTACCTTTTATCCCGTAAAATTGTGTAATTCCTGAATTGCATGCAGATGAAGTCGCGCGCAACAGCTAGTTCTATAACTACAAATTACAACAACAATACAAGTTGTAACTGGTGTAATTAGGCACCAGTGATACATTTCCTTCTGGACTCACTTCTGTTTGCCAACTAGATACTAGCCGCAACTAGTCCACGAATCCAACAATATTGACCCAATATCTCCCAAACTCTGAACTTGACGAAGTTCATTACCCAAACTACCAACTCAAGATCGACTAAGTAAATATTTGACAAACACATAGGCCAATAAACAGCAAATTTCCAATACAAACCCTTTTGAGTTAGATCCCCTATTGACGTAGCTTTGTTGTTAAGTTGGTCAGCAAATATTTGCCAAAGAACAGAATCACCTCACCTGGGTCTTCCTTACTTCCATTTACAATGAACCTTAAGATTATTCAAGTATGAGTTGATTCTTGCTTGTTGGGGTACGTTGTTTGTGTTACTTACGTACCTATAAGTATTGGTATTTCGAAAATGCTCATTATTTTTAAGGTGCTTGTACTGTGGAGGTTATTATTTATTTAGGATGGTTTCAATGTCTCTCTCGGCAGGTTGACGTTTCGAGCTCTTTGACATTTATGAGATTTTTATTAATGTTTAATCTTTTTTTGTTTCATTTATGCCAATGTTATTGTTGTGAAAAGGGTCACTTAAAATGCTTTCACGTTTTAATTCAGGCGATCAATGTATCAAGAAGGCCAAAATAATCAACTCACATGTTACTTACAAAACCTTTACAGACCTTTACAGGCTTTTATAACAAAGATTTACAGAGTAGGTTATTTCTATAGTAACATTGAAACCAATTACAGGATCTCACAATTCGATTGTGTTGTTGCTGTAAGTGTAGATACTAGTAAAATAATGAAATAAAATTAAAAGTAGAGGCTCTGTGAGCCTGTAGACCTAGCGCGTTCATTTTTGAATATTTCTCGATTTTTTTTTAAATTTCCACAACTGAATCGACAAAAAAAAAATCGTTATGATTATCAAACCAGCTCACAAAGTTTTACTAGAATCTGTTGAGAAATGCGACCTGTAGAGGAGACCAGGACCGTGTTTTAAAAAGCTACAAGTTACAATTTACAAGCGAAAGTCTCAATCTATTACCTTTTGTTAGAAAGAGACTTCCGCTTGTAAATTGTAACTTGTAGCTTTATAAAACACGACCCAGCCGGTTAGCCGGTCAGGCCGACAGCCGGACATAAGATAACCCCCGACGAAAAAGAGGGGTGTTATAAGTTTGACCTGTATATCTGTGTATCCGTGTATCTGTGTATCTGTCTGTGGCATCATAGCTCCCAAACGGATGGACCGATTTCGATGTGGTGTTTTTTAATCGAAAGCTAGTGTAATTGAGATGGTTTTTAGCTAAGTTTAATTAAAATCGGTTCACCCGTTCTTGAAATATTGAACTTTGGAATGACAATGTCGGGGGTTTTTCAACTTTTCTAATTGCCCAAGCTTAACCGGAGACGCTCGCCCGTCAATAATGTAAAATTGGCGCAGTCAGCAAGTACCCATATCGATGGTACTCTGACTCAACCTCGTATATGAAATTTGACGAAATTGGAATAACCATTCTAGACCGCGAACCTAAGGTGGTTATTCCAATTTCGTCAAAGTTTATATACGAGGTTGAGTCAGAGTACCGTCGATATACTTATACCCATTTTCGTTTGTCACATCGGAACTTGTTTCTCCCGGGATTGTATTAAAACGGTACTTCCCATTAGCGTGAGGCCGGTCGTGCGCTGCGTCGCCCGTCCACTGCAGACATCGTAATAAGTTGGTTGTGTGAGGGGCCCCATATACGGAACGATCCGTCGTTACGATCAATCTGAAAGGACAGGTTTGCGGGTGGTAGGACCTTGTGTGAGGTCCGTCCGGATCGCTACCACCATCTTACTCGCTAATGATGCCGCTAAGCAGCAGTGCTTGTACTGTTGTGTTCCGGTGTGGAGAGTAAGACAGCCGGTGTAATTACGGGCACAGGAGGCATTTCATCTTAGCTCTCTTGTTTGGCAACGCATCTGCAAACTCCCCGAGGTTGCGGGTGTCTATAGGCAGTGGTCATTACTTACCATCAGGTGACCCATTTGCTCGTTTGCCTTCCTTGTCGTATAAAAAAAATATCGTGACGATAGATCCCACATGAAACGTTTGGTCGTTGCGATCGATCATTTACTTGTTTAAAACGGAACGACAAAGACATGCTATCCTATCACAGACGGAAATCCGAATATTTTAAACCCAGCAGTCCCAATGGTGCTGTGGGTGTCCATGGGCGGCAGTGATCACATATCATCAGGTGAACTGCTCGCCCTTTTGTTAGCTTTACTATAAAAAAAATAAAAAAATTACTTATCATAAGTACCTACTTTAAAAGAGAAAATGAGCTTCTTTTCTATGCCTATTTGGCGGTAAAAAAACCGTAGAAAATAGTGAGTTAAAAAGTGGCTATTAAAACGACATCAAAATATTCGCATATACCTAAATATATTAAGGGAATTGAGGTTCTAAAAATTTGACACAATGATGTGAAAATGACGTACCTACATCATGTAGTCAGAAAAACAAAAATCGAATTGTGATCGCAAAGATCTATACCTATATACATAGTCGATTTATCGTTACGATAATAAACATTGCTTGGGTTTTCGTTGCGACCAACTAAATCGCTAGCGATCGTAACATACACTACAGATCCATCGATTTGATTAGTCTGGACCAGAGACAAGAGTAATATAAAGACTGCCAATTTCCATACTAACTTGCGTAGCTCCAAAATATAAGATCCACTAGATGGCGTTGTCAAGCATGTATGATGGGAGTAACAACCCGGCTAAATAACGCCATCTAGTGAACCTTACATTTCGGAGCTCCGCAAGTTAGTATGAAGATTGACAGTCTTTGTATTACTTCTCTGAACTGACGGATCGTACCGTATATGGGGCCCTTTAGACTGTGTAATAAGTTGCTCGGCTGCGTACTTAAGAGTTGTTTCCGTATCCGTTTATCCCATTACACTTTGAAATTGAATAATTTCATGTCATCTGTGGCTTACAGTACGGATGTTTATGGTCTCTTAACCACCATTTTAGGATTTTTAAGACCTGGGAATTAAATAAGTGCACCCGGATTGGATTCCCGGCAATGTTACTTCAAATTGTTATTTATGATTGTTATGAGTTGCTTGGTGTTGTCAAGGTGTCCTATTCCAAGAAATACTTCCCGGGATTGAGCAATATAAATGCCTGTGAAGTGCACGTTAGGGCTAGGTCAAGACTCTTTCTCTTAACATTCTTAAAAATGTCACATTAGGCTTTTTTTTTACAAAAACTTTACCGGGGATTGACTCCCTATTATATTCCATCTGACGAAAAATGCACATGAGGCCAAATTGTAACTTATTGGTTCAGTTACACTCTAATTCACTCTTGCTTTGAAGAGACCCAGATTTTATCTGTCCAGATATAGGTACAAATGATACCGTAATCGTACTGGGAATTCCGTAACAACGCGACAAACAATACCACCGATCCTTCACCACCTTGACGATTGGCCGCCTAGCACTGTCCGATTTAAGCGGAACATTTTCCGGAATTTCGGTGTTGATAGTTGGGTCTGTGTAACATATTATGTTGATTCATGTAGCAGTGGACGTATTGTATGGAAACATACCGAGTTGTCACATAGACGTCGCTATTTTTTTTCACAAGTGTTCACGGGTGAGCAAACTAATTCTTTTTAGTTCGTTTGAACGTTCTCGAATGGCGTCCGCGAACCGGGAGACGAGCTGTCGGTAGGCCTCCAACAAGATGGAGCGACGACCTGTAAAGATCGTGGGACCGCGGTGGATGCGGAAAGCACAAGACTGGTCTGAGTGGAGAGCCTTGGGGGAAGGCCTTTGTTTGGATTACATGATGATGACGTGATGGGTTCATATGATATGAAATTTATTGTATTCCACAGTACGTATATATTATGTACCGTGTAGATACCGTGTAGATATCTAGTCCCACACGGATGAAGCCAATAAATTACTGTATAACCTCTCTACAGCATTTTGTTCCGAGCGGTAGTCGGCGCCGAGTTATCCCTGAGGATAGGAGTTCTGGACTCATGGCCACTGCGTTTGACAAACAATTTGATGCTTGGCCTTGGTCTCAATAACTAGCAGTTTTGGGCAAGGTGGTCAAGTGTCAAGATTTGTAGCGGTGACTGTGATTTTGGAGATGCCATAAACTTTAACTTTTGAGCTGACGGAGGACAATTTGCACAATGTACAATCTAAAATGCAAATGTTTTACACGTTTATTTACATAATAAAAGCAATTTACAATGACATTAAATCTAAGCTAAAACTAAATAAACTAAAACTTAAAACTAAATTAAATGTTTTTAGCATAGTGTCTTTTTAGGTCTTTTCACAAATAACGTTTTTCTAACTATGCTTGTAAATGACTGTATTTGTGTTCTGAACTTAAATAAAATAAATAAATAGTGATTGTACTGTACAGACATGGTTGAAATCTATATCCTATAAGCGTGAATGAGCATTCAAAACTTCTTGCAAAATCTTGTGAGCACGTCTCAGGGCCACAGCGACAAAATTTGAGAAAGGGAACAAAATAGGTACATGAATTATCTTGGTGCCTCTTGAATATGAACAATAATATTAACATGCTAAAACTGTGTTTTTCCAATGGCAATATTTGTAGAGAAGGGCACATATCGACGACAAACAATTCTCATACTATTTTACACCCGTAACGCAAACGCGATCGAGACGTATTTTTGGCCGTTGATTTATAACAGATGCATAGTAATAGGATTCGTCGCAGCATTTGTCTGTGTGTCTCATAAGCCGTACCTGTGGAAGCTGCCTGATTTTTCAGCGGCGTTACCAACCGGCGCCAGCGCTTCGGTAAACCCTATACGCGATATTGTTAAAGCTGGATCGAGGCTTAAGAAGAGTTTCGTATTTTTAAAGCAGAAACTGAATTCTAGAGCCCTAAGTCGAGGATTTTACTTAATGACACGATTTGCAACTAATTTCAACATTAATAGCTCCGGATAGGGGCCGACTTGACACTCTAATCATTGTAAGTGAAACATTAGAATCAGAACGTAATCTTCACATCGACTTTCCGTTGTTTATTGAATTGAGAATGATTCAGACAGTGGCTAGAATACCGATCAGAAATCTAAGGTTCGAATATAACCATATTTTACTACCTAGTCCTACATAATATTCAAATACCCGCAAAAAAGGTTCCCCCAACAAACACTCCGCTGCCCACATTACGTCGAACATAATATTTTTTCCATAAAAAAACGTAATGATCATTTCCTCTCCAAAAAACCGAAGTAGGACCTTTATTTGACTGCGAAAACACTTTTTCCCGACATCATTTACGCAACTTTATCTGGCAGCCCCGAGCCAAACTGGAGCAAACATCATTACCCACCATTTTGTTACTAACGAGAGGAAAATACGCAACTATACGCAACTATTTCGTAGCAAGTTCACAGGTCAGCATAAATGCATACCAATAATTCAAACTAGGCAACGCATGGTGATCAATCACTCAATACCCGTTCGCCAATTTTTCTTTACCACCCCGTACTTCCACGTGGAGTCTTAACTATCCCCAACATTAGTTTCAATTTTGCCTGGCGTTTAATTTACCGATGGCAATTAAAGTTGCCGAAGTTTACAGAACGGGCAATCCGTTTCAATCTTGTGTGAATTGTTTGCGAGATATTCGGACCGTGGAAGTTGTTTGTTCAAAATGCTTTCAGTTACTTTCAATGACGAGGCGTTAACTTTCTGCGGTTTCGGGCGGAATGAAACTGTCGTGTTTTGATGGTTCTAAAGGCTTTGTGATATTGTAGGTAAGTATAGTGTCAAATAAACGAATCCAATCAGATCAAGATAGGACCTTGTGCGAAGTCCATCCGGATCGCTACCACCATTTTACTAGCTAATCCTGCCGCTATAAATAGCAGTGCTTGCGTGGAGAGTAAAACAGCCGGTGTAATTACGGGCACAAGAGGCATTTCTTCCAGCTCTCTAGGTTGGCAGCATCTGCAAACCCCCCGGGGTTGCAGGTGTCTATGGGCAGTGGTGATCACTTATCAGGTGACCCAATTGCTCCTTTGCCTTCCTTGTGGTATAAAAAAAAGATAACCCTGCCTCTGTCACATACTGCAATTAAGAACCCGTGGCATTTGCCATCTTTCTCTGTGAAAAGAGTAGAAGATTGTGCGAGCAAGCGATGGAAAATACCAAAGCGAAGACTTCTGTTTCTTGATAACGGATCCCGACGGTTAATGTTTAGATCGCGCCTGATGCATTAAAGCTTGTAATAACTCTTTGTATATTTATAATGTTATATGTCTGTACGTAGTCTTTAGTTTTATACAGACGACATCGAGAACATTATAGTAACGACATCCCACTTGTTAAATACTTACGGCCCTATTCATAAACGTCACTCAAGCTTCCTTAGCTAAAATAGGTTTTGTCTTCTTCTTACTAACTTCTTACTTCTTACTAACGGACATGTCAATGTGACAAAAAAAGGACAAACGAACTTTAACGGCATTTTAGTTAATATAGGTTTAAGAAAAACAGGTTTAGTAGGAACTAATTAAATGACTGTGATTCACTGATACACTATACACTACACTATGATATTTCTTTGTCTTTTTCTATCCTCAACCTTTCAATCTTTTACAGTTCAAAAGTCAAACACAGGGTTTAATGGCTGGTGATGATAATGATGATGACAGTACAAAATAGGTATTTGAAACATGTGTCCCAGCCTAGCATCGTGTTCCGTCAGTCGTTCCTAACAGACGCAGAGGCAGCGGTAGGTATGTGATATGATAGACGCTCTGTTTCGAAGGGTTTGAGCTTAGTGACTGGAATATTGTTTCTTTTTCATAAATCATTAACTGTCGAATTAGTACGGAGTAAAATAATTTAAATGTAATCCCATATATGGTGCTGTGCTGCTTTACAACAGGGTAACGACATGTTGCCCTGCAATACTTTAGACGTTCAAGTATTTTTGTTATTATATGAGAATTAAAATTATCTGTTTGTTTTGTTCTACGTCATCCCTCTCGAGATCGAAGATAGTATAGGTACATCTTGTACGTTAACGTAAACATCGGTAGATATATTTTAAAGATAAATGTTGACTGTCGTCCACACTTTTAACGAAGCATTCTCTTATTAGTTCCACATATTTCCTTTACCCGAATTTACACTAACAATATATTTTTTAAAGTTGCTTTACATTGCGTGGCCTTGTAGCGAATTAGTTAGAAGTAGCCGATGGAGAGCCGCAATGCAATGCAACTTACACAATTTTTCTTATCCGTGCAAATTCTGAGTTTGATCGTGGTTGATTTTGTAAATTGTACTTTGCATGCAGAGAGCGGAGTTAGATACGTTTTTTTACGACATGCAATGTAGTTGCTTATTACTTGATTCAAATTGATAATTATTGTCTTTGGGACGCCTTACCGTATGCTGGATGGCACTTTGTCATGAGAATTTCATCAATAAATCACCACCGTGACGTACGAAATTGTTACACGTTTTGTTTCCACACTATTCGATGCGGTTACTAAGCTTATCTCTATCACCGCTGTCCTGTTTTCATTTATGGAAGATGGTTTAACCAGCGTTCATAATAGTACGACACTTACGCCCGTGGCTACGATTGCGTACCTAGTTGGTGAATAAGTCTAGTCGTGTCCGGTGATAATACCCTTTCGAACAAAAAATAATTTTGAAAATCGGTTCACATTTGATTGAGCAACATACATACTATCGCTGTACTACATATACACTATCGCTAACGCGATCGAGACGTATTTTTAGGCTGTCGATTACACTAGGCACTCTGACGTCGCAAATTTTGCTTATATTTATGTCCAGAAATGTGTGAAATTGTGTGTATTTTCTTGTATTTGTGTGTCTTCTTGTGAAAGTGAATAAATGTCTTCTTTCTTTCTTCTTCTTTAGATTACCTAATCCATTAAAAATTTAAGGCGGTGGACAAATGGCCTTAGAGCTTTTCAACACCAAAAATATTCACTACTAGAGAGTGCCAGCGGCTTCGCCCGCGTGGAATATTATATTATGCAGGTACGGTATAATATATTTACGTAAAGAATCTCTGTAGCAATTAAATAGGAATGTGTCCTCTGGGAGAAAAGTATTATTTCTAATTAGTCCGTCAGACAGATTATCGGAAAAAAATATTGGACACGTATTTTTTGCTTTATGATCAATAAAAATTTACATAGATAAAATTTTAAATTTCCGTAGACTGCAATGCAGGATAATGAATGGCTTTCTTTATCCCTGAACGGCAACACTGGCATATGAACTAAAAAACAATTACTTTGCTCACCCGCGACCACTAATGACAAATAGTTATATCTGTGCGGCAAATGTATGTTTCCATGCAACACCTCCGCCTCCACTGCTACACGAATCAACACATGCCACACAGACCCAGCTATCACCACCACCACTATACTAAACGCTGACGCGTTTCGGCACTCTCCATGAGGCCATTTACGAAGCACAACAACAACCGCTCAACATGCCACCACTTCCACTACTGACATATGTAAACCATGCACTCAACTTAGTTAATGACAAAACCAACGTACCCACTAATATTTTATAAATTCCAAACTACCCTTTTATGTAAGTCGTAACTACCCTTTTTTAAGAAATGAATTCCAAACTACCCTTTTTATTTTTATTTTTAATTTACGCCAGGTACCCCGTTATTTTTAACCGAGTACGGTAAAAAGAGAAGTCATGTTTTTAGTTCATAAATATGGACCTCCGCAAAGTAACGCCTGATTCAATAAATTATTTAACACTGGCATAGATAATAGATCACTCGCTTTTGGCTCGAAATTCGAACTTGCGATTTCATTTTGCTTAATATACAAAACCTACCACCCAATATCATATTTTCTCAAGTTTTTCGCAATTCCCAAGATCAAAGAATCGAATTGCTTTAAAAATCCGGAGAAATAATGCGTTGTTTGGGAGAAACGTGTCAAAATGGTGTTGTAGAGCGCCATCTCGCTCTGTCTCGTTTCTTTTATCCCGTTCTGGTTTTTCGACTTTATATATTAGATTCCCGCCTGCACCTAACACAGTGTCCACACCTCGTACGCACAGCGCCCATACGTTAAACCTCCACAACATAGTATATGTATGTATGTATATGCCCCTCACCCGCTCCCTATGACAAACGGGAACCGGATTTTTGGGCATGAATTTACCGGTATTTATCGGTTTGTGTGTCCGTTCGGGGCAAGTGGACGTAAACCGTGAAATATTGCTAATGTTATTATTGTGTTTTAGCTTGCGTGGTGTAATGAATAGAATTATACGCTCGTGCAAAATAAATTTGAAGATAACGCTATGTAGGTACTATAGAACCAACTGAATCGTGATCCACTGTGGAACCTTTTCGTAGAAAATGACGGGTGACACCGTATTGCCTGATAAGGAAAATCATTATGACACTTGTTACTATCGCCATTGCAATTTTGATTCAAATCCGTCTAGCCTTTTTTGTGTAATTGAGTAACAAACATCTAAATATACAAAAAATCCTATTTTTTTAATATCAAGAAGAGACCAGGAGACGAGCTGTCGGTAGGCCTCCAACAAGATTGAGCGACGACCTGGTAAAGATCGCGGGACCGCGGTGGATGCGGAAAGCACGAGACTGGTCGGAGTGGAGAGCCGCGGGGGAGGCCGCCGGCCAGCAGTGGATGTCTTTCGGCTGACATGATGATGACGATAATTAAGAAGAGAAGGATAGGATATGGTTACCTGATAAAACCAATAAACTGAAGCGGGAATATACGTATAGGAGTTTTTTATAAGAGTTAGCGTACTTGGTGTAGGTGTAAGGTCTTGGTTCGAGTCCCAGTTCGAGAATTAATTTTTCTGGGGTTTCTGTATATTTACTTTGTTAGGTACTGAAGATTTAATTTGTACGACCGTACAAATAAGTACAAAAACTTGGTTTAAAACAATTGAAATAATTTGTTTTTATCATTGAATCTTTATTATAATAAAAAGTCGAGCTTATATTCAACGGCAACAATGCAAGGCTCCAAATTAAATCTTCATTTAATTCGCCGGCTACATTTGCGTCCTAATATGTTCATACAGAATACGTGATCGCGTCCACTTTACAAATACAACAATCCCCTTAATGTAGCAAAGGGTTTACATACGCTTTGTGAAAAAGGAGAGCGAAATGATGAATGAGGAATAGCAGACGGTTTATCTCGAGTGCGGAGATAAAGATGCGACGTAAGAACTGGATATGCAGTTTGTAGTACAAAAAAAATATACATACAGTGGAACGTAGAACCTCCTCCTTTTTTGAAGTCGGTTAAAAATCAAAACCTAATCAAAAGGTTTTTATTTCTGAGTATACTGAATGGAAAAACCGGCCAACTACGAGTCGGATTCGCGCACCGTACCTATATTAAGCACAAATTTTACAAGTCTATGTCCAAGAACTGTTTTTTGCATTAAAAAAAAATCGGCTCTGTACCGTATCCCGTTTTTTCTTTTGAGGCACGGAACTCTAAAAAATATTCCATATAAATTTTAAATGTTTTATTCAAAAGGGATCAAACTTGCAAAATGCAAATAATGTCATGACGGCTAGGGGATCGATTTTTGGATCGATCGATCCTTGATATCACTATTTGCCAAAACCCTTATTTTTGAATGTCATACCCGTCTACTAACATGCAGCTAATTTGTGTTTCTGTCATAAACAAGCATGTCAACATAGTAGTTTGAGGTTCGTTGACACTGCCAGTGGTCAAGAAGTCACTCAGTGTGTGGGGGCATTCGTGTTTGATATCCATAGGCATAAAATTTTTTTTAGTAACCCGTGAGATTCAAAAATACGAACTTTTTTGAAATCAGTCAAATTAGCCATGCTAACTTTTCATGTATGTATGGAAATCTCAAAACCATTTCGAGAAACAAGCTTTCGGTACAGTTTCTTTACATCAGATTTTAAAAAAAGTCTTACATTATTAAGATATTCGTTGAAATGTTTTGACCTTCAAATGACCTTTCTGTGAGTCATCAAACGCTTAATGGATAATGATTCCTTTGGCTTATTAAAAAAAATGACTGACGTGTGTGTAGTCTATATCAAACACAAACTCAAACTTGACATTGACGTAAGTCGTTTTGTTTTGTAGTTTGTTTGTTTATTTGTTATTTAAGCACAAAGTGTAAAACCACCAGCATTTTATCCTCTAACGGCACTGAAAATGGCAAAAAGGACGGCTAATTTCGAAAAAGCCGATTCTCGCAATTTGCCACAAGTGGACAATGTCATGATACTTACTGGAGTTCATGGCGAATTCTAGCAACCACAACATCGCTGAAATAAGAGGAGCTAAGGCAAAATAAAACAATATTATAATAATAAATACAATCTAATTTATTAATTTATTCGAGTACTCAACGGTCAAGACTTTATTGTTAAACATTTAAATGACCTTCACAACAAAACTGCAAATAGTTCTTGAAGTATTTTTGCTTCACTTCACGAGACCATTCCTCTCGCCGTCGTTCTGGGATTGGTACGAATAACAAACCCGGGTTATCCCTGTTGTTATTCGGACATAAAGGAATGAAACACTCTTAGCCTTCCATTTCAAACAAGTTCAGTTAGTGTTAGTGATTTTAAATTTTTTTGAGGTTAGAAGTCCGCGGTCGCGGTGACTTTAACACCTTGACGTTTACTTTACCATAGACTTAACTGTGATTATTTTTTGTGCAGGCGAAGACTACATTATCCATTATGCGTTTGATGACGTCACGTCAGCAATAAATTAATATTTATTTTTAATGTAGATAGGATTCATTAAATACAAAAATACCGAAATTAGTTTCTTTAAATAGTCTATATTTGTCAAATAAATTATAATAACCATACAACAAAAATATGAAGCATGACCAATTGGTCACCAGGTGAGATTCAATAATCGATCCCCTGGAGTTCAGGATATCGAAAAAACTCAGTTAATTTAGTTTATTTTTTGCAAATGGCTGGCAGTTTTCTCTCTCAATTGCTATAATAATATTCAGCGAGGCAACGCTGCCAGCCTTTTGGGCACCATGCCACGGGGGCCTTATTTAGATTTAATTTAGTTTTAAGTTTTAGTTTATTTAGTTTTAGTTTAGATTTAATGTCATTGTAAATTGCTTTTATTATGTAAATAAATGTGTTAATAACAATGAAATATCCCACGGTAGCTTTTTGCACTTGATTTGTTTTGATCATAAATAATAACTGATTTTCTGATTTCAAAATTTTCCGTTTTAATCACACTATCACCGCACCACGCCCAGCCGTTTCCACGCCAGCTATAACTCCGACAAAAGCATGTTACGTTATTCCCTTTTGCGTGTACAAATCCAGTGGACATATTCAATTTCACGGTTTGCCAGAAACTCGGCATAAACAGCGATTTGCTTCCGCTGGGGACGCATCGATTCGTGTTTATGATTATCAGGTTGAATTGTCAGTGTTTCATATGTTTTTTGCATTATACAACGCGTTACAAAATAACCCGTAAGTCATATAGGATTAGGGTTTGCAAATTAATGAAAAATTCTGTATTATTTTTCATACAGTGGTTCTATGTAACTGGACTCTTTATAAGGGACCATTTAACCTACTTTCCACTGTAAGGGTATTTTTGTAACACCCTGTATACAATTTGATACAGGTGTGACATAGAGCCGTTGCGATGGAAAAAGCTTGCTACAAATGTGAAATATGGCCGTCGCAATTTTAAAAAATCTTGTCCTTTTGCCACAAGTAAGTAATGTTTAAAATTGTAATTTTGAAATGCGTTGTTTTCGATTTTTTTTTGTGGCAATAAACATTTCTTTCTTCTTTCTTTAAAAGCTAGCTACAATGTGACGAAGAGCCGTTGCAATGGGAAAAGCTAGCTACAAATGTGATGTAGAGCCGATCCAATGTGGTAAGTTTTGACGAAGTGACATACAGCAGTTGCAATGGGAAAATTTCCCTACAAAAATGTGACGAACAGCCAAATCAAAAAGAAAAACTCGCTACTGATGTGACATAGAGTCATAGCAATGGGAAAAGCTTGCTACAAATGTGACATAGAGCCATCGCGATGGGAAATTTGGCTATACATAGTGGAAAGTGGAGTCTCTATAGTCTATTGGAGCCATCGCGATGGGAAATCTGTCTACAAATAGTGAAAAATGGAGTCTCTATAGTCTATTGGAGCCATCGCGATGGGAAATCTGGCTACAAATAGTGGAAAGTGGAGTCTCTATAGTCTATTGGAGCCATCGCGATGGGAAATCTGTCTACAAATAGTGAAAAATGGAGTCTCTATAGTCTATTGGAGCCATCGCGATGGGAAATCTGGCTACAAATAGTGGAAAGTGGAGTCTCTATAGTCTATTGGAGCCATCGCGATGGGAAATCTGTCTACAAATAGTGAAAAATGGAGTCTCTATAGTCTATTGGAGCCATCGCGATGGGAAATCTGGCTACAAATAGTGGAAAGTGGAGTCTCTATAGTCTATTGAAAGGCAAAATCTTGAGTTTTGAAACCCACGATTTGAACGCGACAAGCTGGAAACCCCAACCACCAGCGGCATTATCATGATACTCGGAACTTAATCGCGTAAAACGTACATTATTTTAATTTAAATTTAAATACCTCGACGTTTCGGACGCGACGTTGAGTCCATGGTCTCGAGGGGACACCAATACATCAGCGGCAGTAACGTATAACTATTATAATGGTGTCCTCACGTGCTCCCGGTTCGCACGGATCTTCCTGAGGAAGATTGGCTACGCGAGTCACGTGAAGGCACACAAGAAGGCCAAGAACATTATTATTATGTACCGCGTGCAGTCACATTAACTTCTCTATTCTCTCCCTAATCGTATTCAACAGCAGCAGAATTTCAAAGGAGTCGAATAAAACTGGCAAAGGTTAATTCACTATTCGTTTGTGATTTTGCCTCATCACGGTAAATGTAAATTTATACTTGCTTTAACTCCATAAAAAGATGTATGTATCATTTTTACAGCAACCGAAATTTAAACCTAAACTCTGGGTTTAGTAGGTTCTATTTTGAATGACGGACAAGTAGAGAACTAAAAGACATGGATGAACAAACTGTCACAATTTCCACTGCAGTGAGTTCGCTCTTGGTAAATTTTGCGGATTGCAAAGCGGACCGAAATTAGTGTGAGCCTTGCAGCTTTCATGTTGATGTACGTAAAAGAATGGTACTATTTTTAAACCAAAAAGAGGCTGTTTGTCTGTCTGTCTAACTTTGAATTTGTCCAAGGTTTAGGCCTAATTTTAATATACAAATAACAGGATGACTGTCTCGCCTTAGAATCAAACCGTTTTAGCACAATCCTAAATAATAATATGAAAACGAGAAACCCTCATCTGCTTATTGACGTCCCACTGTGGGGCACAAGCCTCCTCTGAAAATGAGAGGGTTTGGGCTGTGGTTCCCAGTGCGGAATGGGAACTTTACACACAACTTTACGAGAATCTGAGAGACCGACTTGTAGTGGAGAACAGCCGGACGTACGAAAGCATTTTTGCTAAAGTCGAAACGGAGACGCTTTGCTCGCACTCCGCGCTCGCTCGGTCAGTGACCAAACCAGATTTTCCTACAGAGGGTAGAGCACGACTTTACGAATGCTGCGTAACGTTACGGTTATCGCATCGAGATCGAGAAACCCCATACTATATCTTAAGGTATAATACTTATGTATAATTATATTGCTACGCCCTTACAGGGTAGTACCCAGGTTAACTTAAGTTAATTTTATGTATTGTGCAATAAATACATAAATAAATAAATAAATACTAAATTTTAGTTCCAAATACGCTGACTGGCGGGCGCTGTTCCAAACGTCATACAAACTCGACAACGTTTACTATTCGATTTTACGTGACGCAGGTTTCGAAAAGTCCTGCTCGACCCTCTGAGTATAGACGGACTCAGCGTAACGATTGAGTCGTACTTAGAGAAGCGCTCGATCATCTCACCCTCTTGCCAAGTTTTTATCTGCGTTTTAATTCCCAGGAACTTTTCCTGGCCGTAATGAACTTACAAATCCAGGGGATTACGACTCAACTCAACTTGGGGCGCAGTGCGGAGATTTTGAGAATGAATCAGTATGATGATTTTTAAGCCCCGACAAAAAAGAGGGGTGTTATAAGTTTGACATGTGTATCTGTGTATCTGTGTATCTGTGTATCTGTGTATCTGTGTATCTGTGTATCTGTGTGTCTGTGTGTATCTGTGTGTCTGTGTATCTGTGTGCCTGTGTATCTGTCTGTGGCATCATAGCTCCCACATGGATGGACCGATTTAGATGCGGTTTTTTTTAATCGAAAGCTAATGTAATCGAGATGGTTCTTAGCCAAGTTTTATTAAAATCGGTTCACCCGTTTTTGAAATATTGAACTTTGAAATGACAATGTCGGGGGTTTTTCAACTTTTCTAAGTTGGTTATTAATGTCTTTACCATCATCATCATGTCAGCCGAAAGACGTCCACTGCTGGTCGGCGGCCTCCCCCGCGGATCTCCACTCTGACCGGTCTTGTGCTTTCTGCATCCACCGCGCTCCCGCGATCTTTACCAGGTCGGCGCTAATGTCTTTATAATCAGATTTAATAAAATAAACTTCATCATCATCATCACCAGTCTTTCTTACGACCCACTGCTGGGCACACGCCTCCTCTTAGAATGAGAGGGCTTCCCCCGCGGGCCCAGTGCGGATTGGGAGCTTCACACACATCATTGAATTGCTTTGCAGCAGTGTGCAGGTTTCCTCACGATGTTTTCCTTCACCGAAAAGCTCATACATCCGGTCGTCACGTGTAGTCAAGACGATAAACTTTTTTTTAAAGTTCATTTTAAATGTGATAGCCTAGTGGTTTGACCTATGGCCTCTCAGGCAGAGGGTCGTGTCGGTTCAAACCCCGGCTCGCACCTCTGAGTGCGGAATTACATTTGCAATTTATCATGAGCTTTTCGGTGAAGGAAAACATCGCGAGGAAACCTGCACACTCCTGCGAAGCAATTCAATGATGTTTTTTTTTTATACGACGAGGAAGGCAAACGAGCAAGTGGCTCACCTGATCACCACTGCCCATAGACACCCGCAACCCCTGAGGGTTTGCAGATGCGTTGCTAACCTAGAGAGCTAAGATGAAATGCCTCTTGTGCCCGTAATTACACCGGCTGTCGTACTCTCCACACCGGAACACAACAGCGCAAGCACTGCTGCTTAGCGGCAGGATTAGCGAGTAAGATGGTGGTAGCGATCCGGACAGACCTTGCACAAGGTCCTATCACCCACCATGGAGAGGAAATCTGCACACTCCTGCGAAGCAATTCAATGATGTTAGTGAAGTTCCCAATCCGCACTGGGCCCGCGTGGGAACTAACAGCCCAAGCCCTCTCATTATGAGAGGAGGCCTGTGCCCAGCAGTGGGACGTAAAAAAAACTGGTGATGATGATGAACTCTTAACTTGATTTACTGTTGTACTCTGATCATTGTAACAGCGGAACGCTTAGATTCTGAAGTAGGACGGATAATAATTATTCGAAGTTTGTTTCCGTCTCCCTTCGAATGTTTTAGTGAAATTACTGCTAAGACAATAAACCTTCAAACAGGTATAAAATTGAATGCAAAAGTTATTCTTATGGCCATTTCAAAACATGACAACGACATTTGAGTACTTGTACTGGTGGCGCCTCTAGCGGGTAAACTTTCCAGGTTTATTACCTACTAGCTTTTGCCAGCGACTTCGTATTTTGCCAGCGACTTCGTATTTTGCCAGCGACTTCGTATTTTGCCAGCGACTTCGTACGTGCATTAGACTTCGTACGCGCATTAGACTTCGTACGCGCATTAATATACATTTCCGTTTATTCTCTATCCCGTGGTGTGTAGTGCTTTTTACATCATAATGGCAAACTCTATGCAAAATTTCAGTCTTCTGGCCCAAGGGTTTTGGCTGTAGTCACTCTGTGTATCGGTCTGTCAGTCACTCAGGTAACGGAAGAGTTTTATATTGATTAGATTAACACAGGGTAGCCATATCCGCCTTGCATTCTCAAGTGGAGCATTTTTTCCACAGACAAGCAACCAAGGTAAGTCTCCTTCAGGGTTGCCTCAAAAAAATGTTGCCAGCTATAAATCAAAGTCAAGGAAGCAGCTTGTTATCCTTTGACGCGTTGGATATCCGCCACATTACCGTCACATTCTTCCTGTCAGTTGATGAGCTATACAACACGATGGGGATATTATTAAGTCTTTCCGTCGCATCGAAAATCATATTTTGTGCTGGCAATACAGGAAAATGGCAAGCGGAAATAAAAGTTCAAGGTGACAATTGATTTGATTGTTTGTGACTTGTGCTTTTATCCTGTTTTTAACCCCCGACGAAAAAGAGGGGTGTTATAAGTTTGACCTGTGTATCTGTGTATCTGTCTGTGGCATCATAGCTCCCAAACGGATGGACCGACTTCGATGCGGTTTTTTTAATCGAAAGCTACTTTAATCGAGATGGTTCTTAGCTAAGTTTCATTAAAATCGTTTCACCCGTTTTTGAAATTTTGAACTTTGAAATGACAATGTCTGGGGTTTTTCAACTTTTCTAAGTTGGTTATTTGTATCATAAAGTGTTTAAGCACTTACAATTATTGGAGCAGTGTCGGGCACTGGGACACTTTGATCTATGGCGACTTTTGCGGTGATGGAAATACACCGCCTAGGACAATGACTTACTAACACCTAGTACAAAATTCACGAAAAATGTGTCCCAGTACAATACGGCATTTTTCGATGACATATGCCATACGTCATAACGCTGTCGTTCGACCTGACTAAGACTGACTGACGCTCGACTAGTCAAATTAGTTTTTTGCAAATTAGTGGCCATTTGGTTTGGACGTTTTGGTAAGTTAATGACCAAGGATCTAGTTAAGTAAAGAGTTGTTGTTAAAACACAGTTAACTTGGTAGTTTTTTTACGCACTTTTTACTACATTCTGAGGAAAAACTCCGAAAGTTTTGAACCAACTCCCGAGTTTCCGCTATCTGAAACACTGGGAAGCTTAAAAAACATCACTATTCACTTTACAAAGCGTAAAAAACTTTATTTGCTCGTACCGTCGCTTTTATTTAAGACCCATAAAACTGCTGTAAATAACGCACAAACTCGATTTAAAAACGTCAACGTTGAAAATCTGCATAAAACCGATCATTCGATAGAAAACAGTTTCCAACAGTCATAAAAAAAACGTTAAGGGCTCCCGCAGAGTACGTTTCTTTTTCAGCTTCGTACTTAGAGGTAAAAATACGCGTACGTAACAAGGATTGTACTTCAATTACTGCACACTATACTAGGAGTATCATCTTGCTTATATCAGATCTTTTGTATGATAAGCATGCCATCAAGAATAAGGTATATCATCAATGGAGAACCTAGAATGTATGATATACCTAGTCATTTATTACTTCTCGTCTTTTAAGATCGTGAAAGCATTCAGCATCAAGCGCTTTTTTCCGCAGAACTGATACATGCATACATAAATACATACATATACAAGAACTCTTTATTGAACATCACATAATAACAAACTAAACAGACAAAAATAAAAGAAAATGCAAGGTACATAGACATATGGGCGCATGGACGTACCCTTTGGAACTCCTTTTTTGTTGCCAATTTTGAGGCACTAAAATTTGTGCCAGCGATATGAGCCGCGCGCAAGCCCGCACAGGCGCCGCCGGCGGGCTCCGAACACCGTTCCTTTTTCAAAATGTTCCAAAGGAAATGTCCTAATGTTTAAACACTGGTACAGGTCTTGCGACGAAAGTCTAGCGGTGACCGGTAATGTGGAGGGGACTGGGGAGCCAATAAGCGCTTCCGTACAATACGCACGCCCGCCCCGCGCCCCGTCTTCGTCCCCACGACACCTTATTTTTGACTTCTGCGCATTAAAGGTCATCGCTAGAATTTCGTGGCGCGACTAATAGCAATTTCTCTTTTATAGCAAAGGTCGTTGAGTAGGAGTTATAATGATACTCATAACACTTGCATACCCCTGGAGAAAGACGGCGATAAGCGATAAGGTTTCACTCCGAAGCTTCAATCGAAGGCTAAGTGGGTTCAGCATAAGGGCGTATAAAACGATCGACAGTTGCAAGACGGCATCTTTATAAACAAAGTTGTTTGGCGGTCCCTGCGATCCTGTCTAGATAAACTTGCTGATTTTATCTAACGGTTTAAGTGATAAGAGGGTGGAGATTTCTTAAAAAAACAGTAACTTGAGCGCGAGTTGTCACTGAGAATCGAGGAGTAACGTTACCGTATCGCCATCGACTAATCTGTGTGCAACGTTTTAATTTCAATGTTATTAAAAACAACGGTACGAGTTCAATATAGTCTCAGTGGAGGTATTATAATAGTACTTTATGCAGCTGTTACATAATGAGGGTCCTTAAAACACGAGTGCGTTTTTATATGAAACGAGGCAAAGTCAAATTTCATCAATACTTACACCTCATAGATTTTGAGTAAAATGCCTGTGATATACGGACGGAGGAACATGACGAAACTATAAAGGTTCCGTTTTCGTTTCCGAACGAAACTCTAAAAAGACTGACAATAATTATAAAGATTTTTCGCCGCTACTGCCTTGCGCCCGACCTCCATAAGTAGCAACTTCGTACTTCGCCAGCGACGGAAATTGAAAGCTGGGTAGCGCTCAAACTTGACCCCTATCTTTGATGTCGCTCCAATGGGCGATTGGAATAGTTTGTCCATTGAGGGATTTATATTGTCGTCGAATCGCGTTCACCCGGTGTTAATTATTTAGCCGACGGGTCGCGTTTTTGGCCGACTGCTCCAAAACGAAGAGTTGTGTTCTATTCGGTGAGGTTTCTGCAGCATTATTGTGTGGCGAAGAAGATTCCATCCAGGATAAGTTGTATTTTTGTATATTTTTTTAAATTATAAAATCTTATAAACCCTACAATGTATTTATTGCTCTTGCTATGAAAATACGGTACCATAACGCATATTCTGAAAATAAAACTATCCAGAAACTTTGACACATCATGATAATAAACCTCTTTAAGAAAGCCGCACAGACTAGTACATTTTTTAGTAGCTAGGACTCCAAATAACAACGCCATTTTTTATATCACTTTCGTCTACCCCTGTCTCCCTCAATAACAATTTCCTTACGCTCAGTCAGAACTTAAAGTTGTAAGTGCTAATGCTCAGAACCTAACGAGTTGACAGTAGTTTCCGTCGCACTTTGAGATCTGAGGCAAGCTTCACTAGGCCAAGTTGTGATTGTGAATATACAATGGATCGAGTTAAGTCACGCTTTGGAATAGAGATGATTCACAAGAAGTAGATTGATAGATATTCATACTTTAGGCCTGTATCATAGACACGTATAAAGCTTATTCTATCATATCCCATCCGCTGATCCTGCGCCAGGAATGGTTTCGTCTCCAGCTCCAGAACAGACCACGCGTCTTCTTCTTCTTCTTCATCGTATTTGCGCCCAACGTTGGGCCACGCGTCAACATCATCATCATTATCATCATCATCATAATCATCATCATCATCAGCCCATTCTAGTCCACTTCTGGACGTAGGCCTCCCCTAATGAGCGCCACAGCGCCCTGTCTTCAGCTTGCCGCATCCAGCATCTGCCAGCCACGCGTGCTGGACGTTTAATTCGTCGTCCATCGTGGTTCCTCTCTGGAGTATCAGTCTCCGAGGGGGACGGATGTAGGGGGCGAAAGGCCGGAAGCCACGGCCCCTGTCATTGGCGCATGTTTTTAAAAGTTGTTATTGATAGCTGTCATTCATTATAATTCTATTTTACCATAAATTGTGTTTAAGTCCATGTAGTAAACTGTATATCTTGCATCAGCGTGCTACCTCCACGAGTTCCAGAGAACAAAGTGATCCTGAGAATACCTATCCAAAAACTCCGAAAAGCGTCATTAGTCCGAATTTTCATTATTCCGAAGCCTATTTTCTGCTGAACGAAAACTTTAGATGATTTTGAAAATATAGGCTAGGTTAGGTTTGTTTTACTTTAATTAAAAAATAAATTACAACTATGGTAGAACTTAGCGTTCGGAATACCGAAAATTCGGACTAATGATACTTCAGAATTAAGTTTTTCGTATCTATGTACCTACGTAGTATACATAATTTATCCTATAAGGGTTTCGTTTTTCCTTTTAAGATACAGGGAAGCAGTTAAGAACAATGAAGGATACAACACCCACACTTGCACTGCCGTCACTACTACACCTTAACATAAAGTTAGCTATCCACTTTCCATCCGCTTACACGCGGCTCGCGGCTCTTTAGCAAACAGAAAAATTTAATACCTACTCTATTATCGTTTCGAATTTCACCGTGAACCATTGCAGAACATCGTGCCAGGTAATATAGTCCAAAGTTGTGCCAAACGGGATCCCAATCCCCTCAGAGAACAATACGTTACCTGCTAACCTAGGTAGCTTCTCCTTGGCTTTAATATTTTCCGCAAAGTCCTCGGGGGCTCCGTTTTAAATTTATAACGCTTGCAAGTTACGTGTGGATGCGTTCTGTTTCTCATTCGGATAAATGGCTTTCAGTTTAGTGTTTACCTTTTTTAACCGACTAGCTCAACTGCGTTAACAGCTAGTGTGAGCGAGGCTTTACAAAGTGATGTGATTAGTGTAGTGTGCTACCCTACTTTTGACAATAATAAAAATGACGATGACAACGAGGGTAGTTGTGAGCCGCCATTAGCTGCATCGAGCAGCCGTGTGAGCAAAGCCGCGGCGCGCAGTTTACGTCTCGCCACCGGCGTAGCGTGTGCTCCCAGAGGAAGGACTACGGATTAGTCCGAAACATGTCGGGCTATACCCGACTGATATACGTGAGTGATTCGTTTATTTCACTATGATTGAATCTCACGGTAGTTTCATGTAAATTCTTAATTCGACTGGTACCGCCAAAATTATGAATTAAATGTGACGTTAATTTTTTGGTCCTTTGGGAAAGACTCCTTTAGAAAGATTTCTCTAAAGCAAATGTTATGTGGGGACCGAAGCCCGAAAGAAGAGAGTTATTATAGGTAAGTTGTGTTTATGCATCCGACATGAGAAACTTCGTTAGCGCGATGTAGAACAGTGATGACGGTCAATCGCGATCGCGTGTGGCGCTGAGGTCACTAAAATAAATCTTTTAACAAAAAAGTATAAGTAAAATCAGACTTTATAACAAACAAAAATAATCCTCTGAAGGCATCAGGTTTATGGCCTAGCACAAATGTGAAGTCGGTGCAACATTCAAATAATATTTCGCTGCACTGATGGCTTTACAGGATTATTTTATATTTTTTTGAAGCGGTTTTACAAGCAAAAAAACTACTCTCTCTTTTTCTGCAAAAAAAAAAACGCAAGTTTCAGCAGTGGCTTCAGGTAATGGGTGTATGTATTTAAACAGTTGGGATAAAGAAAACATTTAATCGCTACAACCGAGACTGGGAGAGTTAAGTTGAAACAGAGCAACACGCAATTGCTGGGTGTAGGCTAGATGCTTACTGGGATATTGGTAACTTCGTCAGGGCACACATAAGGGTTGTTTCTTGTAACGCAGAGACCAAAAAAACCGTTCAACATGCTACCATTTACACTTGTTGTTTGATTGATTGATTGGTGATAGTTGGGTCTATGTGGCATGTGTTGATTCGTGTAGCAGTGGAGACGGAAGTGTTGCATGGAACCTTTGCCGCACATACCTACATAACTATTTTTCACTTGGTCGCGGGTGTGCAAAGTTCATAAATATGGACTTCCGCAAAGTAACGCCTGATTCAATAATGATATAGCTAGTCTGTATCTGGTCTCCGTAGCTAGCTTCGCTACAAAGGGTTTTGATATTCCTAGTGTCGAACACGAGGTCGAACAGTGTTTGATCGTCCTTAAAAATAACCAATCAATTTTTCGCAGTATTTGACGACATCGCTTGTTCCTGCATCTGTCTCTCGTATTAGTCAGCGTCGTCGAAGCACTTACCCCGCTGTGCTAATTACAAGCAAGCAAGCTACAAAATGCATGCAACCTGCATGCAATCATGCACGATATTTGCGAATCCAACCATTTGGGATAAATATTGCAAGTAGGAGAGTACAAGCTCTGTGTTAATGCACAAAATTATAAGGTTGAGAAAATCTGTACAAAGTCGGGGTTTTACGACTGGCACGGTTCTTGTGTCTATAACCCCCGACCCAAAAAGAGTGGTATTAGTTATACGTTTGACATGATGGTGTATCTGTGTATATGTCTGGGGCATCATAGCTCCCAAATGGATGGACCGATTTCGATGCGTTTTTTTTAATCAAAGCTAGTTTTTTAGGGTTCCGTACCTCAAAAAGAAAAAACGGAACCCTTATAGGATCACTTTGTTGTCCGTCTGTCTGTCTGTTTTTATAGCAGCTCGGCAAAGTGACTGGTGGTAAGAACACAGTGCAGTCCAGATAACTCTTGAAGGAACCAATCAAATCTCACAATGAGAGGGCTTGGGCTATAGTTCCCACGCGGGCCCAGTGCGGATTGGGAACTTCACGCACATCATTGAATTGCTTCGCAGGAGTGTGCAGGTTTCCTCACGATGTTTTCCTTCATCGAAAAGCTCATGATAAATTACAAATGTAATTCCGCACGTAAATTCCGAAAAACGCAAAGGTGCGAGCCGGGGTTGGAACCCACGACCCTCTGCTTGAGAGGCCTACTTGTATCGAATTGTTTGTAACTTAAGACAAATTTCTTTGTTTTACTTAGGTAGGTGCTTACTTTATATAAAGGTTACTTTCTAAAACGCTTACCAAAGTAGGGTCATCATCATCATGTCAGCCGAAAGACGTCCACTGCTGGACATAGGCCTCCCCCAAGGCCCTCCACTCAGACGGTCTTGATCTTTCCGCATCCACCGTTCTACTAGGTTTTTTTACCAGGTCGTCGCTCCATCTTGTTCGAGGCCTACCGACAGCTCGTCTCCCGGTCCGTGGACGCCATTCGAGGACCTTCTGACCCCATCGGCTATCAGTTCTGCGAGCAATGTGCCCCGCCCACTGCCACTTAAGTTTCGCAATTCTTCGGGCTATGTCGGTGACTTTAGTTCTACTGCGGATATCATCATTTCTGATTCTGTCCCGCAGAGAAAGCCCGAGCATAGCCCTCTCCATCGCCCTCTACCAAAGTAGGGTAAAATGGGTAAAATAATGCAGCTAGTGGTATGACCGGGGATAAATTGTTCCAGTCGACGGCCGCCCAATTATTGAGATGGATCGCCGCCCCGGGACCAGATTTGCCTTCGAGGAGTTACGGTGTATAGTCTGAGGAGTAAGTAGATAAGTACCATAGAAAAAAGGTGTAGCATTTTTCTTAAACACGTTAGTGGCTGCCCTACGTAATTATACCTACAGGATATCCCAAAAACCGACGATAATCCGATAATTCCTTTTCTGAAAAAAAAAACAGAAATGGACTAGCGATGTTTATAGCTCACAGAGCCACTAAGTAGTTCTTAACATTTCTATTTAACAATTTATTGAATCAGGCGTTACTTTGCGGAGGTCCATATTTATGAACTAAAAACAATTAATTACTGTTTTATTACAACAAAACAGACAAAAACAAAAATAATAATAATAACGATAATTAAATTTAGAACCTAGAAGCCGTGACAGCTTAGTGGTTTGACCTATGGCCTCTCAAGTAGAGTGTCGTGGGTTCAAACCCCGGCTTGCACCTCTGAGTTATTCAGAATTTATGTGCGGAATTACAATTGTAATTTATCATGAGCTTTTCGGTGAAGGAAAACATCGTGAGGAGACCTGCACACACCTGCGAAGCAATTCAATGATGTGTGTGAAGTTCCCAATCCGCACTGGGCCCGCGTGGGAACTATAGACCAAGCCCTCTCACTCTGAGAGGAGGCCTGTGCCCAGCAGTGGGACGTAAAATAGGCTGATAATGATGATGATGATGAAATTTAGAACCTAAAATGGAAAACGTCCCCGAGTCCGCTACCTCGGGGCAAGGTGCCCTAAAGGCTGGCGGCGTTGCCTCTTTGTATAGCAATGCCTATACGTTGGCCGAGGAACGCGTCAGCCCTTAATGACTTATTAACAATTATTTAGTTTTGGAATTTATATAAAAAAGGGTAATTAGTTTGGAATTTACATAAAAGGGTAGTCTGGAATTTATAAAATATTATTGGGTAGGTACTTTGGTTTTGTCATTAACTAAATTGAGTACATGGTTTTCATATGTCAGTAGTGGAAATGGTGGCATGTTGAACGGTTCTTGTAGTGTTTTGCTTGGATAATGGCCTCGTGCAGAGTGTCGAAACGCGTCAGTGTTTAGTTTAGTGGTGGTGGTGATAGTTGGGTCTGTGTGGCGTGTGTTAATTCGTGTAGCAGTGGAGGCAGAGATGTTGCATGGAAACATTCATTTGCCGCACAGAATAACTATTTTTCACTTGTGGTCGCGGGTGAGCAAAGTAATTGTTTTTAGTTCATTGCTATTTAACTGCATAATATATTACAGTTTTTTCATGTATATCACCATATTGCAACTGTATGAATTGATGAATGCCGATTGACATAGTAAAACTAGCCATAGTATGTACTAGGATGCATGTAAATGGTGTTACAAAACATTCGCAGTGTTCCAACATAAGTCGGTCAAACGGGTTAGTTTATTGTGTATACACTTTATGCCACCCTGCATTATCCTGGAAGCTGTTAGACATGCGTTTGTACAGGAGTTGAGCACATCTTTTGTGTAGTAAACTGTAGCTGACACCTTTGACTAGACACCTAGAATATCTGTAGGTACAAGCAGAATGGTATTTCTACGGCGCCGTTATAATTTATAATTGAACGCGAATACGCAAACTTTACCTACGCGTAGGAATGTGTGATTGAACACACTGTGTTCACACACGAATATTCTAAGTAATCGAGTAGTAACGTTATCGAGAAATATTATGTGTATGACGTTGGGAACAGCGCCCGCCCGTGAGCGTATTTGAAACTAAAATTTAGTACGAAGTTTCTTGATTTCGATACGTTAGGTACTTACGTTAGGCAGGATTCGAATATTCGTATTCCGGCCTCAGATCTTACGAATCTGCAATTGAGCACACAGATTTTGAACAAATGTCCTAATTCGCGTTTGCGCATTTATTGTTTTATTCGCGAACAATGACAGTTATAAAAATAAAAGAAACATGAAATAGCAACTAAAACCTAAATAACCTAAGTTTTTTTGGCTAATGTTCATAAAAACATGGACGTGAAATTGCCGTTAAAACAAGCTCACAGGGAATATTGCGGGGCAGTGGAACACGAGGTAACGCTAACGGCCAACTCGAATTAAACTAGTAGTAGTAATAATCACGTACTTAGCTATTTTAGTTTGGAGTGTTCGTCCATTGCTTTGCATTCTATTTGCATTACTTCGATTCGTGGTAAAAAAGACGAAATAACCACCAAAAGGACGCAAAATTATACAATATATTCTCTTCCGCAATAACAATGCATAATTAACTTTACGCATTCTGATTTAAATTTCACATTTGTTTGTCTCTGTAATTACAACGTGCAAGTTAATTGTGAATGCATAATGATCGCTGTACAAATTGTGTACTCCAAACAAAATTAAGCGAAATCAGAAGTTCATCAAAGTGTCGCTATGCGAAATGATAGAACTCGAAAGTAGGACCAATTTTGGGTGATTATTTCCGAAAGTGATTCGATTGTTTGAAGTTTTTTGATTGGCCGCGTCGTTTTTGTTAACGCCGAACATACAACCTTTCTGGCTCCTATTTCGCCAACGTTACAACTGTCATTTTACAATTACATTTTCGGTGTCAATTGCTGGCTTGAAAAGCTTTTGTTTTAGCGCGCTTCATATTGGCAAAGAAAAGTAGATGGAATTGTAATTGTGTAAATTTAACTTTGTAAAATTTTTGTAATATTCGATAAGTCAGGCTTATTTATGCCGTTCTGTCCAGTAATTTTCTTCAAAGTACCTAAGTTTTTTGCCTCCTGGAACGACACTAAAGCTTTTAAAAGCTTTTATTTAACTTCCCGTGTTATTAATGTATGAGACATAAGAATACATACCTCTCTTGCAAGTGAAATTTAACCTACTTCAAGTAATTGGATTGACTTAAAATTTGAAACCATGATTGTAATAGAGCTCCAATGAAAATAATGCATGGGAGGTGGGAATTTAATATTTCTTCTTATTTCGCTTCAGAAATATTTCTATCGAGGATTTTGATTACAATCTTATTTTTATCTTTGGGGTGCTTGAGACATTAATAGTCTTTAATTACGGGTTTAAATATTAATCTTCATTTCAAATATTTAATTAGATATTCAGAATCTAAAACAGTTTGAATAACTTAGGTAGCGGTAGTCAAAGGTTTATTTAACGTAACTACATTCCACCATTCCATCATTTTTAAATCCAGACGCTCATGAATTACGAGTACCTATATTTGGTTCCAATGTAGAAATTCTAAGGAATGAAGTTTGAGCACAGGATTTGCGTTCACTACCGCCATTTGTCATACTAAGAACTAGTGCAGAAAAGAGATTGCAGTCTGGAAAACACGGAGAATGCACAAGGTTGTTCATTTCTTTGATATTTGGTAAAAGTGTGTACTCCGTATACTAACTGGATTCTGCTTCTGCATTAGTATTTAAAATTCTCAACTTCGAGAAAGAGGTTCTTCGTCAAATTCGACTCAGCTGGGCAGCGTTCGGGAAGCTTCGCAAATTACCACAGTTTGAATTTGAAGTCAAAAGTCTTTGACCAGTGTGTATTGCCAGTGATGACTTACGGATCTGAGACGTGGCCGCTAACGATGGCCTTCATAAGGAAGCTCAAAGTTTCTCTGCGGGATAAAATCAGAAACGATGATATCCGCAGTAGAACTGAGGTTACCGACATAACCCGAAGAATTGCGAAACTTAAGTGGCAGTGGACGGGGCACATAGCTCGCGGAACTGATGGCCGATGGGGTCAGAAGGTTCTCGAAGAGGAGACGAGCTGTCAGTAGGCGGAGGACCGTCACGTACAACATACAAACCATTGAATTGCTTCGCATGAGTGTGCAGTGCCAAATACGCTCGCGGGGGGCGCTGTTCCAAACGTCGTACAATTTTTCTCGATAATGTTAGGCACGTAGGATTTGAATGTTCGTGCTCGGGGCACAGGCAACAGTGTTTTCCTTCACTGAAAAGCTCATGATAAATTACATATACTTACATGTAAATCCAAAAAAGTCAGAGGTGCGAGCCTGGGGTCGAACCCACGACCCTCTGCTTGAGAGGCTAGGTCAAACCACTAAGGCTATCACGGCTTATCTAGAACAATTTTGTACCTAGCTATCACATTGCACAGAACACCCTGTTACGTTACATCAAGATCATGACGTCACAAAACACCGAAAAAGCGCTATACTACAAACAAAAGTCAAGCAACTCATAGTTTATTTACACTAGAACTTAATCCTCTTCGCAACAGAAGGACGTAAGTACCAGCATTTCGTTTGAAGCAACGACATTTCGATTGGCGTCGCCACTGGCCCTGCCCCACGATAGAAGGTCGGAAGTGCCACTATCTCGTTTGAAATAACGACATTTCGAAATCCGCCTCGGGCTACTGAACTCAATTCTGGCTGGACGATGCACGGAATTCGTAATACGGACGTCAATGGGAATAAAAATTCGTAGAGCAAGGAATTGGAAATATGTTGGTAGAAAATGCGGGTAAATAAGCTATTGAGCTGTTGGATGCTAGGGATGTACAATGATCAGAATAACAATTAAAAATTTATTCTATAAAATAACATTGACTTACCAACACCATGGGCTCCGGGTTAGCGCCTGAAAAGGTCCGAACCAAAAGGCCACTAATTTGCAAAATAGACCACTAATCGAGCGTCAGTCAGTCTTAGTTTGGTCGAACGACAGCGCTATGACGTGTGGCTGTCATCGAAAAATGCCGTGTTGTACTGGGACACATTTTTTGTGAATTTTGTACTAGACTGTGACTAGACCCAAAGTCCATGGTGTTACTAAGTCAATGATAAATAAGCAGTTAAATGCTCTTTTACAAGTATTTTTCGAATCTACCAGCGTTTTCTGATAGACCACGATTGCTTAGAAGAAACTTGACACAAAGTATTTTTTTTCTATAAGTTAACGCTGCAAACCCCTAGGGGTTGTGGGTGTCTATGGGCAGTGGTGATCACTTACCTACCATCAACCACCACCACCCAGTGGGTCACCACTTGCTCGTTTGCCTTCCTTGTCGATAAAAAAAATAATCCCACCCCTTGCTGTTGCAATCCGTAAGGCATAACCATGAGAAGTACGTGCCGTTGCGAGAGGGGAATCCAACAAGGGGATAGCACAAATGAGAACTGTAATGATGGCCTGTAGCCTGTAGCTATGATTCTGTCTGTTAATGAGTTTATTTATAGAGAGTCCTTACTCTCGATAAATAAACTCATTAACAGAAACCTTTTTCTGTTAAAAAAAAATACCACCTTCTTCGCCGACTGTACTTTTCGTTCTCTGTACTTATATTGCCATTCAACTTACATATCCGTACCAAATTTCAAGTCCATGCCAATAACCTATACCTATAAAACAGTACCGTGACTGACTGACTGACTGACTGACTGACAGACAACGCACAGCCTAAACTACTGGACCTAGAGACTTGGAATTTGGCGCACATGTACTTTGAGTATCCTAGAGGTGCACTAAGAAGGGATTTTTTGAAATTCCCACGGGATATGGAACTAGCCCATTTTGAAATATTTCACGGGGGCAAAGCCGCGGGGCATAAGCTAGTATTAAATAAAAGCTTTTAAAATTGGTGAAAATTACACAGTGCCTATTATCGCGACTAAAATAACCTAACCAACTTAAAATTAAAAACATTAAACCTGACTGCGATTCTGGGAAACAATATACCCTATGTCACTCCCACAATACATACATACATACGCTCCAAAAACATAACCCTAAAATAAAAAAATGAGTGTAAAATAAATACCAAAACTGGTATAATAATAATAATATACATAATATACCTAGTACCTACTTAGTAAAATCACGACACAAGTTTCTGATAAAGGCCATTTTGGTGTACCTAATGATGATTAAAAATGTAGTTTTTCGAAGCTAAGTTATTATAAGGTACTCAGAAATCGTTACGAACTTAAATATCTCAACTAGCCCCATAGCGGAACTCAACTTACTTATACCAATAAGACAATTGATTACTTTACTGCCCCGCCACCACAAACTATCAAGTTACCAACAAGTTATAACTAAGAATCAAAACACATCCAAGTTCACCTTTCAAAACTACTAACGCACATTTCTAAAGCACGAACTCTGCGCACTTCCACGAATCCATGTCTCAAAACTATTTTACTATAACATCGACTCCAAACTGCTCCATCTCAAAACAGTTGCCTTTTCCTAGCAAAACGCTCGCAAAACACAATATTTCCAATCGATCATACTGCATCAGAAATTCCTTAGTGGCTGTAATTTGTAATTTTTGCCCTAAGGTTACGAGCGGGCCTTGACGAAAATATTTCATCCTCTAGCTAGGTTTGAGTGTGCAACTCAATTTTCTGTATCGAACTAGTATGTGACTGGAATTCGCTGTAACTTGTGGTGTAAGTAAGAAGCTTTTGCAATGTTTGACATCTATTTTTTTAGATCGAAAATTAACTGGTAGAGATCCCTTTAAGCGATAAGTGCACCTTTGTACATTTGCTTTTGTTCTGTTATCTGTTATTTCATGTTTTATGTGCACTAAAAATATATTTTAATACATACAGTATATATATTTTTCCTTTGCTTTGTACAATCACAACACACATAATAATAACACAACGTGTACACAAAAGAAAAAGATTGGTACCTAGCAAATGGTTCGACGTCAGAAAATGCTGATCGTGGCAGCTCACATGAGCGATACTTCAGAGCTGATTTGCAGCCGGAACCCGTTCTGCTGACTCCAAAAGCTAGGCCCTGCACACTTACATTAATTTGGGACAACAACAAACAACCAGATAATAATGCAACATGCATCATAAGCATTTTATTGCACTACGTTTTAGACACGCTTCCTACTATAATGAAAAGGTACTATGTGATATTCTTTATCAAGTAAACATTTGCGAACAGAGACCACAGATCGAGAAGCGAAACATTGACCACAGATCGAGAAGCGGAATATTGACCACAGAACGAGAAAACAAATATGTATTGATCGGAGCCTACGGCGTAGACATTGAAGTCGCCGGATGCCGATAAAAGATACGAGTATAGGAGCTAATAAAAAAAAAACCGGCCAAGTGCGAGTCGGACTCGCGCACGAGGGTTCCGTAGAAAGATTTTAACGCTTTTCCCCAGTGTTTTAAGAAGTCCAGTGTTAGCAGAGCCCAGCTCCTAAGCAAAATCAAAACGCAAAACACAAAAAAAGCAAAACGCAGTGTGGGGTCAACTTATATTGATCTGTTAAATCTACAGACAGACATAAAAATTTAAGATTTTGAGACTTTTCGGAGTGGTTATGCTATAAGAGCTACTTTCATACCAAATTTCAAGTTTCTAGGACAACTGGAAGTACCCTTTAGGTTTTCAAAGTACGGCAATTTGTATGGAAACGACTTTTTTAATGACTGTATCTTTTGATTGCGTTGACTTAGAAACTTGATTTTTTTTCACAGCTATAAGAGACCGCAGGTTTGAGTATTTGATATTAATTTCAGCATGCTATCTTCACGCGTTCCAGAGAAAAAGGGTCTTGACAGACAGACAGACAGACGGACAACAAAATGATCCTATGAGGGTTCCATTTTTTCCTTTTGAGGTACGGAACCCTAAAAACATTAATTTTAGAAACGTTTAGAGAAGACAGACCTATGTTTGGCAGTGGACGAAAGTTTATGGCTTTTCAAAAACTTTGGCATAGTGGCGTAGAATTAGATAATTAAGTCTTTTGCCAAAAAAGTTAAGAGTTACTGGTAAGTGAAATTTTGTTTAGTAAAATCTTATACACGCTCTAAACGTGGACGAGAGGACAAAAGTTACGAGTAAGTATATATTATTATAACTTGTGTTGTTACATTCCGCGAAATGATGAAGATTTGCTGAATTAATTTTCGTTCCGTTTTTCTATAATGTTACTTTTATGCCTAGTAAAGTTTTAAAATTTGTGTACCTACGTAACTAAGTACATAAATTCGAAGCAAAACAAACTTATTTTTGTGATAAAGCTAAAAACTGCAATGCTATACGCGTGACCAGTGGACAGGCATGACGAAATACAAGGGGCCTATTCCATTAACTTTTGCGTTACAATAAATCGCAATGAAAAATTGACGAATATAACTGAAAAATGTCACTCCCCTCAGCACAGTCTAGGCACGTGCAATGCCAATGCCACATCCAATTTTGACACGCTCGGAATCATACCTATTAGGGAGAAATGCATTAAGAAAAGAAACAGCACAATGTTGCAAGGGGGTTCCTCGGGGGTTTCTTAGGGGTTCCTTGGAATGGCCGAGGGGAAAGTTATTTATTGCCTCTCACCCCTCCAGGTCGAGAGGTGACCGAAATCACTCATGTGATTAATTAAATTAAACAGGTACGGGTGTGTTGAATTTTTTGCTTCGTTGTAAGACTGATGGATTTACCTTTTTAGGGTTCCGTACCTCAAAAGGAAAAACGAAACCCTAATAGGATCACTTTGTGGTCCGTCTGTCTGTCTGTCTGTCAAGACCCTTTTTCTCTGGAACGCGTGGAGCTAGCATGATGAAATTAATATCAAATACTCAAGCCTGCGGTCCCTTAAAGCCGTGAAAAAATCAACCTTCTAAATCAACGCAATCAATATATACAGTCATAAAAAAATCTATTTCCATACAAATTGCCGAAATTTTTTTGTTCCTGTTCAGATCGCAGTAAGCCCTAAGTTTTCTGGAAACCAAGTGTGTAGAGCATTTTGCGTGGGTATTTTGACGTCACGAGTCACAGCTTTGACTTTTTTGGAGGTGTTTGAAAAGTTAATTGTTGAACAAAGGATTTTGTTTTTAAAAGCTGACCTCGCACGCGGAAAGCGGTCGGGAGCTGAGGGTTGAGCACGACTTTTCGAATCCTGCGTAATGTTACGGTTATCATATCGAGATCGAGAAACCTCATACTAAATTTTAGTTCCAAATACGCTCACGGGCGGGCGCTGTTCCAAACGTCATACGAACTCGATAACGTTTACTATTCGATTTTCAGTGACGCAGGATTCGAAAAGTCGTGCTCGACCCTCTGGAACGCGTAACGAGGTTCCTGGGTTCCTCGCATTTCAAAAAGAAACGGCTCACCCGTTTCGGCACGCAAAGTACTAACAGTCTTTCCTTCCATTCTATCCTTATATAATTCTGTTCTGTGGGATTGACAAGCAGACGGACAACGAAGTTACCCTAGAAGTGTTATGTTTTCCTCATAAGATAAGGAACTCTAAAAACGTATAAAAAAGTCCCGTTTCCACGTTTATTTTGCGCCACGACCGCTATCAATGCAGCTGCAAGTATGCTCACGTAGCGGCGCAGACATATTTCACGTCCGAGGCTCCTAATACAAGCTATTATTCGGGAGGATACCAGCGTTATTAACTGAGCCTAAAACCTTTTGAAAATGTACACCTGGAACAGACTATGAACAAAACAATAATAGCACATAATAGTTTTTACTAGAAAGAAAGATATTTATTGATTACTAGCTGTTGTCCGCGACTTCGTCCGCGTAGATTTCGGTTATCGCTATCCCGCGGGAACTATATATTTTTCCCGAATAAAAAGTAGCCTATGTTATTCCTCAATATTCAAACTATCTTACCAAATTTCATCTAGATTGGTGCAGCGGTTTTCCCGTGAAGAGGTAACAAACAGACAGACAGAGAGACAGAGTTGCTTTCGCATTTATAATATTAGTTAGGTTAGCTTATGCCCCGAGGCTTTGCCCCCGTGTAATATTTCAAAGTGGGCTAGTTCCCTATCCCGTGGGAGTTTCGAAAAATACCTTCTTAGTGGACCTCTATGACATTCAAGGTATGTGTACCAAATTTCAAGTCTCTAGCTTTAGTGGTTTAGGCTGGGCGTTGATAGATCAGTCAGTCACGTTTCTGTTTTATTACGTTTAGATTATTATTAAAATTGTCACTTCGAAATCAAATACCAACTGGCGAAGATGGGACTATATGACAAAGAAGAATGTAGAATGTGCAGCGAAGAGGTCGAAATATTGGAACACGTTACATTGTGTGAATGTGAGACCCTCGCCTGATCAAGAATGAATCTCTTCAGCTACGGCTACAAGGCACTACCGCTACGCCAAATCATCCACTACCTACTTACATGGAAGAAGTGGAGTGGTAAACGGACAGATTAGCGCAAAAGGAGGGGTAAATGCACAAGGGTCGAAGTGTAGGTACCCGCAGGATAAGATAAAGACATTTATTAACATAAATTAGACACGGACATAAACAATTTTGAATTCCTATTCCATGTATGGTTACCCAATTACGCCACTAGCCAGAATGATATTAAAGTTGCAAAACAAACGAAATTGTTCTTAAAGAAAAACTTGTCCTTAACCCATATTCTATACATCTCTTACCATTACGATGAAATCAACAAAAAAGTTTCAAGTAAGAACATACTACAACAACATTCCATTTCGAATCGTATTTTCGCTATAAAAGAAAATTGAATAATACTAGAAAATCTAAATCACATTTAGTTCTTCAAAGCGTATGATTGAGGGACCAGAGCACAGATAAACATAACACTATACAGGTATTACCTACTAGTCCAAAGCAAAGGATCGTACTCACCCAAGAAATTAGTCAGATGTACCTATAAATACTGTGATCCAGCAATAAAAAAACCGGCCAAGTGTGAGTCGGACTTGCGCACCGAGGGCTCCGTACAAAGATTTTACCGCTTTTCTCCAGTGCTTAAAGTTGTCCAGTGTTAAGTAGAGCCCTGATCCTAAGTAAAATGTACGCAGTGTGGGGTCATTTTATATTGGTCTGTGATTATTATATGTACAGACAGATATAAAAATTCTAGATTTTGAGATTTGTCTGAGTGGTTGTGCTATAAGAGCTACCTTCATACCAAATTTTACGTTTCTAGAACAACTGGAAGTACCCTTTCGGTTTCCACAGTACGTCAATTTGTATGGAAACAACCTTTTTAATGACTGTATCTTTTGATTGCGTTGACTTATAAGTTTCATTCTTTCACAGTTTCAAGGGACTGCAGGCTTGAGTATTTGATATTAATTCCAGCATGCTCCCTGCACGCGTTACAGAGAAAAAGGGTCTTGACAGACAGACAGACGGACAACAAAGTGATCCTCTAAGGGTTCCGTTTTTCCTTTTGGCGTACGGAACCCTAAAATTGGGGTAAAAATACGAAAAGATGCTCCATCTGAAATCATATCATTATTATTGTACGTCTACCCTTCGCCTTACGGTGTTCTGCCGTCTGCGAGGTTCTAACATGAGACTGCATCGCTTTGGAATTGTCTTGGTAATTGAAACGTTCGCGTATTTCTATTAGTCTAGAAATAAGGACGTGGTCGCTAGAGGGCTGAGCGATTTTAACCCTTTACTTGGCGGAACTAAAAAAAGAAATCCTGAATTCTAGTGTCTTGATCTCTTCTGATTTAATAACTCTACTAAAATGTGTAATAAAAAATAAAACGACTTCTATCGATATTAATGATGATTCAAAACAAAGACGTTTTAATAATGATATTTGACATTTAGTTACTTTGGCTTAGGACATAATTTTGAACAGCAGAAAAAAATCATAGAACGTTGGTGCCATAACGTACTGTGTATGTTCATATAATTTTATTATCTCTATTATTTTTATCCATACACGTCAAATTCGTATAGATAACGAGCCACCGAACAAAAAGTCAAGAACTTAAACGAGGGTGCCACTTTCTTCTTTACCGTCACATTTTTGGCATAAATGGCTTAAATATGGCAGCAAGTTTGTATGAGAAAATAAAATTATTACTTGGGAGTTTTTGATGATCTCAATTGGAAAATCTTTTTGTATTTTTTTATTTTTTCCATTTTTGTTTATTTTTACGGTCTTCCCGTGAATAACAACCAATACACGTAAACTACGACTACGACTACGACCACGACCGTACGTGTATACCAATTCTGGTGTAAGGGTGGGCACGCGACCCGGAGTGTCGAGGTTCCGGGTTCGGTTCCGGGTTCGTTGGTATTTTTCTGTTTTTTTTCTGTGTATTCATGTTTCGGTGAGTTTATTAAAAATGTAATTAGGAGTTTTTGTCTTCAATTTAATGCTGCGAGTTAAACCTCCGTTTACAGGAGTCAGTTTCGCTTGCAGCACAACTTAGAAAAGTTGAAAAACCCCCGACATTGTCATTTCAAACTTCAATATTTCAAAAACGGGTTAACCGATTTTAACGAAACTTAGCTAAGAACCATCTCGATTAAAGTAGCTTTCGAACAACAAAAACATCGAAATCGGTCCATCTGCTTGCGAGCTACGACGCCACAGACAGATGCACAGATACACAGACACACAGATACACAGGTCAAACTTATAACACCCCTCTTTTTCGTCGGGGGTTAAAAATGCGGGTATTTACGTCAACGCTTCATCAAAGGCGTGTCCTTACATTCAGTATTGTGTACATAGTTAATTGAAATAGCACGTCTGTCTCACTGTCGTATTTTTACAGAATTACAGTTGTTACAATGTTCCTGGAAATTTTTATGCCATTATAATTCAGTATTCAGTAATTGTGAATAAATGTTTGGTTAAATATCAGTTTTGCTTGGCAGAAAGGACAACAATAATTTACAGGTTGCTTTACAGAATTTGTGTTAAATCGACATCGAGTCGAGCTATAAAATATTCTTCTTAACTGCCTACTAAACTAAATATAAATAACCATCAGAACCCCGAGCACGAGTATTTGAATTCTTCGGAATGTAATCGAGCGAAGCGTTATCGACAAAATTTGTATGTCGTTTGGAACAGCGCCCACGTGAGCATATTTGGTACTAAAATTTTATATGAAGTTTCTCGATGGCGATACGATAACGATTACGTTACGCAAGATTCGAATATTCGTGCTTGAGGCTCTGATTTCTGCAGCATTGATTTCACGTCTTAAAGGCCGGGAGTTTATAAAGGTGGTCAGTTATCGCCAGCGATCGCTTAACTCCAGAATTGCCTGCATTTATCTTGCCAATGGTCGCTTACGGTGGACGATAACCTTTATACCTACCGTTGTGTAACGTTCTATTTGATCGGGATTTTGTAACAAATTAAAAATTGTAAAAGAAAATACGAAGTTAAGTTTACGTGGTAATTATTTAAAATTAACATAAAACTACCGTGAGATTCAATCATAATGATATAAAAACGGATCACTCACATATATAAGTCGAGTTTAGCCCGACTTGTTTCGGAGTAATTCGTAGTCCTTCCTCTAGGAGCGCACGACCCAGCGGCGGCGAGACGCCGCACTGCACGCCGCGGCTCTGCTCAAAAACAAAATATATATAATATATGGTACTTAAAATTTGTATAATGTTAGTGAAATAAACGGATCACCCAGGTATGTCAGTTACGTGTCGTGTGGTTTGTACTATGTATGTGCATGTGTTAGTGTGTATAAATATAACTATTATAGTAAGGTGCATTTAGCTCAATAAGTAAATCAATATATAACCGATCATTGACCTGTTTAATTGTCTCGCCTGCACCCCACCTTACATGGCGACCCTGATTCGAACCTGGAATCTTCTGACATGTTTTGAACTAATCCGTCTTCTGGGAGCACACGCTTCGGCGGTAGCGGAACGAACAGGCGTACCAAGTTGCCGTTGCTGGTTCGACAAACTAAGTACTTGGTCATCATCCCTATTTTATTGGCTTCACGGAGTGTCAACGATTGTGGCTAACACATCAGTTTATCAATTCACACCTGTCTGACTAGCACGACTGGCCGCGACTTTGTTTGTCGCGCGAGATTATATTACCCGTCCCGTTGCGTTCTGAGTGACAGAAAAGGACGGCCAGTTGTTTACGGGCAGATAGCTTAGAAGTCGCACTGTGAGTTGTGCTAGACCTACAGGGGGCTAGCACGCGTGCCATTTTGTCGCTTGTCGCTCAGTTCGTCCTTCCTTGATTCCGTCACTATGAAAGGGACGCACTGCGCGACAAGCGACAAAATGGCGCGCCGTGCTACATGTGCAGAGCGCCTAGTGTAATCGCCGACCAGGCCCGTATTTCACCATTATTACAATTGTAAGTTTTAAATGACAATTCGAACTACATTTCTTTGAAAATGAAGCGTGCTAAAACAAAAGCTCTTCAAGTCAGCAGTTGACACCCAATTGTTATTGAAACTGACAATTGTAAAGTTGCTAAAATAGGGGCCAGGCCAAGAAATACGTCTCTATCGCGTTCACGTTTAACAATTCTCATACTATTTGACACTTTAACGCAAACGCGATCGAGACGTATTTTGTGCTTTTTGATTACACTAAGGGCAGGCAATCTCTTGAAGTGTGCCAAAGTGTATAGATATATTTTATCGACGTCATCACTTCGAATAAAACTCTAAAAGATGAAATCAGAGCAAACAAACACTTTTCTTTGAAGTGCTTCGCTTTTTCTGGAAGTAACAAGACGGATCGTTTCTCAAGGGACGCCTGCGGAGAGCGAGGAGCGGGCGTGGCATTAGCCCTCTGTTACACTAGCCAGATATTTTAACCCCCCACGCAAAAAGAAGGAAAGAAGGAAAGAGAGGAAGGGGTAGGCCGAGGATAGAGTCTTTAGATCAAATAAAAAAGAAGATAGACGTTGTGTCGTATCAGGAGGTGAAAGAAAGGAAAAACCTTGCATTGGAAAGAATGGACTGGAGACAACTGCATCGACGAGAGTAGCACTCTTAAAGAAGATGATGACGCGAAAAGAGGGGTATAATGAATTTGAAAGAGAGAGAGAGAGAGAGAGAAAGAGACATTTATTCACACAAAGTCGACACAAAGTTGAAATAAAAAATAAATAAATAAACCGAAAGCAGGAACTTACAGCTCTCTAAAGTTTGACCTATGTATGGGTGTATCTGTGTATCTGTCTGTGGCATCGTAGCTTCTAAACTGATGAAAGGATTTGAAATCGGCTAATTTTAATCGAAAGCTAGTTTAATCGGGATGGTTAGCCAAGTTTAACAAAAACCGGTTGAGCGTTTTTGAACATTGAAATGAAATGTCAAGGGTTTCCAACTTTTCTAAGTTCATTGGCAGAGAACTAATATCAGGATAGAAGGAAAGAGTGCCGAAAAGAATGGTCGAAAACCTCATTATTTTCCAAATACGCTCACGGGCGGGCGCTGTTCTAAACGTCATACAAATTTCTCGATAACGTTACTTTACTCGATTACATTACGTAGGATTCGAAACCTCGTGCTCTACCCTCAGACGTTAACGCGAACCCGATTGAGACGTTCTCTGTCTCAAAAATTACACTAGAGCCTCTGACGTATAGTGACAATGCTAAGCTTCACTCAATCTTTCAATGTTTGTAAATTTTAAAGACACATTGTCGGTCCCTAGTAAGCTATTCCTCTCTACCACTCTAAGGTTGGCTGGTAGAGATCCCTTATACGGATCAGCCCGCCTTTGTAATTGAATTTTTTTTTTTGTAAATTCTGTTTGTATCCTCTTTTTTTTTAGTACAATGAAGTGCTTACTTACTTACTTATCTTTCAAGGCCCAAAAGATTCACTACGGCGACACCTCATAACACATCCAACATCTTTACTTGAATCGATATTTGTCAAGTTACTTCGTCTTATTACCCGCCTTATTGTGTTGGGGACGTTTCTGTTGAGATTGCCCGGAATTAGTTTTTCGAAAATGATGTTTTCAGGTTCCGCACCTCAAAATAAAAAACGGAACCCTTATGGGATCACTTTGTTGTCCTTCTGTCTGTCTGTCAAGACCCTTATTCTCTGGAACGCGTGGAGGTAGCAGGCTGAAATTAATATATAATACTCAAGCCTGCAGTTCCTTGAAGCTGTGAAAAAATCAAACTTCTTAGTCAACGCAATCAAAAGATACAGTCATTAAAAAGATTGTTTCCGTACAAATTGCCGTACCCCGAAAACCTAAAGGGTCCTTCCAGTTGTCCTAGAAACTTGAAATTCGGTATGAAGGTAGCTCTTATAGCACAACCACTCAGAAAATTATCAAAATCTTAAATTTTTAAGTCTTTCTAGTTTATATTCATTTAAAATAAAAGTCGAGGTAGCTGTTGTGGTTTGACCTATGGCCTTTCAAGCACAGGGTCATGGGTTCGAGTCCCAGCTAGCACCTCTGTATTTTTTTAAAATTAATTCACGAAAAAAGAGCTGCAGCTGCTGAGCTGGGCGTCTATGGGCAGGGCAGTGGTGATCACTTACCATCAGGCGCCCCACTACCTCGTTTGCCTTCCCTGTCGTATAAAAAAAAGAGCTTGTGCAGATCATTGTGACCGGTTCGGCTGCTTAGCAACTATTGCTGCTGACTGTACTTGAATGCAATTTATTACGTGGTAAGACACTCACGAACGTAACATCGGCTCAGAGGCTAAATGGAGCAAACACGATCAATCACGCAGTTAGCCGGTCGCCACTTAACTAATAGCACTTTAATCAATTAGCGGATTTAGTTAATTACCTGGAAGTGTGAGAGGATTTTTGTCACATAAATTTTGGGAGGGAACAGTTGTACATAGGAATAAAACAATTAATTTGAACTAAAAAACAATTACTTTGCTCACCCGCGACCACTAATGACAAATAGTTATATCTGTGCGGCAAATGTATGTTTCCATGCAACACCTCCACCTCCACTGCTACACGAATCAACACATGCCACACAGACCCAACTATCACCACCACCACTATACTAAACGCTGACGCGTTTCGGCACTCTCCACGAGGCCATTTACGAAGCACAACAACAACCGCTCAACATGCCACCACTTCCACTACTGACATATGTAAACCATGTACTCAACTTAGTTAATGACAAAACCAACGTACCCACTAATATTTTATAAATTCCAAACTACCCATTTTATGTAAGTCCTAAACTACCCTTTTTTAAGAAATGAATTCCAAACTACCCTTTTTATTTTTATTTTTAATCTACGCCAGGTACCCCGTTATTTTTAACCGAGTACGGTAAAAAGAGAAGTCATGTTCTCATTATTACTATGACACATTATTAAAATTAGAACCAAGTCGTAACAAAGGCGAAGAAACCAAATTAACTTGTTCATTAATAATAGACCCCATGTTGTTGTACCTAATTATTTCCAATTGTTCTAAAACCGATAGCCGCAAACCCTTATCACAATAATGTAAAATTTCGTACGTATCTGAGT
This sequence comes from Clepsis dumicolana, assembly GCA_963691665.1. NCBI lineage: Eukaryota > Metazoa > Arthropoda > Insecta > Lepidoptera > Tortricidae > Clepsis > Clepsis dumicolana. The sequence goes on along the minus strand of OY829527.1, from coordinate 6,401,918 downwards.
CTAACAACGAATGATTCGTTTCTAATAAATGCTTGGCAAAGTTTGATTTCTCTGGATGATCATGCCTATATGACGAGACATGCTCTTTAAATCTAGTATCAAAGCTTCGACCGGTTTGTCCAATGTATACTTGACTACAGTCGCCACAAGTGAGTTTATATACGCCCGACCTGTTCCCTTTATCCACCTTTTCTTTGTTATTACAAAGTCTAGAACGTAAAGAATTAGTAGTCTTAAAGGCAACATTGATGTTATTTGATTTTAAAATATTATAAATCTTGTCAGACAACCGGCCAACATAAGTAATACTAGATCTAAATTTGTTAGTAGGCTGAGATGGCAACGCAGAGTAAAGCATGCTATTCACTATCCGTCCCTGCTTCTTTTGAACCAGACTATTAACCATTGCTGTACTATAACCATTTGTTGTTGCTATCTGATATATAGTATGTAACTCAGAATCATAATGCTCTTTCGAAAGAGGTACAGTTAGTAGTCTATGTACATAACAATGGAAAGCAGCCAGTTTATGCTGCCATGGGTGAGTAGAATTTGCAGGTATGACAGTATCTGTGTACGTAGGCTTACGGTAAATTTGAAACTGGTGCCTATTATTTACTCTTGTAATAGTTAAATCCAGAAAATTTAATGAACGATTTTCCTCTAATTCTCGTTTGAACTTTATTTTTGGATGTTTGTTATTGAGAGCACTAATAAACAAATCTAGCTGCCTCATACTCCCCTTCCAACATAAAATTAAATCATCAACATACCTATAATAATATACTAAATTGCTGTTCCCCACTATATATTGTTTTTCAAAGTTATCCATAAAAACGTCAGCAATTAAAGGACTAAGAGGTGACCCCATTGCTAAACCATCACTCTGCAAATAATATTGACCATTAAATCTGAAATAATTTTGTTTCATGCATAAAGTTACTAATTCTATTAACTCACAAACCTCCCCCGGATGTAAACGCTTCCTTTCTAAGTGACATCTAAGAATATTTAAGGTTTCACTATATGGTACGTTGGTAAACAAACTATCCACATCTAAAGAAAGTAATGTTGAGTTTGGCGGAACTTCTCTTTTTACCGTACTCGGTTAAAAATAACGGGGTACCTGGCGTAGATTAAAAATAAAAATAAAAAGGGTAGTTTGGAATTCATTTCTTAAAAAAGGGTAGTTTAGGACTTACATAAAATGGGTAGTTTGGAATTTATAAAATATTAGTGGGTACGTTGGTTTTGTCATTAACTAAGTTGAGTACATGGTTTACATATGTCAGTAGTGGAAGTGGTGGCATGTTGAGCGGTTGTTGTTGTGCTTCGTAAATGGCCTCGTGGAGAGTGCCGAAACGCGTCAGCGTTTAGTATAGTGGTGGTGGTGATAGTTGGGTCTGTGTGGCATGTGTTGATTCGTGTAGCAGTGGAGGTGGAGGTGTTGCATGGAAACATACATTTGCCGCACAGATATAACTATTTGTCATTAGTGGTCGCGGGTGAGCAAAGTAATTGTTTTTTAGTTCATAAATATGGACCTCCGCAAAGTAACGCCTGATTCAATAAATTAATTAATTTGAAAGAGAAAAAAATACAACAGAACAAGCCCTCTAGGTTATCTCTCTAGGTTGGCAACGCATCTGAAAACCCTCCGGGTTGCGGGTGTCTATGGGCAGTCTGGTGATCACTTACTATCAGGTGACCCACTTGGTCGTTTGCCTTCCCCGTAAGATAGCCGAGGAAATCACTGGCACTAGAGGCATTTCATCTTAGTCCTCTGGTTTAGCAACAAACAAAATGATGATGATGATGATCCTCATACTTAAAGCAACATTAGTGCCTGGCTTGTTAAAAAAACCTGTTTTACAATAATAACGCACTGTATTTGTGACTTAATCCAAAGTTTTTTTTATAAGTTAAGGCAAGCAAACGAGCAAGACGACCTGATGGTAAATTATCACCACTGCCATAGACACCCGCAACCCGGGGTTTGCAGATGCGTTGCCAACCTAGAGGGCTGATGGAGTCGTTAGAACCATATTTATCGTTAACTAGAGAGCGCCCGCGGCTCCGCCCGCGTGGAATATTATATTATGCAGGTACGGTATATATTTACGTAAGGATCTTTATAGCAAGAAGAATGTGTCCTCTGGGTAAAAAAGTAATACCTATTTCTATTTAGTCCGTCAGATAGATTATCGAAAAAAAATATTGGACACGTATTTTTTGCTTTATGTTATCAATAAAAATTTACATAGATAAAATTTAAAATTTCCGTAGACTGCAATGCAGGATAATGAATGGCTTCCTTTATCCCTGAACGCCAACACTGCTGCACTGGCATAGATAATAGATCACTCGCTTTTGGCTTGAAATTCGAACTTGCGATTTTATTTTGCCTAATATACAAGACCTACGAGGGCTTATCAAACATAAGTACCCGTTTATGGAAAAAAAACGTATTTTTTTTTGTATATATCATTTTTTTTTGTAGTCACCTTTTAACTATACATTTGTTCCACCTATACTCAAGCTTCAATAAACCATCCAAAAAGTATGATTTTGGAAAGTCATTAAAATAGGCCTGTCGCGGCAATGACTTCGTCATTTGATCCAAATAGCTTGCCACCGAGCCATTTTTTTAGGTTGGGAAACAAAAATAAATCGCATGGGGGCCAAATCTGGAGAATACGGGGGGTGAGACAATAGTTCGTAGCGTAACTGTGCTAATTTAGCCGTCACAACTCTGGACGAATGAGCCGGGGCGTTGTCGTGATGAAACAGTACTTTTTTCTTTTTTAAATGGGGTCGTTTGTCCTTCAACACGGCGTCAAATTCATCCAATAAATTGGCACAGTACTGCCCTGTTATTGTTTTCCCCTTTTCTAAATAGTCAATATGTATAATACCCTGCGAATCCCAAAAAACGGTCGCCATGACCTTTCCAGCTGATGGGACGGTTTTTGCTTTCTTTGGAGCAGGTTCACCCGGTAAAATCCACTGCTTCGACTGCTTTTTAATTTTCGGGGTGTAGTGGTGGACCCACGTTTCGTCCACGGTCACGAAACGACGCAGAAACTCCTTCGGGTTACGTTTGAACACGGCCAGACACTGCTCCGAAGTAGTCAGTCGGTTCCGTTTTTGCTCCTCCGTGCGTAAACGCGGCACCCACCTCGCCGATACTTTCCTCATACCCAATTTTTCTTCTAACTTCTACCCTCTCGATTGAAACGTTTACAGCATCAAAGATTTCTCGAAGTTTAATTTGGCGGTCGGCTAAAACGATATTTTCAATTTTCTTAACCATGTCGTCTGTAGTCACCTCAACTGGCCGGCCTGGGCGATCCTCATCAAAGACGGTTGTTCTCCCCCGCTTAAACTCGTTATACCAATATCTGACGGTTGTCATAGAAGGAGCACATTCATGGTAAACCGCTTGCATTCTTACTTTTATTTCATCACATGTTTTTCGTTCCAAAAATAAGAATCTAATTACAGACCGATACTGTTCTTTCTCCATTTTAACAATTTTAAGTTCACGCCTTCACTGAATCGTTGTCAAATGAGAAAAAAAACAAAATAATGCCATTTTTTTTTTAATTTTCCCGCCTCTGAAAAATGGCTTAAAAAGGTGGTATACTTATTTGCGGCCAGTGATATTAATATATTTAGAAAACGGGTACTTATCAAACAGCCCTCGTACATACCCAATATCATATTTTCTCAAGTTTTTCGCGATTTCCAAAATCAAAGAATCGAATTGCTTTAAAAATCCGGTGAAATAATGCGTTGTTTGGGAGAAACGTGTCAAAATGGTGTTGTAGAGCGCCATCTCGCTCTGTCTCGTTTCTTTTATCCCGTTCTGGTTTTTCGACTTTATATTATAATTATTAGATTTTATATACAGACAGAGTATTTCCTTCAATAGCAACAGTTAATCGTATGAGACGTCGCATCGTGGACTTAATCCAAGCTAGATATTAATTATTTGTTGACAGGCTGTAACGGTTGTTGGTGACAGTTTGTGACGAAGGGATTAATTTGCTGGAGCATACTGTGTATAGTGATTGTATGTATGTTGGCATTTACTAGACAAGCGTGCTCCTTCATACACCACATAATATCATAGTGAAGTAAACAGATCACTCATGTATGTTAGTCGAGTATAGCCAGATAGGTATGTTTCGGACTAATCCGTAGTCCTTCCTCTGGGAGAACACGGTTCGCCGGTAGCGAGACGTAAACTGCGCGCAGCGGCTAAGAGGGTCGAGTACGACTTTTCGAATCCTGCGTCACGTAAAATCGAATAGTAAACGTTATCGAGTTTGTATGACGTTTGGAACAGCGCCCGCCCGTGAGCGTATTTGAAACTAAAATTTAGTACCTATGAGGTTTCTCGATCTCGATACGATAACCGTAACGTTATGCAGGATTCGAAAAGTCGTGCTCGACCCTCTGCTCGCGCGGCTGCTCGTCGCAGCTGACGGCGGTGCGCAACTAACCTTGTTTTCATCGTCATTTTTATTATTGTCAAAATTAGGATGACATAACGCTATCTTCGATTTTCGTCAGGTGTAATTGTGGTCAAACGCGAGCCTATGTAGAGTCGAGGAAATTAATTCCTGACCCACCATAGAACATTTTCATAGTAAACGTCATAACGATTTTCCTTGTCCGAGCTATGCGATGTCACTATGACGTTTACTGTGAAAAGGTTCCACGGTGGGTCAGGAATTAATTGTATAAGATGAACACTTGTTGGAAGCTTTACAAGATTCCATTTCCGGTACTTACGCTGTTACTAGCTATCTTCCCCAGCCGTGATAGCCTAGTGGTTTGATCCAAGTCCTCTCAAGCAGTGGGTCGTGGGTTCGGGCCACAGTTCGCACCTATGGGTTTTTCGGAATTTATGCGCGAAATTACATTTGTAATTTACATTTGCAATTTATCATTACCTGCACACTCCTACGTGCACATCAATGGTGTGTGTGAAGTTCCCTATCCGCGTTGGGCCCGCGTGAGAACTAATAGCCTCAGCCTTCTCATTCTTAGAGGAAGTCTGTGCCCAGTAGTGTGACGTAAATAAAAGGCTGGTAATGATGTTGATGATGATGATCTTTCCCGGCAGAAAATAAATATGATAGGCACAAAATACACAAAATATATTCTTCATTGAAAACCACAAAACAGTACAAGGAGATTACAAAACATGATAGACAATAGGCGGTGACGACCGGATGGCCTAGTGGTTAGCGACCCTGACTATGAAGCTTGAGGTCCCGGGTTCGAATCCCGGTCGGGGCAGATGTTAGTATGATGAATACGAATGTTTGTTCTCGGGTCTTGGATGTTAAATATTGTCACAGGCCGTTTTCATGAGGGGAAACAGTCTGTTTTAAGGTAGCCTACCTAGGGTTTTGTGAAGGAAACAAATTACAAGTTTAATACATTTATTTCTACAAAATCGGTAGGCTAAATTGACAATTAAAATAGAGAATCTCAGGGGATTGAGTTCGAAGACACTTTTGAAGATACTGGGTTCGATTACACGCTAATGTGGCCTACACTTCCCTCGGGTGTCTGGATCCTCCGGCGACGGCGAAGATAGGGCGCAGGCGTCGTAGAGCAACCAGGAGTGACCAGGGGGCTCGTGTGATGACGTGGTGTTGAGATGGTGTGAAGGGAACCGTAGCGTGCCAACGGCTTGCCTCTGAGTAGGCTGCGAGAGGTCGGCAGGGGTCCGTTAGGAACCAGTAGTGGGTGGAGAGATTTCCCACGGGTAGCGTAGTTGCCCTGTAAATAAGCTGGTGTGAGCCAAACGTCCATGGTATGCTCGCACTGCCATATTCCGCCTTCCAGTCCGACCATTCCCGAGGGAGTGGGAACCAGATTGGCAGTGCATGGCAATACGGAGGGTCATACGGATTTACAATTTAGCTAGAGTCAGAGAGTAAGCTTTTACAGGTTTTTAGTGAGAGTGGATAACAGATTTAAACAAAGTGACCGTTGGAACTTTAAATTTCAACCGTTCTAGGAAGACGTTAGGTTTTAAAATAAGCGCTACGTCTATAACCGTAGAGCAGTGAAATAGGGAAAGATCAAATTATAATTAACTGTCCGGAGCGCTATTAAGGTACAGTAATGCTTCGGACAGAGTAACAGAGTGGAAACCCTATAGAATTAAATAAATTACAATAAAAGACACAAGTAGTGTAACACAATGATAAAGTACAGAAACGATCAGTATTCTTACCAAGTTCTGGGCTGGCTGGTTCCACTCAGGAGTTGTAGAGAAATGTGGGGTCTCCCAGCCGTACAAGCGGTTTTATGGTTGAGTGGGACCGGATACGGACAACCAAAAGATTTTGAATTGGGCGACGCCCATGGGCGTGTCCGTGCTTCTCATTTTGAATACCAACGTATTGTTTCTGTGTAGTATGTAATGTAGTTTTTTTATGTGTTTTATGTTGGCTAAGTGCAAGTAGCGGTTGTTAATTAATTTATTTACAACCGATGCAATTTTAATTCTACTTAAATTAATATTATTCGCCTAAGTGCGGAAAAGCGCCATCTAGCGGATTATGGCGGAACTTTTTAATGTCCAATAGCTTGCGTATTGTGACAGTACATCCCCCCTATGGAAAGAAATTTGAACCTCAGTGCAAATTTCGTCAATATAGAACTCTATGCCATAACACTTTCATACATCTCTTTACAAAACTTCATTCATTCATCTACTTACAAGGCAGGTCGAACAATAATATTAGCTTGTTGACCCTTATGTCATAGGTATTTTGCTAGTAGTTACCAAGAAGGACGAGGCTGTACTTATTAATGAGTCTGTGTTGGAATTTACCGACCGTTCCAACAATTATAATGATTAGAAGAACTTTGGGTAACAGTGGTAAGGGCTTGTTTTACGTGTTACCTAACCGCACGGATACCGTTACCTTAGCGAAGTTCATTGCGTTTTAACGAGTTGTCTAGTCTCGGGTAATAGGCTTAAAGAACAGAATCATTAATTGTAACATAACTTGCAAGTGTAGCAGTTGTGATGGTTTAACGGACGAACAAAGAAGCGTCAATTTAATATTGAATTTACATTAATTTAAGTATTACGCGGCTAACAGTAATAGTTATAGTGCCGAGCAACGAAACATCCTCACGCGGCCAAAACGAGTCGCGAATGAGTCATGCGCTAGCAATGCAGATGAGCGAGACTGCGCGGCGCGCTGGTAGGTGATAAGGAAGAAAAAAAAAAGTGAGTGTGTGTGTGTGTGTGTGTTTGTGTTTGTGGGCACAGTTTAGGGACTTGTCCGGGTCCAAGTGTAAGTATGGGCACAGTTTAAGGACTTTCAAATTTAAAGATAACTAACATAACCCTCTTCCAAGTGTCCAAGTCATGGAATCACTAACCGTTCCATATAAGTACTAGTATTTCGCACAAAAGGGGGCTAATACTAGTTAGTGGCATAAGGCTTATTTTTCATGTTACCAACCGCATGAGTGAGGGCTTTAGATTCGACTGGAAAGGGTAGGAATTAGCTAGTTAGTTCTAGGGGTGTGAGAAATAAGGTTTTATAAGTTAATCTGTTTAATTCGTTAAGTAAGTACTAGTAGAAAAATATATATATATCCACGATAATATAATTATAATAAAGAATAAAGTTAGGCGAGAGATGTATAAATAACAATAAGTCCGAGCCGACCGGGAGTAGGTATAATTTAAGCGGTCGCTGGAATGTGTTTTTGTTATTATATAGTATTTCTATTGTTTGTTAGGGCGAGTGCTATCTGCCGCCAGGAGCTAACTTTATGTCCTTTATATGCCATGCGCCCAAATCTTTACCTGATTGATCCTGGAGTTCAAAGACAAGTGGGGATCTTTTCTTAGTTATTTTGCATTTTATAAACTTGGGTGCTAATTTTTTACTGAAGTGCTTAGATTTATCGCTTAAGAAATAAGTACGTTTCCAAACCGTGTCTCCTACGTCAAAATCAATCGGTTTTCTGCGTAAGTTATAACGAGCAGTGTTTCTTTGGTGTGCTATATGGAGTGAGCGTTGTACCTTGTCGAAGACATCTGTTAAGAAACCAATGTTTTGAGCGTAAGTATCGCGTGGTAGAAAAAGTAGTTCTTCGCCTATATCGTTATCTACAAAGTGCGAGCCGCAAGTCACTAGCTCCCTTCCGTAGACGAGAAACGATGGCGTGAAACCAGTGGTTTCATTGACTGAATTATTTATTGCGAATTGAACTTTTGATATGTTGACGTCCCATGTACGGTGATCGTCGTTAACGAAGGTGGAGACACATGAAATTATTGTTTTATTAAAACGTTCAGTATTATTAATATGTGGGCTATATCTAGCAATTAGGAATTGATTAGGTACCTTGTACTTGTCTAGGAAGGTTTTTAATTCGCGGCTAATTAGTTGTGACGCATTATCCATGTAAATGGTCTGCGGTACGCCGTGTACGAGAAATATGGATTCTTCTAAATGTTTAATAACAATTGCCGCTGTCGCGTTGCGACATGGAAACAGTAGGCAGTATTTAGAGAATATACAGGTAACTACGAGTAGGTAGTTATTTTGTTTACGACTGGTAGGTAGTGGACCGACGAAATCTAGTGCTAAGACTTGGAATGGCCTAGAACATTGTTTGGGCCTTCCCATTTCGCCTAGTGTAGCGTGAGTTGGGTGTTTATATGCGATGCAAGTGTCGCAGGAGGATACGAACTTTGTCACGTCTTTAAACATCCCCACCCAAAAGTAATTTATCGCGATGCGATGGTAAGTTTTATAGGTGCCTAAATGACCTGCTGTGGGCTCAGAATGATTTTCCTTTATTACTTGATCGCGCAATTCCGCTGGCACAACCTCTTTCCACGCGAACTCGGTGCTATACCTAGTTCTAGACTTAGTTAGTCTGTACAAGGAATTATTCACTATTTTGTAGTTCGGAAAACCCTGCGGCGAATTGACGCAGCTGTTATACAAGTCTAAGTACCATTTGTCTTGCGATTTGAGGTATGAGTTAGCAATGCTAATTGCCGATACCGGCACGGCTCGTGATAAAGCGTCTGGAATGACGTTATGAATACCGCGACGATGTAAAATCTCAAAATCGAAGGAAGACAGTCTAACACCCCAACGGGCTAAGCGACCGGTTGGGTTGTTCAAGGATATGAACCATTTCAAGGAGGAGTGGTCGGTGTAGACTTTAAAAGCTTTTCCGTTTTGTAAGTAACAGCGCCAGTGTTCCAACGCTACTAGTACCGCTAACGTTTCCCGTTCAGTTACGGAATAATTCTTTTCGCAACCTGTGAGGGACCTACTCATGTACGCTACGGGGTGTTCCTGGCCGTTTATCTTTTGGCATAGCATGCCACCAACACCGTAGTCGCTAGCGTCTGTGTGTACCTCAAATGGTAGATTAAAGTCGGGGCACGAAAGAACCGGCGTTGAAACTAGACACGCTTTAAGTTTAATAAATGCCTGCTCAGCCTCTGGCGTCCATTGGAAGGGGGGCGCCTTTTTCTTTGTTGATATTTGTATATAAGTATGTTTATCCGTTTTCTAGTACCCATAGTACAGGCTTTGCCTAGTTAGGGACTAGGCTTAATTGGTGTCAATTTGTCCCATGATATTTTTTTATTTATTTATTTTATCGCATAAAGGCAACCAGAAAACAGAAACCAAGATTAGATTTTATTCATAGCCAAGTTTCTGCTATTTCTTTCTTTCATATGAAAGACTGACTAAAAAAATAAGTAGATATACCCCAAATTACCGAAAATTCTATACCATAACCGCCTGACATACGAGTAATATCACAAGAATTACATATAGTGTCCCCTCCAAAAGAGCCTTCCCATAAAACCCGAAAATACACTAAACAGTCACCGTTTTAATAACAAATATTAATACAGATTTCCCTTCGAACCGCCGAACTTATTCAAAAGGTCGGTTCCTATGTGCATCCAACACAATACACCCTTTCATCGGCCACAATAGGTGACAGCGAATTATCGCGACCCAAAAATATTACAATGGATTCAGCGACGGCCCTTTCTTCGCAACTGTACGTGAATAATGTCAGTATTTTATGCCGGTGTAATAGAGAATATATCAGTTCGTGTTTACCTTCGAAATAGTCATTTTTTGGACGTTATGAAGAGGCTTCTTTTTTTTAACTCTTCGTACAATAATCATCATCATCATGTTAACCGAAAGACGTCCAATACTGGACATAGACCTCCAAGGCTCTCCTTTCAGACCGGTCTTGTGCTTTCTCCATCCACCGCGGTCCCGCGATCTTTACCAGTTCGTTGCTCTATCTTGTTGGTGGCTTACCTACACCTACGACTCTACCTGCAGCTTGTTCTGACAATTGAATGAAAGTGACGTGACGACCGTCTTTGTAAACGCGACTATTTTAAACGCAATTTGCTACGACCGTAACATACTCCATAATCTGTAATGACTGTAATCATTGGCTTCGTTGGATAAATATTCTTGAAGTGAACAACGCTTTGTGAGATTCATAATACTTTAGACAGCTTCAATATCAAGCTTCAAGCTGGTTTCCTAAAATAGCACAGTACCTAAACAATTATCCTCACCAATCCTGAGTAGATAAGTTATTAGTTATAAGTTGTTAAGTTATTGGGAGAAAAAATACAAAAAGATACTCCTACTGAGATCATGAATTGATTGCTTTAGTGCGCCATCTCGTTGAGCCTGGGTAAACTGATAAGTTTCGAAAGGGTGCGTTGTTTTCGGTTTACGAAGTAATCGCATAGATGGCGCTAGTCACTGCAAAAAGTGATAAAAACAAGCTAAGATTTGAATACATGGAAAAAATTCAGCCTTTCCTCTATGTCCAGCCGTGGTGTAGGGGAAAAGCACACGACCCGGAGTGTCGAGGATCCGGGTTCGATTCTCGGGGTTGGCATTTTTCTGGTTTTTTTCTGTGTATTCATGTTTCAGTGAGTTTATAAAAAATATAATAGATAAGTTACCTTTGAAACTTCCCAAGGATTTAAGAGGCGAGAACTTCTTGACATTGGTTTAATTTTAGTTCTATTTCAGAAGTACCGTGGTGTTAAGGAGTATCGCGCCCACCGGTGTGAATTCCCGTTGAGAGGAAAATACTGACGCAAAATGCTTTCTATCTTAGCCATTTAAGCTGGCAACGCATCTGAAACATTTCACTTGCTTTACTTTTCTTTCCCATGAGTGGCGTTGATCAGTGATCAGCCATCAACGAGCGATTTTCTAACTAGCTAATTTTCGTCTCTGGTTGAATAGAAAACATTGAAGTTGTAATCCTGTATTTGATACCTAGTGACTGAGTGACTGACAGACAATGCACAGCCGAAACCCTTGGCCCTAGAAGGCTGAAATTTTGCATAGAGGTTGCCTTTATGATGTAGACAAGCATTAAGTAAGGGTTTGTTGAAATTATCACGGGATAGAGAGTAATGTTCGCGTGCAAAAGCTATATACGTACTAGCTACATAAAAAGCCGTTTACCACTGAACTATAACTATGTTATGCTTCATAGTTTCAACACTCTCGAAATATTTTACGATATCAGCGTTGAAACTTAAGTGTTTAAAGTCCGGGCACACGACTTATAAAATTGATATATTGAGAAGTCTGGAAGATATCTGCAGTTTGGATTTTAAAGAAAATACCGTAGTCGGTAGTATTTAAAGTTGTAATGTGATAATGTGTCAAAGAACTTTGCTGGTAGAACTGATTTGTTCCGCATAATGGAAAGATTTCCACTACTCGTATATCTACTACTACTACTATCTCACTCGCAAGACAAAACTTGATATATGTAGAGGTATATTATTTATTTTATAGAAACTTGAATACGAGTAGGTATACTATTTACCTATACCTACATATGGCTATAATTAGCTCTATTCCTAAAAATATCACCTTAGCAACTTTTTGAGTTATCGCGATTTGAAAATTTGCAACGATGTGATTATCCACATCATTTTCGTATAGTTACATCTTTTTTTTAAGTGATAAAAAAGACAAGTCACATACCTAAGTATTTTATATCCGTTACTGAGTGGTAATTTATAGTCTATTGAGTGCTCTACATTTTGAAATTAAAATCATGTTTTGAAAATAAAAGTGACTAATGTTCTTTCCGTTTACCCTTCAAATTAAAAAAAGTGCTCCCCAAGATGCTAGTAACATTAATTTGCTCGATGTACCACAATGCTGATAATGTAGCGACAGCAGAAAGCGGCCGAAAAATTAAAGGCACATAGGTACATAAATAGAGAGGCCTAGGCTCAAAGTACAACATTGCACCCTTGCGAGTTGAGGCCTGAGGTCCTACTCTCCACATCGGAACAAATAAGTGCAAGCATTGCTGCTTACAGAGAGAGAGAGAGAAGAGAATACACATTCGACATATAGAAAAAGAAAACAGTACATCTGAAAGAATAATATACAACATAACTTATTTAACATAAACAAGATTGCACCGAACGATGTGAAATGGGCCGCCCCACCAAGCCCCACTCAGCATAATGTTGCGGCATGCCGCAGCGCTGTTTTTCTGTGGGACCCATTTTAAGCTAAAAAGGCAGCGGCATGAGTGTGTAGATTAGTTACCCAAAATTTTTGTTCCGTCCGCGTTTTTTCCCGTTTTGTTATTTTACCAATCCTAGGTTTTCTTAGTAGTTACTTTTACCATTCGCAAAAATCTTCTCCAAATCCTTAGTTAAATCAGTAAGTAAGTTTGGTTACATACTCATAGCTCCGCTTCCGATGCACTAAGGGCAAACAGTCTGGAAACAGGAGCCCCGCGTAGCGGGGATCCGTCGACTTTGGTCTGTAAAGCAGATCACTGTAAACAGTGTATGATCAACAGTGCCCTTAGTGTAATCAAAAAGCACAAAATACGTCTCGATCGCGTTTGCGTTAAAGTGTCAAATAGTATGAGAATTGTTAAACATGAACGCGATATAGACGTATTTCTTGGCCTGGCCCCTATTTCAGCAACTTTACAATTGTCAGTTTCAATAACAATTCGGTATCAACTGCTGACTTGAAGAGCTTTTGTTTTAGCACGCTTCATTGTCAAAGAAATGTAGTTCGAGTTGTCATTTAAAACTTACAATTGTAATAATGGTGAAAGAGGGGCCTGGTCGGCGATTACACTAGGCGCTCTGAAAACGAATGGTTGGGGAAAGAAGCGACTGGAACGTTAGCGTATGATGAGTTTAAAACTACAATGAAAACTTAAGATTGGTAATTTATAATAAAATGGGGAAAAACACGATTGGAACAAAAAATATTGGGGAACAAAATGGGGGGTATTTACTTTATTGCAGTAGTTCCCAACCAAGGTGGCCACGCCTCCCAAAGGGGGCATAGAGAGATTTCAAGGGGGCGGAAAGCGTTTCCTTTTTTTATACCACTAAGGCGGCAAACACTCAAAAAAAAACAAAAAAAAAACAAGTAACATTTCAAAGTACCTAATGTTTAATTTACACGCATAAAATTTATTGAAAAAGTAATTGGGGGGGCATGAAAATATTATTAATAGTCCGGGGAGCCTCAAGACAAAAAAGGTTGGGAAACCCTGCTCTATTGGATAGCTAATCTATTACACCGCGCGGGATAGTAAAATAATAATAAACAAAACGAAGTGGCAGAACAACGAATTCGCAGCAGCAGTCACGCGCATTGTTTTTCCCCTAATGGCGGGAGTTAATACCCGCGTTGCGTGCCGCCTGATGGAAAACTAGCCAACTCTGATTTACTTGTAATACTTTTGCGGGCTCATTTTCTCGATCGGAGTTTTTTAATCAAATCCCTGCCACGAATGTTGGAAGATTGCATTTTTCCTTTCTGTAATATAGCGACGAATGTTTGGGCTTAATAATCCTACGTAATTTTTACTACTTACGGTATAGGCAGCAAGGTTTTCCAACATCAGTGGCTGGTCTTATAGTAATTTTAACATGAAACTACCGTGAGAATTAATCATAAGACGGATCACTCACGTGTATACCTATGTCAAATTTGAGTCGCGTGCGCAGTGTGCCAGAGGAAGGACTACGAATTAGTCCGAAACAGTCGGGCTAAACTCGACTTATAAACGTGAGTGATCCGTCTTATTTCACTATAGCCCTATAGTCATCATCATCACCAGCTTTTTTTTGACGTCTCACTGCTGTGCACTCTCAGACTGAGAGGGCTTCGGCCATAGTTCCCACGCGGACCCAGTGCGGATTGGGAATTTCACACACATCATTGAATTGCTTCGCAGGAGTGTGCAGGTTTCCTCTCGATGTTTACCTTCACTGAAAAGCTCATTATAAGTTACAATATTTATGATTATGACTGTGAAATAACTTCAGAATTAAATTCATAATAATTATATTATTACTCGTGATATTAGTAAGTTATGTCTTTATTCATAAACGTCACTCAAGCCTCCATTAGTTAAAATAGGTTTTGTCTTCTTCTTACTAACGGAAATGTCAATGTGAGAAAAAAGGACAAACGAACCTTAACGGTATTTTAGTTAAAATAGGTCCATGATTAATAGGTTTAAGATATTTTCCGGGGAACGGTTCAACACTGGCTCACAGGCTCAACCATTACCCCCAATTCTGTGGCTAAACTCAAAGATAGTCATGAAGCTATGGGCCACAGTGAATCATTGTCTCATACATAAACATGTATGTTAACACCAGGATATCTGACCTTATCGAGTACTTAGCTGAATTAAGTCTGCGGAGGCCGTCCTTTCTTCATCTTACGGTATTGACGACGCAGGGCTGGCGGGCTGTGACACATTTATTTTTTACTAGCTGTTTCCCGCGACTGCGTCCGCGTAGATTTCGGTTATCGCTATCCCGCAGGAACTATATAATTTTCCCGAATAAAAAGTAGCCTATGTTATTCCTCAATATTCAAACTATCTTCTTACCAAATTTCATTTAGATTGGTGAAGTGGTTTTCCCGTGAAGAGGTAACAAACAGACAGACATAGAGACAGAGTTACTTTCGCATTTATAATATTAGTTAGGATAATTTGTGGGAAAAACCGTGAAACCGTAGGCCGAGCACGAGTTTACGAATCCTGCGTAACGTTACGTTATCGTATCGAAATCGAGAAACCTCATGCTAAATTTTAGTCCCAAATACGCTCACGGGCGGGCGCTGTTCCAAACGTCATACAAATTTCTCGATAACGTGACTACTCGATTACGTTACGCAGGATTCAAAAACTCGTGCTCGACCCTCAGTAGCCTGGTGGTTTGGACCTATGGCCTCTCAAGCAGAGGGTCGTAGGGTCGAGCGCTAGCTCACACCTTGCAAAGCATTGTGAGGAAACCTGGACACTCCTGCGGATCAAATCAATGGTGCGGCTGAAGTTTCTAATTCGCGCTGGGCCAGCGTGGGAACTATAGCCCAAGCGCTCTCATTCTGGGAGGAGGCCTGTGCCCAGCAGTGAGAGTGGGAGTGTTGGGAAGCCTATGATGGATACGGGGGCGCGGGGGCCACAATTTATGCCACTTTCGGAACGATTATTTCGGGTACTTAATCAAAAAAATGTTTAAAAACCTTAAAGTGTTTTTTAAAAGACCTGTCGAAATTATGATGTTACTACACCAATGTGTACACATCAATATGTTTGCTGAAAATATTTTTTCAACTTCTGTTACATGTATGGAGTGCCCCCTCGAAAAATACATTTTTATTATTACACTACCTAAGGAGCAGCTTCTACAAGACAGCTACCTAACTCCAAACCAAATTTCATCAATACAATATCTTGCAATTTTTGAGTACAATGCCTGTGACATATGGACGGATGGACGGACGGAAAAACGGAAGGATGGACGGTCACGACGAAACTATAAGGTTTTTTGGCTACGGAACCCTAAAAATGGTACACATAAAATAACCGATAACAATTAGGCAGCTGTTCCTACCTCGTTCTTTAAAAAGAAATGCTCGAGTCTCTTATTTAAATCCATCAACTACTCTTTGTAATATGTAATAATGTATTAACTTCAAATATGACATTTTGACAGCCCTGGCAAGCCTAACGGGCCGTTCAATAGAATATAGAAAAGGGAGGGAGCGAAAAAACCAATCTACTTTCTCATTTATACAAACTGGCTTCGTTCCGCTTTAGGTATTTAGAAATATTCTAATCCTAACATTTTCAATAGCATTAAGCCAAATTGAAGTGGATGATTTATATACTTTTTTCTTTCTATCTCCCGATCGTACTGGAAGGGACTTACCTAATCGACATTAGCTTTTTACAAGAAATCGAGTGCAAGTTTTTGTCGAACAGTATTTTTGTATCGTAGAAATGAGACGTTTTTTTATCGCAATTATATGCGCGCACTAATACTTAAACTCATGCTTTGCGTTGTTGCGTCAAATGTCGTAATGCGCGTGGGATCATGCCGTATTTGCCAAAATAAATGTTAGTCATTCCATCTCTGTCCTTCATGTGAAAATGAAAGCAATTCAGCCTGGCCTTTAATTAGGAACTACCTATACATAATGTTAACTTTATGTTAACTTTTGCGCAGTCGGGTGCCGTAACGTCTCTTTGTGTTTTTAGGCACGGTTTTAAATTTTTTATAAAAAAAAAATTGTCCTTACCTATTATTGCGCACAGAGTTAAATCACGACATTAAATTTCTTTTCATTGTTCAATTGTTAGTAATAGTGCAGCTTGTAAAGGTTCGAACACTATCAGAAATCATTTTATAACCCAAATAAAGTTAAAATAAAATTTCGTGAGCTCGAATCCAGCGTTTGAAAAGTGCAGCGTTCGAAATGTAGGATTTCATATCCGGAACGGAAATTTAAACTGATTGCGCTTGTGTGCGGGAAAAGTTTGCCAAACTACTGCAGGGGTCCGTACTGGGCATCCGTACGTAGCATGTTTCACTTTTTAGGATTGTGTCGTATTTTAGTATGCTAGCTTTCCGCTTAAGGGGATAAAATAAATAAAAATAAATAAATATCACGGGACAATTTGACACCAATTGACCTAGTCCCAAACTAGGCAAAGCCTGTACTATGGGTACTAGACAACGGATAAACATACTTATATAGATAAATACAAACTTATATACATATTAAACATCCAAGACCCGAGAACAAACATTCATATTCATCATACAAACATCTGCCCCGACCGGGATTTGAACCCGGGACCTCAAGCTTCATAGTCAGGGTCTCTAACCAATAGGCTATTCGGTCGTCAAAAAAAAAAAAAAAATGTTACTGGTTCATTTTCTCATCGCCTTTCGCTTCAATACCATTCCTCTTTCCGCGTTACATTATTTTCATCTGAAGTCCTCGACTGAAGATTGCTAACGATGATTGTAAAAGAAGTAGCCGAAAAGGAGTAGATAACCAGAGGTCTTATTGTCAAACGCGCTCGCTTTCTCTTCACTTTTCCGCACGATCTTGTATCATGTGACAGAAAGAGATGACAACACAAGACAACAAGCCCTCAAGGTCAAACATCTCCTATGAGAGAGTCGAATTATCAAGCTTTTTTACAGACTGTACTTTTGTTGCTACTGTAGTGTACGTGTATTGTGTGTGTAGTGTCATCCAATTTACATATTCATACCAAATTTCAAGTCGATGCCATTAACCGTTGAAGAGTTCCCACCTTTGGAGACGATCCTGGCCGCACCACAAGAATTTCACAACCAGATCATTGCATTGCCACCGAACTTACATAAGTTTGCAAGATTTGAGCTAATTCGAACACCGGGAAATGGGTCAAATTTCACTTGCAAGATATAGGTATAACAACCCGAACATACATAAGGTACTCGTACATGCAAAATATTGCAAGTGAAATAAAAGCCTGTAATAAAATCGAAGCAGAATATTTTTTTAACGTATCAAGCATACACGTAATTCACTACGCCACAACGAAACAGCGGGAATCGACCATCGCATAATCACTTACATCAATTTGACGTTTAAAGTGGCAACATCGAACAATACAGCTACCCGCAGGAATGCAAATGTCAGCGGCTTGCTGAATAAACAATGGACTATTATACTCGTATATGCTTTTTAAATGATTGACGTATCGGTGGATTTAATTAGCAGGGTATTGGCGTGGTTATGTTGTTAACCGACTTCGAAAAAGTCGGTGCTTAATGCAAATAATATTCGACCGCACCGTTACGTACCGACTTCATGTTTGTTTATTTATCGTATGGCAATTTTTTCATGTCACTGGATTACATAATTGTTAGAAATAAGATTATGTTTATAATAAAATATAACATATAATTATTATGTTTGTGCAAGGCCATAAAACATTAGGCTTTAGAGGTTTTTGTTATTAACTAGCTGTATCGTACAGACAGAAAGACAGACCGAGTTACAACGTAAGAGTTTCTTTTTACCGTTTTGGACCCTATAAACACACTTTCTGCTTCAAGGACTTCAAGGTGCATAGCGTATTTTATTATTTTATGAATGTACTTCGAATTACGTCAAGATAAAAATCTTCATCATAGAAAGTTAATTCAACTGATTTATTACTAATCTTTCAAAATTATAACTTAAATTTTGAACCTTCATAATCCAGCAAAAGATAAATAATTTCTTCAAAACTTTCGAGTAAATTCGAAGCTCGCTTGTTTAGTGAAATGGAAACACGCTACGACTTAACAATTTTAAATCTTCAACATTTAAGCAAGCCCTACCGGCAAGGTTTATTACACGACTGTCATTTGTTTAACATCCCAATCGTGCTAATGGAAAAGCGCATTTATCAGATTGGAAGAGAATACTATTATCATATCAATAAAAGTCGCCACAGCGGCCTGACGATGAGTCAATTAACGAATTTCGAGTTTGTTCGGTGCGGTAATGCAGAACGGTCAAATATTCCGCAGCGATGGTCCGTTTATTTGTACCATGGTCCCGCGGTTACAACTGTCTGATCAACTGAATCTGAAATTTCACAATTAAAGTCACACACACACGGTTACTCGTGACTGTGAATGGGAAATTGGAATGCAAGTAAAACTGAAGTTTGAGTGACATTATGCATTTGCATAATATGCATGAAAGCTGCTTCAACAAAAATGGGCAAGCTACAGGCAAGTTTATTGCAAGCATTAAATTACATAAAAGTTTACGCAGTTCTTTCTTTCACGAAAAAAAAATAGGCTGTCTCCCATTCCGGATGTAAATATTTCTGCCGAATTTCAAGTCTCTCGCTCCGGTATTTTTATGCTATGACGCCTGTCAGTCAGTAGCGCTACAGTTTTGCATGCATTGTGTAAATAAATCTGTCAAAGTCATGATAGAAATAAAAACTCAAGAAATGGTTTAAACAAGGACCAATGCCTGAAAATTCATACGCCCTATCTCTCCACGTTCTGCCAACAAACTGCTATGCAGTTTGGCAGAAGTTTATGTCTAAGTATTTTATACTTTTATTTTCTTATTATTTTCTTATTTTGAATGAGTTAAATAAATAATAAAAAATCGAACCTATGAACGTTTACAAAACAGCACCAACCTAAAACTTTGATCGAAATCTGTAAACTTGGTTACAAAATATGAGCACCATAGGTACCTACGTTTAAAAACCGGTCAAGTGTGAGTCGAACTCGCACATGAAGGGTTCCGTAGGTACCACCGAACACTTAGCGCTATTAAGATTGAGTAAAAACCGCCAAAGAAAACACGTTTTTTGTGGTGACCCTTGATTTTTAACTAATGTCTAACCCGGACCGGTCCGGTGTGTGTAGTTATACTTTTAAAATATCCAGAAAAAAAACCTAAAAATGCTAACCCCGGGAAACGAACCCGGATCCTCGACATTCCGTATCGCGTGCCATACTCGACCACCAAGATTAGCATAGGGCACACGCTGAATTTTTAAGTACGCCTAAGTACTGCATCGCCCCGAAAAAGGAGTTTTTAAATAGATGTATATGCAGTCTAGGTTTTTAATATTTTTATTTAATTATTAAGTACAACATGTATTGTTTTACTGATTAAATATTTGGATCAATTTATTGCTAAAGCTTGAACCATGATGTAACCGCAACACGAGAGTAGGTATCGCTGACACGGTAATAAGTTCAATATCGTTACTGAATGCGGTATGAAGCTGTTAAATTTTATTAAGGCAACAGCGCTGCGGTCGACAATTTAGGCTAATGAACGGAACTGCCCAGTTCCGGTGATAGGGGGCGATCAGTTTAGGAAATAACGGATCATCAGAGTAGGCTCCTATTACCGTATGTCGACTGATATCAAGACTTACTTTACTATTCTTTGCAGCGGCCATACAATGCAGATATCCTTTATTGAACAACTTTATTGAACCTGTTTTATTATAATCTCCTTATTATACTGTTGAGTGGTTTTCAATTATGTAACACCCAACTTCGCTTACCTACCTCTGACAATGAAGGACGTCAAACTTAACTAATAACCAGAGCTCGGACAGGTCATAGCAAAAACAGATATGGAAATAAAGCAATACTCAATAGAGTTGATACTTAAAATTATAATTATCTAAAGAGGATATTATCGTAATTTAACATTAAATCTTATTTAGTTGCATATCTGTCATGGTTTTGTCAAAGTGGCATTCTTGAAACAGTTTTGTGGTGACAATTTAAATTAGCAAAATTATTTACTTACGGTTATTTCTAAATATTTTAAATATGGTGAAAATAAAAACGATTAATAAGTGGATTGAGAACTACCCCGAACTATATTATAATGAAATTGAAAAATGTAATTAAATAATACTGTACATAATGCGACTCTATTAATCTTGTTCTATTGCCGTGTTGCAGTTATTTTGCTATGTCCTGTCCGAGCTCTGCTAATAACTGATTATGGGTACTTTTGTAAATTATCTCTTAAAAACTATATTTTCCAAACACCCAAATACAGAAACCAAGATGAAGAGGCTAATGTAATATTTAATCATGCTTATTCATCATAATCATAATCATCATCATCACCAGCCTTTTTTACGTCCCACTGCTGGGCACAGGCCTCCTCTCAGAATGAGAGGGCTTGGGCTATAAGCTCCCAAGCGGGCCCAGTGTGGATTGGGGACTTCGCACACACAATTAAATTGCTTTGCAGGAGCGTGTGGGTTTCCTCACGATGTTTCCCTTTACTGAAAAGCTCGTGATAAATTATAAGTGCATAATCAAATTAATTCCAATAAACTCAAAGACGACTCAACGACCCTCTGCTTGAGAGGTCGTTGGTCAAACCACTCTAGGCTATCACAGCTTAACAGCTTAGCACTAAGTATACCCAGTTCACTAGTTTGCAGATGCGTTGCCAACCTAGAGGGCAAAGATACATGAAACGCCTCTTGTACCTGTGATTTTTTCGGCTGTCTTACTTTCCACAATGGAACACAACAATGCACTGCTGCTTAGCGGCAGAATTAGCAGCGGACTTAACAGCGGAGAAAAATACTGCCAGATGTTTCTAATGGCTATAATTATTTCAACTTCTATTCAGTATCACTTAGAGCACTTATTCGTAGATCGAATCGAATAGACGATGAAGCCCCTATTTCACTAACTTTACAATTGTCGGTATACAACATAAAGCAGACAAACGGGAGGCGCCTTTGGCTTTTTCTTTTCTACACTTTTTCTGCCACTTTTTGAGGGGGACGAGGATCACATACGTACAGCACTCGTTTGCGCTCATATCAAAATTTGTTACGTTCCTACAAACTCACAGTAAAACAAAATTGTAACACAAAATGTCAAAAACACGCACACACAACCAACAGACCCTGATCATTTCGGTCAGACTTAATGTTACCTAGAGTTTTGGCAGAGGGGAAATCGCGCGTTAACATCTCCATTCCTTTCCTGCTCTAAGATTTACAATGACAATTCAAACTACATTTCTTCGCCAATATGAAGCGCGCTAAAACAAAAGCTCTTTAAGTCAGCAATTGACTTCGAATTGTCATTGGCAACTGACATTTGTAGATATAGGAGCCCGAGCGTTGATTTATTATTGCATCGTTCTACCTACTACTACTAATTCTAATTACCAAGAGCTCATTCAATTGTAATCAAGCGCTTGCACGTGGTTCGCTTTCCAAATAACATTAGGATTGGATTTTGCATTTAGCTGCTAACTTCACTCACGACATGTCAATTTATAGATAGGTAGTGAAGATTATTTTCTGAATATTTTCCAAATTAGGTAAAAATTACGTAACGAGACATTATAATAAAATACTTTACTTTTTCTTGACAAATGTGTGAAGTTGGCAGCAAATTGCTAGTTTGACCTATGTACCTATGACCAATGTAGTTGGTTCCAGTATCTGTGTATCGGTCTGTGGCGTTGTACCTTCTTAACGGATAAACGGATTTAGACGCGGCTTTTTTTAATAGAAAGCTAGTTTAATAGAGATGGATGGTTTTTGAGATATTGAAATTTGAAATTAAAATGTCGGAGGTTTTTCAATATTTCTAGGTTTAGGTGTATTGGTTAGGTTATTTAAAATATCGCCTGTGTATTGTGACCAACATAGTCTTAAACAGACTCGTGCCTACCTGACTTTAAGAGTAACTCAGGATTATCTTCTTGTCTTTGTGTCATCTGACGTAGGTAATAATTATTAACACCAAGTTAATGTCAGCATTATCAATTGAACTAACGACTCGTTAAAAATTGCCCTGATTTTTATACGCTATAGGCTTGCGTTTGATCATAATCACGCCTGATGGTAAGCGAAAATGTGGTCTACGGTGGAGCACGCTTGCCTGGCAAATGCCCATTCACCCTAGACTTGAAATCGGTTAGATTGTAGTGCTCAAGGAACACAGACGCAGGCAGGGAATTCCACTCCTTATTAGCCGTACGGATGATGAAGGAAGAGCGAAAACGCTTTGTGCGGATTTTGGGAATACTGACATCATAAGGGTGGCGACCTCGCCTATTTCTGAACACTTAGTTGAACAGGGTTTTTATATCATCTATCGTTAACACTTCTTAGGCTAATATTGTCTATTGGCACAGTTTCTTTCATTATCCTCCATAACAAAATATAAAAGGGATACGACCTGTCGGTAGGCCTCCAATAAGATGGAACGATAACCTGGTAAAGATCGCGGGACCGCGGTGGATGCGGAAACCACAAGACCGGTGTGAGTGGAGAGCCTTGGGGCGGTATATGTCCAGCAGTGGACGTCTTTCGGCTGACATGATGATGATGCTGATGAAAATATAACAACTCTCCACGCTCCCATAATTTTCCGCCCGACAAATCCCCGTTTCAGTATTTCAACGGATTTCCCTCCCCAAAATTGCATCTTAAACCTAAGCACAGATTGTAGACCCCAAGCCTCAGCACACACACGTAAAGCGCAGTTTAATATCCCAGTTTGACGCGCCTAAATCTCGGGGGGATATAAAATATTTAACAATCGCGGTCGCTGCGACGTAAACGGTTTTATTTCGTCGCCGCATTGCGGGCCTATGCGTGATTCTGAGACGCTGGGGCCAATACGGATTTGAGACTTCTGGTATCGCGGCATCGTGCAAGGAAGCACGGGAAACACACCTTGACACCTTAAGTTCAATTGTTTTTTACGGTTTCAGAGAAAAAAAAAGAGTTAGGTATGACTAGTGATCGATTATGGCAAACATTAGATAATTGCTTGACGATCGGATAGTCTAGTGGTTATAGAACCTGACTGAGCTTAAGGTCCCTGGCTCGATCCTCACTCGGGCAATTGTTTGTCATATATTTAAGTATGTATCTATGTATTTAAGTACGTTTATTCGTTGTCTAGTACCCACAGTACACAGGGTTTGCCTTGTTTGGGACTAGGTCAATTGGTGTCAATTGTCCTATGAAATTAATATTATTATTAATTACTAAAAAAAATCGACGAATCAAAGAGAACCGATCTTTTGTTCTATCTTATCTTACCTAACGAAACTTAAAACAACATTTTCAGTCCCCGTTCTCACTACCTCACTAAACATAGCATATTACAAAGCATACAACTTAGACAACGAGGCCTGTTTGGGTTTATTCCTGAGGGCATCGACCACAAAGGACGACCCTGAAAGGGGGGCCTGAAAGAAACCCAACTTTCGGGCCCTTTCATGTAGGAACTTTTGAACGGAATTATTTTGGAGTTGGGAGATAATGATCCTCGATGTGTCAAGGAATTTGTCCGGAAGTTTGTTTGGGTTGCTGTAATAGATAATTATGTTATCCGTTCGGTAGGTAGTTTGTTGGACGGTCAACTTTCGGAGAAAAATTTGTAACACTTTTTTATATAAGTTGGATGATTTTATGGAACTAGCTTTCGCAATGAGAACACGACTTTTCCCGTTTTATAGCCAGTTGTAGAACGGGATTTATTTATGTCGAAACTGTTACAGAAAGAATACTCTAAGTTTACTACTGACAGATGGTTTGCCTTCATTTCATTTTCAAATTTAATATCGTACAAACACTTATTACAATCAGATCAGATCTGTAACACGTTTACAGATTTTAAATTTGAAAATGAAATGAAGACAATCCATCTGTCAGTGGTAAACTTAGATTAACCGTACTGTAATCCTAATGTATTGTTTCATTATTACTTCAATTCAATTTTTAAAGAAGTAAAGCTCCATCGATACTACCGATGATTCCGTCAATGTCGAGATTGAAGAAGACATCATTATTACTTGACCTAAAATGAAACAAAATGTCACATTGCATTTATTTCTAACTAAAACCTTCAAAAGTTTTATTTCATTTCGTTGAATCTAAAAACAAAGACCACCTACGATGGCACTACACCATGCTTATTGGGGAGTCCTCCCTAATGAAAGTGATTCCCCAATAAATTCTTATTAAAAACATCTGAGCAAACCGCAGCCGAAAACTACCTACACTGAGATACTAAATGAACTAATCAGCACTTAGTTTAAATTAAATTAACTTCAATAACAGTTTTATAAACAACACACACAGTAACACCACACACAAAACAGCAACACAACACACAACAACAACAACACAAACAGCAGTAATAACAGTTTTAATTATGTCTAAATTAAATTCATTAAAAAAAGAAAAACTCAATCAGCACTGCCTGTTTTCTAACCAGTTGCTTATTAACCAATTTGTGAAGTATTAAAAATAAATAAATATCATGGGACAATGGACACCATATTGACCTAGTCCCAAACTAGACAAACTAGTACTATGGGTACTGGAAAACGGATAAATACGCTTATGTAGAAAAATACAATACTAAATATACAAAACACATAATTATATTAAACATCCAAGACCCTAGAACAAACATTCGTTTCCATCGCACAAACATTTGCCCCGACTGGGGATCGAACCCGGTACCTCAAACTATATCTACCACTAAGCTATCCGGTAGTCAATACTTCGAAACAAAATATAAACCATACGTGCAGCTTGTATAAAATACACTGCCTGAGGTAAACCTTTAACTAAAGAACTCGCAAACTATCCATAAGTTGAGAGGAAGAACAAACAATAAACAAAAGTTTGTTAGCTTCACGACTTTGAGGGGAAACTAGCGAGCTATGCCTTCCGATAGCCAATCAGGTGCGAGTACCTGGGCACTAGGGTACATAATATCTGATAGTACTAGCACACAGAAGGCTCACTCTCGAACAAAAGTCGAGTTTAGGTACACAAATTTGCCTACTCTTAAATAAATAATAAATAAATAAAATAAATAAATATCATGGGACAATTAACACCAATTGAACTAGTCCCAAACTAGGCAAAGCCTGTACTATGGGTACTAGACAACGGATAAACATACTTATATAGATAAATACATACTTATATACATATTAAACATCCAAGACCCGAGAACAAACATTCGTATTTATCATACAAACATCTGCCCCGACCGGGGATCGAACCCGGGACCTCAAGCTTCATAGTCAGGGTCTCTAACCACTAGGCTATCCAGTCGTCAAATAATACTCTTTAATATAATAATAGGTACTTGACGTGCATCTAAAAACTGTCAACATGCCACGGAGGGCTTTATTTAGATTTAGTTTAGATAATACCTAATTAGTTTTATTTTATCATGCCACAACCAGATACAACAATACACAGATACACAGGTTAAAACACAACACCCCTCTTTTTAACCCCTGACGAAAAACAGGGGTGTCATAAGTTTGACATGTGTATCTGTGTGTCTGTGTATCTGTGTATCTGTCTGTGGCATCATAGCTCCCAAACGAATGGACCGATTTCGATGCGGTTTTTTTCAATAGAAAGCTTATTCAATCGAGATGGTTCTTAGCCAAGTTTTATTAAAATCCGCTGAATTAAGTTTTTTTTATATAATGATAGGGTAGGCAAACGAGCAAGTGGGTCACCTGATGGTAAGTGATCACCACGCCCATAGACACGCGCAACCCCCGGAGGTTTGAGTATGCGTTGCCAACCTAGAGAGCTAAGATTAAAGTCTTCTTGTGCCTGTGATTTTCTCCGCTGTCTTACTCTCCACACCGGACCACAACAATTACGAGTAAGATGGTGGTAGCGATCCGGACGGACCTTACACAAGTTCTTACCACCCGCATGTCAACGCAAACATCTCCGGCTCCCAAGAAACCCCAAACGAACTTCCACAGAACTATAGCGAAATAGAAGAAAATAGTGTTTCGAAAAGAATGGCTTACAACCTTATTACACGTCCAGTCCACAGTTTCCAACGTCGTGACATCAAAATATCTACGCAAAATGATACACTCTCTCAGTTCCCATGCAAATCCATGAATTCAATCCTTAGTGAAATAAAACGGATCACTCAAGCATATAAGTCGAGTTTAGCTCGACATGTTTCGGACTAATTTGTAGTCTTCTGGGAGCGCACGACCCAGCGGCAGCGAGAGGCACACTGCGCGCCGCAGTTTCTATGGCTTCACGTAGTTTCCGCGGAATAAAACTTTTCTCACGCCAGTACCGACACCTCAAACCGAATGTAATGCGTCGAATCCAAGTCCATTGAGTGTTCGGCCACAGCAGATCCCTTATTATTGTCCTGTTTTCCTTTTTAAATAAATAAATATCATGAGACAATATTGACACGAATAAAATTGACCTAGTCCCAAACTAGGCAAAGCCTGTACTATGGGTACTAGACAACGGATAAACATACTTATATACATGTTAAACATCTAAGACCCGAGAACGAACATTAGCATTGATCATACAAACATCTGCCCCGACCGGGGATCGAACCCGGGACCTCAAGCTTCAAGTCAGGGTCTCAAACTACTCGGCTATCCAGTCGTTCGTTTTTGTTTCACTATGACTGGGTCTCACGGTAGTTTCATGTTAAAGTGAAAGAGTTGCTTCTATCCCATTTATAGTTCAGTGCAAACGTCGAATTGAAAAGGGAATTTTCTTTCGCTGGCGTACCTAATTCAAGTAATTCGATGTACTACGGCATTGCAGTGCAGCCATGTGGACCCGTGACTCGAATGCCAAACAGAAATAAGTTGTGGCTGGAGACTTAAACATCCACCTATTGGCAGCGTTTGACGTCGGCCTCTATTTTACTAACGCTACAAAATAATGTCGGTTAAACGAAAACTTCTTAAAGACCATTTTAGAAGGAAATAAAACCGCCTTGAAAAAAAAACCTTAGAAAAAAAACGTTAAATAATCCTCTAAAATAATGATAAATAAATAAAATAAAATAAAATGCGTTTATTTCGGACAACAGAAACTAAAGCCTAAGTTTTTATGGCCTAGCACTAAGCAGCAGAAATATGAAGTCGGTGCGGTGCGAGCGGAATATTCTTTGAATGAAGCACCGACTAAAGTTAAACGATTAAAAGTTAAAACTGTTAAAAGATTTTTATTTCACAATTTTACGTTGATTGAACATTTTCAGAATTATCCTCCAACTCCTAACCGTTAAGGAGTTGTGCCTTCCATCATCAGCTCATCAACATGATGACTACCGGACGCAAATACTTGAATAGCCTTATAAAATATATGAAACACAAAATAAAATAAAATATATGTGCCTATAAAATTTGAGGGTTGCCCTCGATTTCCCTGAGATCCCATCATCAGATCATGACTTGGTGATAGTGGGACCACCTCAGGAGTATACCCTTTTGAATAATGATTTAACATTTTCAGAATTATCCTCCAACTCCTAACTGCTAAGGAGTTGTACCTTCCATCATCATAAGATGATGACTACCAGACGCAAATACTTGAATAGCCTTATAAAATATATGAAACACATGATACGTGCCTATAAAAATTGAGGGTTGCCCTCAATTCCCCTGGGATCCCATCATCAGATCATGACTTGGTGACAATGGGACCACCTCAGGAGTATACCCTTTCGAATAAAAAAGAATTTTGAAAATCGGTCTACAATTGACGGAGTAATCGATGAACATACATAAAAAAAAAATACATACAGTTGGAACGTAGAACCTCCTCCTTTTTTTGAAGTCGGTTAAAAATTGAGGACAAAGAGGAATAGATCGACCTAGGCGAAGCTACATGGACCAGATAAAGGAGAAGGCCGGTGTCGTGTCGTACCAGGAGGCCAAGGAACTGGCTCATAGGAGAGATGATTGGAAGACACTCCACCGACAAGAGAACTCTTAAGTTTGATGATGGTGAACTATACTCAAGAGCAATAAAAACGGGTCATTTTGTATGAACAATTCCATACAAAGTGACCCGTTTTTTTTTGTTCTTGAGTGTATAAGGTCTTCAAGCCCGCAATTTACACCGTAAACTGACTTTTAATTTTGCAATGTTAGTGAAATATGGGCCTGAGGCCTATTGTGTAACTATTTGGATTTTGGACACTCGTCATCGGATTAATGTCCTAGAAACTTGAAGGTATGAAGGTAGCTCTTATAGCACAAGCACTCCGAAAAGTCTCAAAATCTTAAATTTTTATGTCTGTCTCTAGATTTCATGGACCAATATAAGTTGACCCCACACTGCGTACATTTTACATTACAGGGCTCTGCTAGCACTGGACTTCTTAAAACTCTTGGGGAAAGCGTTAAAATATTTCTATGGAACCCTCGTGCGCGAGTCCGACTCGCACTTGGCCAGTTTTGTACGACTGTGACAGCTAGCTGTTTCCGTTACAAATTGTCAGCCCATACAAAATGAACACGATGCTGATTGCGAGCGAGCTAGACAATAAGCATGCTGGCCTCTACTTCACCAAAGCTACGAAATTAATATAATAATACAAATACATAAAAAATTATAAATGTACCTAATTCTGCACATGAATTCCGAAAGACTCAGAGGTGCAAGCCAGGGTTTGAATCCACGACCCTCTGCTTGAGACGTCATAGGTCAAAGCACTAAGCTATCACGGCTTCATGCTACCTATTGGTACCAAACTATTACCAAACAGCATAGTCGCACACAGGGAACTTAGTTCCCATCTCTGGTCCCATGTCGGTGCTCGGTCATACGCGAAG
Source organism: Clepsis dumicolana (assembly GCA_963691665.1). Taxonomy (NCBI): domain Eukaryota; kingdom Metazoa; phylum Arthropoda; class Insecta; order Lepidoptera; family Tortricidae; genus Clepsis; species Clepsis dumicolana. The sequence continues at coordinate 6,372,345 of OY829527.1, read as the reverse complement.
GGGTTTTCTGACGGGCTACCGATCCTATTACCTTTAATGTATCGAGCCCTGGGGTACTAGTTTTGATATGGAACTACCGTGAGGCTCAATCGTTGTAGTAATCGGATCACTCACGGCTGTAAGCCGAGTTTAGCCCGACATGTTTCCAGCGAAACGTGTCGGGACAAATGCGACTTAAATCTGCGGGTGGTAGGACCTTGTGCAAGGCCCGTCCGGATAGCTACCACCATCTTACTCGCTAATCCTGCCGCTAAGCAGCAGTGCTAGCACTGTTGTGTTTCAGTGTGGAGAGTAAGCCAGCCGGTGTAATTACGGGCACATGAGGCATTATCTCATCTTAGCTCTTTAGATTGGCAACGCATCTGCAAATCCCTATGGCAGTGGCGATCACTTACCATCAGATGACCCACTTGCTCGTTTGCCTTCCTCGTCGTATAAAAAAATACGAAAGTGATCCGTTTATTTTACTATACAATACAAATAGTCTTTATTGAAAACGACAAAACAGTACAAGGCGGTTACAGGAAACAGGTATGGTAGACAATAGGCGGTCTTATCGCTTAAAAGCGACCTCTTACAGACAACCAAAATACAGAAACCAAGATGGAGAGGCTAGTTTTACTACTAGTTTAGGCATAGCTTAAGTCTGTTTACAGTTAGCAAGACGCGTTTCAGTGCCCTAAGCACGACTTGTCGAATCCTGCGTCACGTAAAATCGAATAGTAAACTATAACGAGTTTGTATGACGTTTGGAACAGCGCCCGCCCGTGAGCGTATTTGGAACTAAAATTTAGTATGAGATTTCTCGATCTCAATACGATAACCGTAACGTAACGCAGGATTCGACAAGTCGTGCTTAGCTACAGTAAAAAAAATGCGTGTTTCGACTCTTATCCTTATTGTAAACGTAGTTATTTGCACTTGCTTGCTTGTAGTAATGCCAGCTAAAGAAAAGTACCCACTTAACTATTTCTAAGTCACTGGTCTGGATGAAGAAGCTGGCAGCCAGCTAGCAAAATAAAAGTTACTTTCGCCAAAACTTGTATCAAATGCTTGCTTTGATAATGGACTCGTAGATAGTTCGAAACGTGCCAGCGTATATAGTGGTGGTGTTAGTCTATGTGATGTGTGTTGATTTTTGAGGTACCTAGTGGAGGTGAAGGCACTGGAAGAAGACATACATATTTTGTCGCACAGACGTAGCCGTCTTGCACAAATTCATTATTTTAAATCCATCCGTAATAAACCTTTGCAAAGTAACGCTTCATTTAATTAATTAATATTAGAACTTCTAGTATAATAAGAAGCTAAAACAATTCCCCATAACCTATTTTGAGATTTAGTGAAAAGTTTTAACGTGTATGAACCAGTTAGGTCTAACCTAGCCAACTTAGAAATATTAAAACTTAGAAAACCCGCGGCAATTTCATTTCAAAGTTCAATATTTCAAAAACGGGTGAATCCATTTTAATGAAACTTATCTAAGAACCATCTTGATTAAACTAGTTTTCGCTTGAAAAACCGCATCGAAATACACAGATACACAGACACACTCTTTTTCGTCGGTGGTTAAAAATTGCACACGGTGGCTGGATTTGGCGGCTTACTGGATAATGCGCTCCCAGCATTGCCGCATGGCTTGACAAGAGACGCAGCCACCCGATGCTAGCAGATTTTGTTTTGATTTTTAGATTTATTGTTCTCCATGAAAAAGATAAAATTATTTTTTGCTGAAAATTTACGAAATTTTTTGCTGACAGTATTTTTGTTGACTGTACATGCACTGGAATTGTAGGTAAGTATACGTACCAAGTTTGGGGTCAATCTGACAACTGAAAGTTCATGAAATTCGACTTACAAAATGTAACCCATAAACACATTAACATTATAATAATATACCTACATACAAGTGAAGCTAAAAAATAACATTTCGTTAGTTTTTCTCTACACAAGAGTATCCTCATAACCTCTAAGTATCCCTTTAAAACTTTGACAATAACCAATAAAATTTACTTAAAAACTTATAAGATAAGAAAACTTTTTGGGCGTAAAAATTAAAAACACCTTTCAAACTCTTTAAGATATTGGAAAAACAAGTTTTAGTAGGTACTATTAACTTTTTAGATAAAAATGAACGTAACGAAGTTTTTATAGGGGTAAGTTCCAGGCGCTAGCTTTTCATTTTTACATCGCTTTAGTTGTTAAGACTAGAAACCTACATAAAATATAGGTTTATTATTATAAAGATAGCATTAGGTGTACAGGGTGCGTTTTAAAACCGTCAAGAATTCAGCCAGGGGTTGAGTAAATCTAAGTGAGCACACTGAAGTTTTTTTTTTTAAAAGAAAAACTCATTACCAAAGGCAATGAATGTATGGGAGATTTTTTTTTCAAAAGTCTCTGACCAGAGTGTGTTGCCAGTGATGACTTACGGATCTGAGACGTGGGCGCTAACGATGGGTCTCATAAGAAAGCTCAAAGTCACTCGAGGGCGATGGAGAGGGCTATGCTCGGGGTTTCTCTGCGGGATAGAATCAGAAACGATGATAATCCACAATAGAACTAAAGTTACCGACATAGCCCGAAGAATTGTGAAACTTAAGTGGCAGTGGGCGGGCACATTGCTCGCAGGACTGATGGCTGATGGGGTCAGAAGGTTCTCGAATGGCGTTTGTGGACTGGGAGACGAGCTGTCGGTAGGCCTCCAACAAGATGGAGCAAAGACCATCACATGTAGCACGCGCGCCACTTTGCCGCTTGTCGCGCAGTGCGTCCCTTTCGTAGTGATAGAATCAGTGAAGGACGCACTGAGCGGCAAGCGCCAAAATGGCGCGCGTGCTAGCACCCCTGGGGGACTAGGTACTACGAATTTCGAAAATAGAAGTTCGTATCGTATCTTCCCGCTCAGTCTCGTATTAAATAATATTAGCGTGAGCGGGACGGCATGATACGAATTTTGTACTTCGTAGTATAAGGCCTGGTAAAGATCGCGGGATCGCGGTGGATACGGAAAGCACAAGACCGGCCTGAGTGGAGAGCCTTGGGGGAGGCCTATGTCCAGCAGTAGACAGTGGTCAGTGGACAGTGGTCATTCGGCTGACGTGATGATGATAATGATTTTTTTCAAACAAAAACTTTACAGAAGTGTTCACTTAGATAACCCCTGGCTGAATTCTTGACGGTACATTAGAACGCACCCTGTATTCATAATTTCATGTGGATACTTACATTTACAATACAACAGAGAGAATACTATAATTAACGGTAAGTCAAACAATACTTATACGTCAAGTTAACCTGGGTTACCCAGGTTTTTTTTATACGACAAGGAAGCCAAACAAGCAAGTGGGTCACCTGATGGTAAGTGATCACTACTGCCCATAGACATCCGCAACTTAGAGAGGTAACATGAAATGCCTCTTGTGCCCATTACACCGGCTGTCTTACTCTCCACACCGGAACACAAAAGTGCAAGCACTGCTGCTTAGGTCGACAAGACGGCCTAAGCCATTGGCAAAACATCCATTTTGTACCACGTGACTGTAAAATTCTAACCCACACAATAATATTTCGGCATTTATAATTTTACATACTATTATTTGAATTAACATTTATTAGAAAATAACCGTATCACAATTACTTCGCTCCGTAGAGCTCCATCAATTCGAGCGGGGCTCTCGTGCGAAACCCGCCCTTATTTACATATAACTGGGGCATGAGAAATGTACGGAAATCTCAAACATCTTTAGGCGTAATTTACTTCACTTACCTTGTTAGTGCTTGGGTGTGGAATTGGTTTTGATTTTGAGACAGCGATTTGAAAAAGCGTGTATAAATTTAACGTGGTAAGAAATTACATTGTCGGCTATAATTATAGTTCCAACGCTGGCCCAATGTGGACTAGGAACTTCACACACGCCATTGAATTGCTTCGCAGGAGTGTGTAGGTTTCCTCGTAATGTTTTCCTTCACCGAAAAGCTCATGATAAATTACAAATGTGTTTCCGCATTCACATTCCGAAAAACTCAGGGATGCGAGCCGGGGCTACTACGGCTCACTTCTGAATTGCTTTCGTTAAATTTTATATCAAACTAGCTTTCGCCCGCGGCTTCGCTCCCGTGGCAGAACTCTATTCCGTGGGAATTTCGAAAAATCCCGCCTTACCCCGGGCGTACATTATAAAAGGAACCTCTATGTCAAATTTAAGCTTTCTAAGTCCAGGGGTTTGGGCTGTGCGTTGATAGATCAGTCAGTCCCCTCCCCAAGTTCCTCTTCTTCTTGAGATGCCATACGTCAAACCACTAGACTCGATATGGAGTAGGAGACAATAATAGACCCACATAATGCAGAGCAATTTCGAGAACAGCAATCTACGTTAAAAAGACGTTAGTGTACAACTCAACCGGACTCACGGAACAACTCACGGACCGGGAGACGAGCTGTCGGAAGGCCTCCAAAAAGATGGAGCGACGACCTAGTAAAGATCGCGGGACCGCGGTGGATGCGGAAAGCACAAGACCGGTCAGAGTGGAGAGCCTTGAGGGAGGCCTATGTCCAGCAGTGGACGTCTTTCGGCTGACATGATGATGATGATGATGTACAACTCAAACCCACGGTCCTCTTCTAGAGAGGCCATAGGTCAAACCGCTAGACTCGGAGACAATAATAGACCCACATAATGCAGAGCAATTTCGAGAGCAGCAATCTTCGTTAAAAAGACGTTAGTACAAATCGTGCCTCAACACTACAGACCCCAAGGGCGTTCAAACTTTGTTATCGTCCGTTGATAAGGCCAGTAAAATCCCATTATCCGCTATAGCTGCTTTTAAGTCTATTCCTCGAGACCAACTAACGACTGACACCTTTTAAGCCCGTAAGGTCCACTTTGAAGTTTTAATACTCCAATTTAAATAATTGAAACCTCAACTTGCTTCAGAAACGTCCTTTTTTCAGGCTCTCTCAGTTTAATTAATTATTTCGTTGGAGGGTTTGAAATGATTGCAGTGATTTTAGAGGTTATTTGGTGATGAGGATTCATAGCCTTACACAACACGTAGAGCCTGATTATGTTCCAATCAAATCAAATCAAATGGGAGCTAAGAGAAAAAAAGCTAGGTGGCTTTAATATCGTGAGGTTCGTTTGAAATTTCAGTCACGTTTGAGATTGCCTAATTAACTTGGGTACTTAAAAAGTCAATCCCAATTTTTACTGTTTTTTTTAACCTCTCGATACTAATGCCTTATAGCGATATTTTGCCTGTCAGTAAAGCCTTGTTAGATTGATCATTTTATAACAGCACAATAGAAAACGTACTTGTATCTGACATGACAATACATGAATCTACGTTCTCAGCGTTTCCGTGTTGTTGTCATGTTGAAAAGTCTAACCATTTAATCCTGCCAGACGACATCACATCAACGTTGTTATTACATTCCTCATTCCAATATTAACCTTTTTTGTAAACCTATCTACTTAATCCATTGGTACAAGTTTTGCTAAAAGCTTTTCTTGCTCTTAAAATATTCATCCTCTATCATAAATTCAGCGAAATGCTTAAACGCACCGACACTAAAAATAAAAAGCTCTTGAATGCGCTCTTTAAGCTCCCGTTTAAGTTCAAAAGCTCTTAATTTGAGCGATTCAAATGCATTAGAATATCTAAGAGAGCGCTTAAGAAACTCTTCAGTTTTCCTATAAAGTCGTGTTCATTTAATATTAGGTGTTGTGTCTTACCTACTTACACAATAAAAGTTTCAACTCAATCCAGTAGGTCAAAATTGACTTGCAACATTTTGAAACAAACCAGTAAGTCTTTTTGCCAAAAATTACATTTCAGACATTTTTTTTCCAGTCGGCACCGGATTATTACTTTGTCATTAGGTACAGCTTAAATGCATGTTCACTAATTAAAATAGATCAGATAATGAACCAATGATAAACTATAAAAGAAACCTATACCCAGGGACCAAGCTATGGACCGCCATAGTAGGTATTATAAGATAAAAAAAATAAAAAACCGACTTCAAAAAAGGAGGAGGTTCTACGTTCCACTGTATGTATTTTTTTTATGTATGTTCATCGATTACTCCGTCAATTGTAGACCGATTTTCAAAATTCTTTTTTTTATTCGAAAGTCATGATCTGATGATGGGATCCTAGGGAAATCGAGGGAAACCCTCAAATTTTACAGGCACGTACTATGTGTTTCATATGTTTTCTACGGTTATTCAAGTATTTGCGTCTGGTAGTCATCATCTCATGATGATGAGCTGATGATGGAAGGTACAACTCCTTAACGGTTAGGAGTTGGAGGATAATTCTGAAAATGGAAAATCAACTTAAAATTGTGAAATAAAAATCTTTTAACAAAAAAAGTTAAACCGCCTTCAAAAAAAAAAGAAAAAAAACGTAAAATAATCCTCTAAAATAATGATAAATAAATAAAATAAAATAAAATGCGTTTATTTCGGACAACAGAAACTAAAGCCTAAAGTTTTATGGCCTAGCACTAAGCAGCAGAAATATGAAGTCGGTGCTTCATTCAAAGAATATTCCGCTCGCGCCGACTTCATATTTCTGCTGCTTAGTGCTAGGCCATAAAACTTTAGGCTTTAGTTTCTGTTGTCCGAAATAAACGCATTTTATTTTATTTTATTTATTTATCATTATTTTAGAGGATTATTTTACGTTATTTTTCTTTTTTTTTTGAAGGCGGTTTTACTTTTTTGTTAAAAGATTTTTATTAATACCAAAACAAATTCCATTGCAATTTACTAGATATTATAATTTACTAGAGTGACGTAAAAAGTTACACACGCGTGTGAATCGTTACACATTGCAATGGCAGTTGATCGATGTATTGTGATTTATTTTTTTAGCTATAAAACTGCATTCTTTTGTTTTAACAGCGAAAGCTCTTCAAAACTTTATTCAATCGAATTCTAGTCCCGTTTGTTTTTTCCGTCAGGGCAATATTCCACGCTTTTCAGTCGTGAATGGAGAATTGGTTTTTCCGATTTTCCGTTTCCATTCCGCCCGGGTGTAACTAAAACGCGAATGTAAGTTGCATTTACAAGAATGGAACTGACGCGGGAATATGAATTATCAAAATGTCCAGTGCGACGGGGTCACTAGAGTCTGGTTTTAAATGGAAAGAAGACAAAAATACCCTTTACACAGTTAAGGACCTCAAACCACTACTGTAACCATTTTTCAAAATTAAGTGTATGCATGGGTTCCTGTTTAATTTTTTTAAAACCAACCTAATTTTAACGACTTATGTCGAAAGGCCTGTATTTTATTACAACAAAACAAACATAAATATTAATTATAACAGTAAATGAGAAAAAGAGAAACAATTAAAACTAGAATCTGAAATGGTAAATGTCCCTGAGGAAGCCTGCGATATCTGAGGTACGTTATTTCTTGAATTAATTGTAACAAAAATGTCTTCTATTATATAAAAAAGACACCTATAAAACAGTACGGTGACTGACTGACACATAACGCACAACCACTTTACCTAGAGACTTGAAATTTGGCAATATACCTTGAGTATCCTAGAGGTGCACTAAGTAGAGGTTTTGCGAAATTCCCACGGGATAGGGAACTAGCCCATTTTGAAATATTTCACCTGGGAATAGCCGCGGGGTATAATTAGCTAGTTAAGGATAAAAACTGAATTGATGCATGTATTATAATTAGGCGTCAATTTTCGTAAAATCTTTCAACTCGAACGGACCTCACTCAAGTTAGGGTTTTTTCATGACTCCAAGGGTTTTTCTAAGATTAATCATGGCTGTCACAGTTTCATAGTGTCTCATTTTAGTGGTCATGACGTCCTGAAATGTGACACTAGCTGAGCTAAAGAGACAACGCCTAGAAACCTTTACAGCTTATTATTCCTAAACACGTTATTCTACTACGCCGTTTCTAATATTCCGTGCGAGAGATGTTCGCACTAATGCAATATGTCATCTGAAAGCAATTTGCTCGCAGCTTGCGGTCCAGTTCTCATTATCTAACTATGTCTGTTTTCTTGAGAAAACTTTCAAAAACATCTTCAAAGAAATCTACACCTTATTCTACAAATGCAGGGTTTGCATTTGAAAGAAAAGTTGAGGCGCTTGTGGCTCTTTCAAGGATTGGGGTTTAAACTTGGAAAGGGTCTGCTGTTTTTTTAAGTGGATGGTGTTTTTAAAATATTTCTCTAATGGTGGGGTAAAATGTGCTCAGAAAACTAGTAACTTATTAAGCTTCTGTTTTGTGTCCTTTGTTTAAATTTAACTAGCTTAGAAAACGACATTGTATAGGTTAGGTACAAATAAGAATGGTGTAGCAAAGTACCTAATTTGGTTTTAGTTTACGAACATGAAACTCCGCCATCAATTCAGTTATATTTACAGTTGGTTAGTAAATGTTTAATGGATGTCTTTTTCTTATTTATGTTACTAAAGTAATTATACACTATACCAATTACGTAAGTATTCATCGAAAATGTAGGTATCAACCAATACTTGGACATTGGACTGAATTATATTAAAGCTTTATTAGACTACTCTCTACCACTCAAAGGCGGTAGAGATCCCTTAAAGCGATAAGTCCGCCTTTCCACTTGTACCTATCTCATTGTTTGTCATTTGTTTTTATCTCTTTATTTTCTGTCCAATATTGTGCTTACTTATTTACCTTCCATTTTTATTTAGCAAAAACTTATTTATATATGTTCTTCGGTGCGGTCAAAATGAACGATAAGAATCGTTTTTGTGTTTACCAGTTCCGTGATTGTCAGTGCGTGAGGTCCTGAAGTATGGTTGTGAAAGTTTGTTAATACGGGAGTGAAAACAAAGTTAATTTAATACCGTAATAACCAACTTAGAAAAACCCCCGACATCGTCATTTCAAAGTTCAATATTTCAAAAACGGGTGAACAGATTTTAATGAACCTTAGCTAAAAACCGTTTCGATTAAACTAGCTTTTGATTAAAAAAACCGCATCGAAATCGGTCCATCCGTTTGGGAGCTATGATGCCACAGACAGATACACAGGTCAAACTTATAACACCCCTCTTTTTCGTCGGGGGTTTAAAATATCGAGCATGCCACAGTATTGCGCAGTTCCGCTTTGTTCGGAATAAAGGAGTAGGTACATAATAAGTTTCTGAAAGACAAAATTGTCTCGCACTGACATTTATTGACCCGTAACCGTAACTCATGTTTGCCATAACTAATCTTTAGTATAACAAAGTATTTACAACAATTAGCAAAAACCCTGGCAAGTACAGCGTTTTACTTTTCACATTTCTTAAAGCCGTGTTTTTTTCCAATAGGTACTTAGGTACGAGTAAAATCATTCGAGTAGCAATACATTGCGGGTTACTAACTTAGATCTTAGGTAATAGATCACTCAAGACCCGCAATATACTGCTATTCGGATGATTTTACTCGTATTGTGATTACACGGCTTTCGACCTCGGGCGAATTCCTACGCGATACCCTCATTGTAAGGGATCTTCTGAACCATCAAAATTCCTATATTACCACTGTAATTTCTCACCTCATCGGTTCCCACAATTAGGATGCCGAGTGTGATGTTGACGAGTTCTCTTTAGTCAGCTCATATTGATTATCGGCGCTTTCGGTGCTTATCGCAGTAAGACCAGGCGCGGTAAGGCCGTGGCATATTACAAGCAATAATTAGCGTTTTCAAGGCACTACATGCCCGTTTTTAACCCCCAACGAAAAAGCGGGGTGTTATAAGTTTGCCCTGTGTATCTGTGTATCTGTTTGTGGCATCATAGCTCCCAGACGCATATACCGATTTCAATGCGGTTTTTTTTTAATCGAAAGCTAGTTAAAACGAGGTGGTTCTTAGATAAGGTTCATTAAAATCGGTTCACCAGTTTTTGAAATATTGAACTTTGAAATGACGATGTCAGCTCCTCTCCGCTCCGCACGGCTCCATGTCAGTGGTTACAGCGTGATTGTTCAAACCACGGTCTGCTCGTCTCGGCTCTGCACAGCTCCACGTAAGTGGTAACAGTATGATTGTTCAAACCACGGTCCCCTCTTTTCAGCTCCGCACAGCTCCTTGTCAGTGGTAACAGCGTGAATGATCAAACCACGGCCCGCTCTTCTCGGCTCCGTCCAGCTCCACGTAACAGTACACAGCGTAGTCAATCCACGGTCCGCTCTTCTCAGCGTCAGCGCCGCATCAGCACAAACGCCCCCTTACACGGAATTAGCTCAATGTTTTCCGCCGAGACCTGTTTGAAAAGGCCTAATTGGCAACGCCGCGCTCCAATCACTGTCGCTCACGTTATACGTCGGCGACACGTTGGGATTTACTCTTAATTACGTGCCCGCACTGTATTTAGGCTTTCAGTTATCGTTATTTACGCTTCTGGATTACGGGGTTCTGTAGTTTGTTGGATAACAGTTTCAAATGTCCTGAATTGGGTTAGGATTTAGTTTAGGAGTAGAGTTTAGGATAGTCTCGCCGGGAAAAGGTGAATTACTTTCCATGACATGGCATGAAATAATTTGTTTATGCATGTGGGAAATGGGTTATATTTTGCAGTTACAATTTAAACTGGTAGTGTCACCAAACCCTACCTTTTCAGGTGTAGTTACATACATTTACAAAGTTACATAATTTAAAATTTCGTAAATGTCAGTAACTTCGGCAGATCAAACATTAAAAGGAATCTTGTAAAAAACATTAATATTATAATACTTAACATCTAACCATGAGATTTTTTTTAACGAAACTCTTAAATTCTGTTTCTTAAAATTGTCAGGTATCTTATTATAAATCTTTATGCACATTATATTATTATGACAGTTTTTGGAGGTAACAGAGTTGCTTGGAGCTGAACTTACTTAAAAAAACGGTGATGAAGAAATACTACGGTTATTCAACTGCAATTCTGGTAATGATATTTTTTAAAGAGTGCCTTAATTTTGAGCTAAAATACTGGCTAAAACAAAATCTATTGGGTCACTTTAAGCTAGAAAATAAAACTTACGGACTCTACAAACAGCTAAGTAAAGTTATTTCAGGTAGGTACTTTCAAAAGTTTTGTAGACTATAGTAAAGTTAAGCTGGAAGAGACACATTCATTTTTGGGATAAGCTCGGCTTTGCCAAGTAGCAACTTTGTCTGATATTTTTTATTTTTATGTGCATTAAAGAATTTATATAGTGCAATATAATAAAATAAAATATAATATCAATATAATAAAATTTCGCTTTGATTCGCTAGTTAAATTCTGATGTAATCTAATTTAGTTTACAGATCGTAAGTTTCATCTACCTTATCTAACCAATTTACGGGTTAACCAGTTATCTCTTTGATACACTATACATGTTACCACTATTAGTTATCGAGATGATTTGTGCAATTAGCTCCGTTATCTATCAATCGGCGCCAACGCCAATATCCGCACTTAGTACGATTGATGAATAGATTAGTATTACTAATTGGTACTGCTTATCCTGTTTCACGAGGGTTACACAATTATAAAATGTACTGTTTCGTGAAAACTAGAATTATCTTTGGTTACGACGGAGTGTCAGTTTTTGTTTTATTTCTCAATTTTCAAACTGAAACGTAACTATACAGAGAGACCAGAAAAATAAATTCTCGAATTCTCAGGTTCGAACCCAGCTAGAACCTCCACCATACCGTGGCGTGGAGTCTTGTCTATATCAGCGTAACTAGTATTTAATTCTGTTTCGTAGTTAATTTTTTTGCTTCTTCCCCATACCAGCGAGTTCATCTTGAGTCACTGTTAGGTATTTGTTCAAAACGATAGTGCATAAATTGCACCCAAATCAAAAAAAAATCGAAGCTTAAAAGACAAGCTCTTAAATCTCAAATAATTCGCCTTACTTCTCCAATTTATCAGAAACGTGCGAGCCTCCTTAGCGAGTTACGGAGCAAGTTATTAATGCCCATTATCAAACATTTTTCCTTGCACGCGCTGCTATATTTCACGAGGAAAGGATTTATGTCGGCAGATACGTTGAAGCTTAATAACTCATAGTTTTTCTTGGCTGGGTTGGGTTGATCAGGAAGCGATTGTACGCGGAAATGGAATCAACGACTAATTTTACTCATTCGCCAACATACTCCCAACGAACCGTAGAAGTGAGGGGCAACAAGCGGTAAAATAGTCTGTATAGTAAGAAGTGGTTTAAACATCAAACTAGTAAAGATAACTTAGAGTTATTTTTAAACAAACTCGTGACACTGTTAGTTGTTCTTCTTCTTCAAGTGCCTTTCCAACTAGTGAAGGTCGGCTACCAACTTCAGGAATTTCTGTATGTCCTTAGCTAGGTAACTAAATTCAGATGCGTTCGCTATTCCAGTCCGCTCTTGGATGTAGCGGAGCCACGATTTCTTTCTCCGATCAACTCACCTTGCCCATCATTACAAGCTGCATAAGAGCTACCAAACTTCAGTTGTTGTGGAATCCTTTTTAATATTTATCACATTAGACAAAGTCAGATTTATTTAATGCTGTCCTACCTCCTAACCACTTTTAAGTAAAACACAACCACTATCATCTCGAAAGTGTTTTGCTTCCGATATATCACCACATTGGCCAGTACAAAATATCCTCAGCGCCTACAAAATAGTCTAGCTTCCCGTAGTGCCTCATGCCATCCGAGTTGAATAAGTCGGAGCCAACTACTGACATCTCCTCACTGGCTCAACAACTCAAACATGAGGTGTATTGGAATTCCATCTATATTAGAATTTTATGCGTCAAACTTTGAGCAAGGCATTCGACGGTAAATCGGTGAACGGGATCGGCCAAGTTTAGACATATTTAGCGACGGGTACCAAACTTCAGCAACTCACGAGTATATTTACGGAGTTGTAAAGATATTATGAAGTTTTTGAGGTTTAAAAGGGAATTTTCGTAGCGTTTCTTGATTACGTATGGAGTAGGTTGGCTTCGAAGTTTCTGACCAGGTTTTTTTAATAGGACAAGTTTTGGTCTTTGGTGCGATTTTTAAAACGAAAAGGTTAGTTCTATGCACGGTGTGTAAGTTACGTTTTTGTATTTTTGTTTTATTTGTAGATACGCCAGAAATTAATAAGGCCAGCCACGCTATAGATATTAGCAATTCCGAAAAAGGGAATTCCAAAAAGAATTTGAAGACCTGTGATTTAAAAAATGCAAGAAACATCGGCGAGCTGGAAATAAAAAACAGATTATCGTCGAATCTGACTCACCGTCTTGGGTTTAATTGTTCGAAGTCAGACTGCTTCTATAAGCGTTAACGCTTCCGAGTTCAATTTTCCGCTGCAATAAATATAATGGGCTGAAATGTGCGAGCCGACGAGCGAAGCGTCAATAGTGGAGAAAACTACAGCAGATACAAAGCCGAACTAGCATACTATTAAGTCATGCCTGATTTATAATTGGATAGCGTTAATAAAGAATTTAAAAATCATAAAGTGAACAGAACAGGTAACTACCATCAGCATTTAAAATTAGATCTAGAACATGTCGGGCTATACTCCACTGATATATGTGAGTAATCCGTTTATTTCACTATGATTGAATCTCATGGTAGTTTCATGTTAAAAGTTAGTTATCCTGTTTATTTTTTCGTATAATAAAGTGTTTACTTACTTACCTACTTACTTACATATTAAGTCCCGTGTTTAATTAATTAATAAATGTAGACCCACTGTCTTCCTTGCGAACTACATTCAGCCGTTCCAGTGTCCCTGTTTACGTCGCTCCCACTTGACATAAAACCAATTTAAACGTTTTATTTTTATTGACAATCGCGGACCTCTGATTTTGAAGTCTCGCGATATGCCGTTTCATTGTCTCGTTCTCACGTGCTTCGGCTGTGGAATGTGCGTGCTGTTTGCAAATGGGGTTCTTCTCTAATTCAGGTTATTCGTGATTAGATTTGTACCCATTGGTTAAAAGTTTTTTTTTATACGACAAGGAAAGGCAAACGAGCAAGTGGGTCACCTGGGTTTTCAGATGCGTAGCCAACTTGTCAACCTAGAGAGCTAAGATGTCTGAAACTGTCTTATCCCCCACATCGGAACACAACAATGCAAGCTTAGCGGCAGGATTAGCGAGTAAGATGGAGTTAACGATCCGGACGGACCTCGCACAAGGTCCTACACCCGCAAAGTTCTTTTAACCCTTGACGAAAAAGAGGGGTGTAATAAGTTTGACCTGCGTATCTGTCTGTGGCATCATAGCTCCCAAACGGATGGATATTTCGATGCAGTTTTTTCAATCGAAAGCTAGTTTAATCCTGCCGCTAAGCTGCTGTTTGTTTATCACTTACCATCAGATGACCCACTTGATTGTTTGCCTTCCTATTCTTGTAAAAAAAAAGCTGATGCTGAAATCAACACTTTTCAGGAATTTCCATTTATTTCAGTTAACAATGATGCCTTAATTAAAATACATAAACATTAAAAACCGATTTATAGTACATAATAACTTGTCCATGCTTACATCACAGTGATAAGGAATATCTACCGCACTATATTATTACGTGTGATATATGAATCCACTGCTGACACTAGTGCATTAATTAAATCAGACTGTGCATAATCGCGTATCGACCGCCGGCGTTTACTGTGCCCTAAGCACGACTTGTCGAATCCTGCGTTACGTTACGGTTATCGTATCGAGATCGAGAAATGTCATACTAAATTTTAGTTCCAAATACGCTCACGGGCGGGCGCTGTTCCAAACGTCATACAAACTCGTTGTAGTTTACTATTCGACTTTACGTGACGCAGGATTCGACAAGTCGTGCTTAGGGCACTGGTCCAGGGTAATTTTGATGACATCATTAGTAGAAACCTATAGGTATTGGAAAAAGAAGTTTCCAATATTCGATCTATCTCTTGTTTTGGATCTACTGATGACAAAAACATTTAAATATCTTCAATCTTATCTACTTAATATCTGCTTGCTATATCTGTCGATGGAAGAATGGTAGGCTATCTACAGATAGCAAATTGTTCGTCTATCATTCGAAAACTTCGCTAAAACCAAAGTAGGGTCATCATCATCATCATGTCAGCTGAAAGACGTCCACTGCTGGACATAGGCCTCCCCCAAGGCTCTCCACTCAGACCGGTCTTGTGCTTTCCGCATCCACCGCTGTCCCGCAATCTTTACCAGGTCGTCGCTCCTTCTTGTTGGAAGCTTACTGACAACTCGTCTCCAGGTCCGTGGACGCAATTCGAGAACCTCCTGACCCCAGCATCGGCCACCAGTCCTGCGAAGAGAAATATTGCTAGAAGCGAAATTCTGACGGTTTACAGACGTCCAAATATTCTACTAGGCCCTAGGCACCCATAATCATGTATATTGAAACTGCTGTCTTTTGTACGCAATTTATCAAGGTGGAACGGCTAAGTTACTACGGACAATTCCAAACAAAAAAATGGAAAATAAAGGTATGGTATACCATAGAATGGTAAAATTGTTCTAAAATTTACTAGTAGTAAAGTCTAATAGAAACAAACACAATGAAATCAATGCAACAATGTTCATACAAACTACCTATGTCGACTAATCTTTTTGTAAGTAACAATAGAATAATTGCTAGATAGTAGATATAATAACAGTTTATGTGTGCAATAAACTATGGGAAACATGTTTTGTAAAAAATCCCATGGTTTGTTTATAAAAGGCTACATTGGGTAATTACTAGGCTTTGTGTATGGAAAATCGTGTTTATTGCAAGGAAAATATGTCGCAGTATAATACAGAGAGGAAATTGGCACGGTAAAAACAATTATGTTGTTAAGTGATTCAGTTTCGTTAATTACGTAAGTATTCTTCTTATTTGAGTTTTGTGTTCTACTGTGAAATTTATCGTTATCATCTGGTCGTGTAATATTCGCAAATAAATCCGCGATGGCTTTAAAAATATGCCTTCTGTTGAGTATAGCTTACTGTACCCATGTCAATGTTTAAAAATGTCTACATTTAATGTTGTAGTTAATTTGAAAGATATTCAGACGAATATGATAATTAATCCTTATCAAATTAAGCACGTTAGTTAGGTACTTTAAACATTTCATGCACATTATAATTGCCATGTACGCCACACAGTTTAAGTTAATTATCTCCGAAGTTACAGCAAAATTAAAACTTTTGGGCGAAAAAATGAATTCAAGAGGTAGGATATCGACGTGATACGCGTAATGCAATAAATTAAACATACACCTACAATGACAATGCAAAGAAATATCAGTTGAGCAGTTGTTCAGCTGCTTAACAGATTTTTTTTTGTATTGCCGTTGTATGTTAAATTTCAAACTATGTTTCGTATTTGGTTTGGCCGAATACTTTTCTAAATTATATTACAATACAATACAATTATATTATATTACAATATACTTCATAAAGCACGCTTCACACTACTAAGCATTCACGACACAATTTCCTGTCCTTTAGTCTATTCCTTTTTTTTCGTACCTGTGACGTTGGCAATACCGTGCCGCGCCCCACCCCCTTCTTCGCTGAAAAAACTCGGATCGCGCGCGCACATGCTCCCGAAGCAAAAAAAAAAACTTAAAACTAGCAAGAAACCCGCATAAGAACTTTATACTTTAGTGATAGTGACTGAAGTGAGTGCAGTGCTGCAAGAAAATCGAACCAGTTGCATCCATGGTCTCGAATGGACCCTTCGAGACCACCAAGTATCATGATAATGTATGAATGTTTCATAAAAATAAAAACAATAATAATTAACAAATCGATTATTTTCACTTATACATTATTTAAACTAGTAGCTCTGTGAACTGTAGACCGCGCAAGCTCATTAAAAAAAAAACGAATTTACAAAAAAACTATAAATATTTAAATATCGAACCTACTCATAAAAATTTCACGAGAATCGGTTGAGAATTGCCTACAGAGGTAAACAGCCGGACAATTACTTATACTAGAAACTATTTTAGTATTAACCTTGAAACGTTGTGATTGGTGATGTTTCTATTTTTATTACAATTGCGAATCAGTTTCACAATCCAATAACCTTCAGTGAACGTATTTAGTATGTTTTTGCGTTCGTTGAAATCGACGACAATTAGAAAATAGCGAAATCAGGTGACAATAATTTACCTA
The DNA here is from genome assembly GCA_963691665.1 of Clepsis dumicolana. NCBI lineage: Eukaryota > Metazoa > Arthropoda > Insecta > Lepidoptera > Tortricidae > Clepsis > Clepsis dumicolana. Next base: position 6,355,205 of record OY829527.1, on the reverse strand, counting down.
CCTATTGTGTTTGTGGTCAACTTTATGAAATAGTCTTTCAGTAGGTAAAGTCGTAGCTACTCCCGACTCCACCTATAGTTATCGAAATTTTCAACTAGCGCTGGTGACGTCTTTCTCGCAGACTGTTCATAACACTAGGTAAGTTCCTAGAGTTCAATGCATAAATATTTACCAACTCTCTCTATCTCTTCGGACTTCAGTCCCCAGGTATAACATCTATTCTATCTATTGGAATCTTTCTTAAACTCTTCTCTCTGTTGGAGTCTTTCCTAAACTGGTGACTCAGAGGAGACCCTCTCTGTTATAGTCTTTCCTAAATTGGTGACCCCGAGGTGATTCTCTTTGTTGGAGTTTTTACTAAACTGGTGACCCCGAGGTGATTCTCTCTGTTGGAGTTTTTACTAAACTGGTGACCCCGAGGTGATTCTCTCTGTTGGAGTTTTTCCTAAACTGGTGACCCCGAAGTTATTCTATATAATTGGCGACTTTCTGAAACTGGTAACCCCGACATGTTTCTCTGTATTGCAGTCTTTCTTAAACTACAGTTATTTATAAACAAGTTTTTCGCTCAATATTGGGTTATTATGCGATGTTTGTAGTAAACCTTCCTTATTTGCAATTGTTACCCTTCCTACGCAAAGTAGGTCATATTAAATCGGGAAGGTTTCCAACTGCCATTGTGATTGCCTCGACCTTCGATTTTCTATTCAGTTACGATGAAAAACATGTGACAAATTTCATAAGTTATCTGTGTATTGGATATTGGGAGTTACGAAAAAATTTATAAATATTATTGTTTGATTTTAAACCCGCGACCCATACCGATGGGTGGTATAATTTTTGACATCAATATCTTTGTATCTTGGTGTCTGAGTGTGGTATCGTAACTCCTAAACGCATGCGACTTTTTTTTAATCGAAAGCTAGTTTAATCAAAATACATAAATAGCCAAGTTTCACGAGTAACCAAAACCGTGTTCTATTGTAAAAGCCAGTTTGCTTCAGCCTGTAAAACCACACAAAATAAAAAATGTTGTAGACCAAACAGCCAATCACACTCAAGGGTCCAAATCAATTTGCAGCTACATTAACGTTCAATTACGCTATGAAGTTGTGAACGAGATGCCGAAACAGGCGAGTAACGACCACGATACCTCAATTACACTTCGGACACAATAGTAGGTTGTCCGAGGTATATAAAGTGATTACTGCAGGGGATGAACTGAAGCGATTTAGAATTTTCCCCCCTCCCTCCACTGCCACACGAATCAACAATGTCATGTCACACAGACCTATCACAACCTGCAATACGCTGACTCGTTTAACGGTGACGTGGCGAGACGTTGAACGGTGGTTTTAATGCTCTCATAGAGTTTCGAAACGCGTCAGCTTATAATGTAGTGGTGGTGATGAAGTAGGGTTTCATCTGTGTGATAGGATGTGTTGATTCATGTGGCAGTGGAGAGGAAAGCATTGCATTTGTCACATAGACGTAAGTAGTAGCTATCTTACACGCGTGGCCTGACCGCGGTTGAGCCAATTCATTGTATTTAGTCTAGGAAAAAATAAAATCTCATGCTAGTTTCCGGCACGTAAAAAGAAAACGTTTGTAACTTATTTTTCCATCGGTCTCAAGCCAATCAACTGATGGTTTGATTATGAGAGTGAGGTTAAAACACGGTTGAAACTACATAACTGCAACTCAGAAAATATATGCATGTATGTATATCTCTTTATTTAATTGCACATAAAACATAAAATAACAGATAACAGAACAAAAAGCAAATAACAGTTGATAAACCTCAAAGTTTTCACTTTACCGTCCAATATCTCAATTAAAAACAGCTGTACATAATTTGGTCCATATTTTTCAGAGTTCTGATCATCAGAATCTGATGCTATAGCTATAGACAGAGACTCAGATACACAGATACATATGTCAAACTTATAACTCCCCTCCACTTTTTGCGTCAAATGTTTAAAAAAGTTGCCGCTACCATCTGTCAGTTGAGCCACCAGCAACCATCCGGTTATGCTTCCATTAGTCGAATGCACCATTGTTCAGGGAAATAACAAGTTTGCATTGAAACAACTCATTGTTGCCATACACATGAAAAAGTGACAATTAATCGCTACATGTGGAAGCGAAGGGGGAGAAATGGAACATTTTTTGTTCTAGAAAATACGGGAAATTGCTGCTGGTAATCGTGGTGAAATTACGGAATGCGGTTTTTGCGCTGCTTTTCATGTCGGCCGAGATGATTCGCGCTCGATTCTGGAGTTTGACTCGTGATGCGATTCTTTTTTAGGTATATCTGGCTTTGTGTATGGGAAACTGTCAATGGTGTCCATGATTCTGGCTATCGAAAGACTAATGATCCTAGTAGATATTTAGATGGAAACACTACGTCATAATTATGTCATACCTAACTGAGGAATGCTTGGTCGTGAAATCAAGTAACCATTCTTACTGAACTAGTGATCTACGCTTTCGGCATTTTCACTTAGCATAAGGTGAGATGAGGATCAATAGCTGGTCTGTTTTTAATACAAAAAAGTGGTTATGTTTTCAATAAGTTCATTTTATCTTGACGTCCACGGACTGGGAGACGAGCTGTCGGTAGGCCTCCAACAAAATGGAGCGACGACCTGGTAAAGATCGCGCGGGATCGCGGTTAATGCGGAAAGCAGAAGACCGGTTTGAGTGGAGAGCCTTGGTGGGAGGCCTATATTGTCCAGCAGCGGATCCACGTCTTTCGGCTGACATGATGATTTTATCTCCAGAGTCACATTTCACTGTTAAAGTTTGCTTGATGTTTCGAAGAGGTTCTTGCAATATAGATACATTTTTTTTTATACGACGAGAAAAGCAAACGAACAAGTGGGTCACCTGATGGTAAATGATCACCACTGCCCATAGACACCCGCAATCCCGGAGCGTTTGCAGATGCGTATTATTATTTTAAACTTCACCATGTATTTGTATACTTCTAGTATACAACTCCCAATTTTACTCCCTCTAATCCTCTCACAACACTAATCCGTACGGACACCTCACTATCTCCTACCCCCTTGTAGTTACAATGCTCAATATTGTGTTTATGCTAGCGCCAACAGAATGGGATTGCAGTACTGCACGTCTCAGCCATTTAGCGATACCGTTTCTATTGCTAACTTGGTGGAAGTTGTAAATGTCCAATAGCGAGTTTCAATTAAGGAATTGTAGATAGATAAGGAGCATTGTAGCCAAGTTGTAGTAAATTTAACGTGTAAGAATGACTTCTGTCACAGGCACGACACTGCCGTGTCGGTGTAACTCGCGCGCCGGTGACCTTGTAATATGGCACGTGTACGCAGGGTTGGCAGTTTAGCAATCGCGGCACAAGTAAATAACTGCAATGTTAGAAAAAATAAATTATGGTGATAACACATTTTACAAATTACTTAGGTATTTTAATGTCTGTATGTGAAGGCCCTTCTCTGGAACGCATGGAAATAATGCTATAATTAATAACAAATACTCAAGTCTAAAATCCCTTGAAGTTGTGAAGAAATCAAACTTTCAATTAGACGTAATTTAAAGATACTGTCATTGAAATAGGTATTTTAGTACAAATTGCCATGTAATCAAACCCTATGGAGTACTTCCAGTTGTCCCAGAAACTTGGAATTTGGTATGAAGGTAGCTCTTATAGCACAACCAATGAAGTAAGTCTGAAAATCTTACTTCATTATGTACGTGAGTGACCAATGTAAAATGACCCCACACTGGACACATTTGTGTAAGGAGCAGGTCTCTGCTAACACACCATCACCACACACAACACAAAAACAACATTCGGGAAAAGCGGGTAAAATCTTCAAGACTCGTTTCTCGTGACAGACGATTTATATTTACATACTTACCTACAAATTTGTGCGGAGCCCTCGGTGCGCGAGTCCGACTCTCACTTTTAATCGTTGTTTCTTTCCATGCATTCGTGGCGGCTCCTACGAACCCGTCTATAGCTTACTATAGACATCACTGACGGGTTGACATCACTGAACACTGAACACAAAGTATCGTTGCCTTGTAATTATAATGGGTTAAGTACCAACGATATTACACAGTATCCGTGATTGCTAACCTTATCTACCGAATAACTGCATGAAACGCCTCGAGATATTTCACTACATTGTAAATTGCATTAATGCGGCTATTCCGACAATGCAGCGGCTAGTTGCAAAGTTATTTTGTTTCGAAACATTAACGTTTTAGTGCCAGAGTCGTAGATTAAAATATTGCTCGCCTGTTTTTTTCTACTTTCTCTGGAACGGAATATAAGGTTTAAATAATTAAGCGTTAACTTTGAACTAAACATTGTAGAGTCAAATAAAGAGTAGAATACGGAAAGAGATTAATACACAACTGTTGCCATAATCCAGCATTTTGTATGTTATTATACTGTTACTAAATAGAATTTTCAAAATAATAAGCAAGCAAAATTATAAACTAGTACCCACCTAATTAAAATAATACTAAGATTATAACCAACTTAGTAAAGTTGTAAAACTCCCGACATTGTCATTTCAAAGTTCAGTATTTCAAAAACGGGTGAACTGATTTTAACGAAACTTGGCTAAGAACCATCTCGATTAAACTATCGTTCGATTGAAAAAAACCGCACCAATATCGCTCAATCCATTTGGGAGCTATGATGCCACAGACAGATACACAGATACACAGGTCAAACTTATCACACCCCTTTTTTCGTCGGGGGTTAAAAAGTATAATATACTAAAACTAAATAAAGAAGCTATCTCAAATCACTGAGAGGCAGTAAGATGCTCAGAAGTCTGGCAGCATTGCCACGCTAATGACAATACATAATCTCTGTGCTAAGAAAAACCAGTCCTCTGGTGACCCGAAGCCTCTATCAATTTGGTGGACAGTGATTTGTAGATGTTAATAGCACTCTAACCCCGTGGACCCATAGTTTCTACCCCAAACGGTTAAAAAATTACTGAAAAGCAATCTCAGGAAACCAGTTGATTGAATCAGGCGTATCATTGCTGGGGTCCATTATTTATGAACTAATCAACAATTATTTTGCTCATCAGCAACCACACTCGTAAGACAACACGACTATGCCATGTGTCAAATGTATGTTTCAACACCTGTCATGTCACATAGACCCAACTATCACCACTTCCGGCTGAAATAACGATGATGGTGTTGGCGAAATGTAGATAATATCATTCAAGAGAAGCCAACCAAAAGTTAAATACAAGCTCCTTTCCTGTTTTTCCATATTCCTTATTTTATTCTCATGCCAGTTACAAGTATAATTCACAAACTAGGTTACATCACAGCATAGCAACCTAAAATCAAAACCGTCACAATCAACGGACGTCCGATCATTGGACATGAATATTGAATATTCAGAATTGCGTCGAATACGCGTTGCATCGCATCGAGTGGGATTATGGTGGCATTAGAGATCTTGGGATTACTGGGGTGTTTGGTCGGACTAATGATGCGTCGTTGCCGGCAATAATGTTCGAGGTGGCATTGCCGGCAAAATTTGCAGAATTTTTATAGTCAATGTTTGAGAATGTATCGGGAAAAATGTCAGCGTCTTTACTAGAAATACTATTGTAATGTGACGTAAGCAGGTAAGAAAAAAACAAATACTTAATAATCAGGTAATGTAAAGTTTTTTTTTGCATTTATCCAACTTACTTGTACTCGTTTAGGCAAACCTAAGGAATACTCCTTTATCAATTGTGTTCATTATTTAGTATTATTATTTGTATATGTTTATAGGTATTAATTTTTAATGTAGCAGTAAAATTATAATATTTGGGACTTAATAGTGTAGTAAGTATTAAGTATTGTATTATTATAAACTCACTCTTTGTCGGTCCCTTGATTAAGTAGGTACTCCTCTCTATCACTCACATATTTTGACAGGTAGAGAGCCCTTAAAGGGACAAGTCCGCCTTTGTACTTGTGCCTCATTATTTTTAATTTGCTTTATTTCTTTACTTTCTGTACAAAATAGTGTTTACTTACTAATTCCTAAGCTAAATTTTGCTGTAATTGCAAGCTTACTCTAACTTTACGTTGACGAGCTGGCTTCTCGACAGATGTATTTAATGATAGGGTTATTTGGAGTATTAATTTAATGACATAGTTTTAGTGTTATTATAATGGTATATTTATTTGGAACTTATTATTGATCTTAATATGAACTTGATTAAGTATTATGATTATTGTTGTAATTTTAATGTACAGAGATAATTTGTACCTTACCTTACCTCTCAATGAAATATTTGCACGCCTGCATACAAGCTGGATACACTGTTAATAAAAACCTCAACCTTCCTGTAATGTGTTCTGGCAAATACAGCCACACTTTTGATTTTCGATTTTTACTTTAAAACACTTAAAATATTAACATGATTCTTTATGCAGCAGTAATTAGCTTGACCATTCACCCCAACTGAACGGGTCCTTTCAGAGTTTCAGCCACTTCCCGCGCTTCTCACCGCTGAAAGCTAATTTCAGGCGTTGGTCGCAATCATTTGTTTTTAAGAGCAACCATTAAAACAGTTTTCAGGAAATGAGAGTACTAAACGAGTGCAAGCAAAAAAATGAACGATGGCACGAGGAAGTTTCGTAGGTAGAGTGGTTTGAAGATTTTGTTTTGTGCATCTATCACGAAGGACTGTAATGGCCGCTAAGCGCTACCGGCACTATTTTGACACTCGTCGTCGGATTTAAATGTCAGTTTTTGTATGACTGTGACAGTTAGCTGTTTACGGTACCAATTTTATTGTCAGCCCGTACAAAATGAACACGATGCTGATTGAGAGCGAGCAATAAGCATGCGGGAACAGCAGAAGTTTACTTACATAGTAAGAAAGATAATTATTTTGATCAGACCACATTCTAAATGTTCATTAAATTTCTATAGAATAATCAAGAATAACTAAAAAAAATGCAAGGTTGCCAGCTTAGCAGGAATAAACGATCTTAAAACACTTAACACTTGTTTTAATAACCAACTTAGAAAAGTTGAAAAACCCCCGACATAGTTATTGTAAATTTCAATATTTCAAAAACGTGTCAACGGATTTTGATGAAACTTAGCTAAGAACCATCTTGATTAAATTAGCTTTCAATTAAATAAAACCGCATCGAAATCTTTCTATCCGTTTGGGCGCTATGGTACCACAGACAGATACGCAGATATACAGGACAAACTTATAACACCCCTCTTTTTCGTGGAGGGTTAAAAAGTAGTATTCGAAGAGAAGATATTATTTCTTAATAAAATTCCTACACGTAGGTACGTAGGTTGGTAATCCATCTACCTCGAATTGAGACCGACACCGTTTCGCGAAGGCTATTAGCACGATGCAAAACTGCAGTTATTGAGTGGAGTTCTGGTTCTGATGTTACCCATGGAAAATAACTTCCTGGAACGTCGCGTATATCGACTTCGGTGAAAAACTTGAAGTTTCTCGAAAAAGAGCTCTATTTAAGAGACAAAATTAAAATCTATAATTTTATTCAACAAATAGGCTATTGAATGCTCTTTACACACACGTAATTTTTTGAGTCTACCAGCGCTTTTGGAAAGACTATGATTGCAAAGAAGAATGCGCCGCAGGAAACTTGGCACAAAGTATTTTTTTCTAAAAACAAGTTAGCTCTTACAATACATAACCACAAATAAATTATACAAGGAAAACCCACTAAACAAAGATAAAAAAATAGTAAGTAAGTAAGTAAACACTTTATTGTACAAAAAATAGGATAACACACAAGTTACAACAAAAATAGTACCTACCTATTTTAGAAACATGTGTAAAAATAATTAATGGAACGGCAAAACCAGAACCAGGAGATCAATAAATCGCGCCAGAGGGTCGAGCACGACTTTACGAATGCTGTGTAACGTTACGGTTATCGTATCGAGATCGAGAAACCTCATACTAAAATTTAGTTCCAAATACGCTCACGGGCGAGCGCTATTCCAAACGACATACAAACTCGGTAACGTTTACTATTCGATTTTACGTTACGCAGCATTCGTAAAGTCGTGCTCGACCCTCTGGCACAATTTATTGATCTCCTGGTCGATAGGAGGATAGGGTGTCACTTAACAGGTCACAGAAATATTACATACAAACTTTATTAGTTCTGTTCTACTAAAAGGGCATTTTCAAAAAACTGTATCCTTTTTGCCAAAAAAGTCCAAAAATTTTTCATAGAAAATTTATTTGTCAGTTTTGTGACGGTCCATATAGAATGTAGGTACGTAAAAATGCGGGACTCCTTTTTTTATTATTTAAATAGATAGTCCTCGTGATTATGAGCAGAAATAGTCCGAAATTTGTTAAGTTATTCAAACAAAGTAAATGGTAGGTATGCACTTTTCTGAAAATACAAAAAAAATCCACTACCTTTGCACAGTTGCAACAAATCTTACACTGAAATTTACAGGTGACAGTAGTCGGTAAACGCATAATTTTTATAACGATTTGTATAAAAAATTGTGTGTATTTTATTTACAATAAAATCTGTTATTCCCCGCTCTACATAGGTATTACAAACATTATCAAGTGAGATCATGTAAGCGAGCCTCGCATCGGGTATGTTATGGTTATGAGTGTTGCCAGGAATTAAACTAAAATAACCTAACAAACTTGGAAAAGTTAAAAAACTCTCGACATGGATTCGATTAAACCAGCTCTCGAGTAGAAAAACCGTGTCCAAATCGACCTACCCGTTTATTAGTTACGATGCGATAGATAGACAGACACAACGTACCTTTCAGTTGTCCTAGAGACTTGAAATTTGTTGAAAGATAACTATAATAGCTTGTAGCTAGTGGGAGAGCCATCTGTAGCTAATTGCTGCCGTACGAATGGACCGACCCGTCCGGGGAAGTACCACCCGCTCGCGGAAAATTGGCGTGAAGCAGCAGCACCCCTGTTGCGTTTTGTTCGGTCACTGAGTGTGTCGGAGGCCCGATCCCCCTCCCCATCCTTTCCTCTATCCCTTCTCCTCATTAAAGGCCGGCAACGTACTAGTGACTCTCTTGGGGTTGCTGGTTCTCATGGGTGGCGGTGATCGCTTACCATCAGGTACCGCTTACCCGCTTAGGTTACCGCTTGCTCGTTTGTCTCCCTCCTTTAACAAAAAGTAAATATAAAAACAACCATTGAGATAAGTCTGACAATTTTTAATTTTTATGTCTGTCTGTATGTCACAGACCAATATCAAATGGCCCTATCTATACTGCGTACATATAGCTTAGAGAAGCAGGGCTGGGGAAAAGCGGGAAAATCTTTGTACTGAACCCTTGGTGGGCGAGTCCGACTCGCACCTGGCCAGTTTTTTTATAAAAAAAAAAATCGAAACGACAAAATAAATCCCGCGCTCACCCCCGCTCGCGTCCCGAAACGCACACAGCCGCAAGGTCGTTTACTGCACACATGCGTCAGTGTAGTTTCTAGTTACGTTAGTTATTTATTCTTTGATACAAGTTCCAAAATTTTTCTTGGTCTAGCAACACTGGTCCCCTCGTAAAAATGACAAATGAGCTCGCATTACGCCGCACACGGCGGCCGCTTAATGTGCTCTAATACTTACGAGTTTCGAATAACTTTTTATTTCAGCTGCCCACCCACAAATATACAGCGAATACGTGAATATGGCAGTGTTGGCGTATATGCTTGTACAGTCAGCATTAGAAGAAGCTAAGCAACCGAAGCGGTCACAATGATTTGCAAAAGGTCTTATGTCTATAACAATAGAGCCGTGCTTAGATCATTGTGAACGCGTCGGTTGCTTAGCTACTTTTGCTGCTCACTGTACGTAAACACTATACTTATAGTACATAAAAGCAGGATAAAAACGCAAGTTATAAACAATCAAGTTCGAGTAGAAAGGTGGAATACTCCCTTTAAGGGAAAACTTAGCGGGAATCCCAAAGGTTAACCGGTAGAGAACAAAAAAAATGTTCATAATTATAAATATTGAAAGCCATAATACAATACATTAACTCATAAAAAAGTCACAAAATATTTAGACAATAATTTATTATAACAATTCGTTTCCAACTTAGAAAAGTTAGAAACGTTCAACATCTCAAAAACGGCTAAACCCATTCTTATAAAACTTAGCTAAGAACTGCTAGAAACCTACTTTCAATAAAAAAAAAGTCTCACAAATCGGTTTACCCGTTTGGGAGCTACGGTGCCACAGAAGACACACGCACATACATAGAACTTATAACACCTCCTGTTTTTACGCCTGGGGTTAACAAAGTCACCCACAACACGGCACTGCGTACTCGCGGCGAACGAATTATTCATTAAAATAATGGCACCTATTTCCAAATACGTTTTAATTACATTGTGTATCACTTTGTACGTGGATATTTCAATTAACAAAACTGCTTCACCGTTCGCGGCATCAGCGATTAACCCTAATTGGCCTTTAAAATGATAGTTTATAGTCGAGATTACAATGTATTTACAATTCAATTCGACGGTTTAAAATAAACGAAGGCAGGTATTAACAAGCAGTTCTGTTTGTTTCAATGGTTTTTTTACCGACCGTCATCATCATCATCATCTTCAGTCTTTTTACGTCCCACTGCTGGGCACTGGCCTCTCAGAATGAGAGGGCTTGGGCTATAGTTCCCAGGCTGGCTCAGTGTAGCAGAAATCGGTTATCAATGTCTTGCGGAAACTAAGCAATAAAAAATAAAAAAATAAAATAAAAGATCATTTATTCACAAAAAAAATGTAAATGAACGAGTAACAACAAACAAAAAGCCATTACAATTTTGTTTCCGCCGTTACAATTTTCTGGGATAAGAAGCTCCCTTATTGGATACTTACCAAAATCTATTTAATCTACATATAATAATCTTAGACATAACGAAAACGGGATATTGACCGCGATTACGCGAATGGGTAGTCCGGTAGCCCCTGTGGTAGCAAATATTTGGATGAAACATTTTGAGCATTTAGCACTCACTCGACCGCCAGTTCATATCAAGATTTGGAAGAGGTACGTGGATGATGTCTTTTGTGTGGTTAAAGGTGGAAAACATGAGGCTGAGTTGTTTTGGAGTATCTTGGGAATATTCATCAGTCTATGAAGTTCACACTGGGGATGGAACAGGATAGGAGTCTAGCGTTTCTGGATGTAAGCTTGAGAGTCAAAGATGATGGTAGCTTAGGCTATTCAGTGTACAGGAAGCCGACGCACACTGACCGCTATTTACACGCAAGTTCGCATCATCATCCTAGACAGTTAAACTCAGTTGTAACTTCTTCGACAAACCGAGCTCATGCACTGTGTGACACTCAACATCTTGGACAGGAATTGAATCATGTGGGGAGAGTCCTGAGGATGAATGGTTATAGCATAAACTCACGTAAACGTAGCTGTAAAACCAAACGTCTTACTCATTATGTTGCGAGACAGCCAGCGTTTATGCCATATGTGAAAGGGGTGACGGATAAGGTTTCAAGAATACTAGACAAGTATTCTGTTAAGACTATTTTCACCCCTCACAAGAAAATTTCACAGCTTCTGAGATCACCCAAGGACAATTTTCCACTGGAAAAACCTGGTGGCTGTGGCAGCTCGTACATAGGGCAGACCAAACGTACGATCGCCTGCAGGGTTAAGGAGCACATAGCCGCAGTTAAAAAAAACGACACTCGCAAATCCGCCATTGCTGATCACCTCATTGAGTCGGGGACAAATCACTGGATTGAGTTGCACAGTCCTAAGATCATTTCGACAGTACGCCATTATATACCAAGACTGGTGAGAGAAGCGGTTGAGATTAAGAAACATAAAAAATTTAACCGTGAGGATGGGTTTAAGTTGTCAAATGTCTGGAATCCGGTGATTTCGTTATGCAAGACTTGTCCAGAATCAGTTTCGGGTACGCGTAGTGATACCGTAAGTGTTGTGTGCTTAAATCGAGTAACAAGTGAGAACGCGACCGATATTAGTGGCAGTGCGCGCAGTCGGCGCGCAAAAATGCGTGTAGACAGAGCCCGGTCTGCGCACCATTAGTGTCTACCCTCGTTTCGTCAGTTTGCCCGTGATCATGATGCATGCAACTGCATCGAAATATCGGGAGCTCATCAAACCTATAAGGTAATCGCGGTCAATATCCCGTTTTCGTTATGTCTAATGCAATTAACCGCGAAACATTTAAAACTGTTATATAATAATCTTCTATACCAAAATTAATCAAAATTCGTATAGTGGATTAGGTGTGAAAACGTACATAGTTATAGTTATAAGTAGGTAGGTACTCGTAGCAGACAATAACAACGCGAAATCTTTGACCTACCCGCAAAAAAACCATAGTCAAGTTTTGCTTCGTGGCCACGATCGTGTTACAGTCATTTTTATCAGACATTTTTTTTTAACCAGGTTTTATAATTTTTAGCAGACCTGCTCTTAGCTGTTACCCACAACACCTTCGTCTGCGTAGAAATCGTTTAATATTATCCCCCGGGATTAAGCAATTTCCTGGGATAACTAGTAGTCCATACGACTGTTATTCTGCTAACGCTTAACATTACTGTCAAGTTTCATCAAAATCCGTTCTGTACTTTTCCTATGAAAGAGTAACAAAGTATTCATACATCCATTCTTATAAATTAACTAGTAGGAAAAGGATGGGATAAAATAGGAAGGGATTGGTAGGATACTGGCGCTAAAAATAGCAACTCAGAAGAAATAACCTACACTATACTGTCGTTACTTATCTATATTTCTTCCATAGAACATCATATTAAATGGACATAAACGAACAATCTTCATTCAAGTGGCGGAAAAGTAGTTATTTTCATCTCGTTTACAGTTCTGATATTTTCGAGTTTTATCTAACATCAGCAACCTTGCTTTGTAATGAAGCGGTACCATTTGCTCAAGAATATTATACAAAATATTCCGTATGCCGAAATCGTAGTTCAGCTTTTAAAGATCGTTCGAGCACAGTTTCAAGATTACTGCCACAATTTAAACGCTAATTATTTTGTTTCGTGGCAGTAGCGCTTGCACTGTAATTTTTTTACTAGCGTGATCTGTCCCACTGCTTCCGATCTTTAGCAATTAGCGGCCAGTCCTTCAAGAAGGAGTCCAGTTCATCCCGCCATCGCCGTCTAGGTCTTCCGGGTTGCCTCTTCGAGTTTGTGGGACTCAACTCGGTGGCTACCTTGGCCCACAACTCGTCCGGCATGCGACAAATACGACCACCCAATCCCACTTTAGCTTAAATGCCGTTTGATCTACGTCAGCGACTTGAGTCATGGCGCGCAGGGTGGTGTTGCGGATTCGATCTACTAGTTTTACGCCTAACAGGCTGCGCTCCATTGTTCCGTGATAACACTGAAAAATATTTAATAGGTACTTACTTAGAAAATATAACAGCGCTTCAGAAGGGTAGGTACATAAAACAAACTATTCCTACTACCTTCATCTACCTTAATTGTAATGATGGGGTAACGCTGCTTCAGCGACAAAGACGAAGAATATTATTTGGTTAGAATTTGTGCCAGGTGCCGCTAATGCACATGCTTGTGGCAGGGATTATTGAGATGATTCTTGACACTAGCCAAATCATCACTACCTATACTTAAGGATCTGTCCTACCGTTCGGCGTTTTGTACATATTAGCGGGGAGAGAAAGGTAGCCCTGAAAATTACTAGCACAAAAACACTACCATCTTAAACTGCTAGCAGACACATTTTTTTTTGGTCATGTTCAGATTTCCGCGATTGATTAGAGCGACTCATTAGAAGATTATTCGAGAAAAAAAACTGTCCTCATAACATAACCAACTTAGAAAAGTTGAAAACCCCTGATTAAACTAGCTCTCGTTCAAAATCTGTCCATCCGTTTGGGAGCTGTGTTGCGACAGACAAACACACCTAAGCACAAATACTCAGATCAAACTTGTAGGCTACTCACCTATATGCATTAATACATACACACACTTAAACACACCTACTATGACGAACTGACAGACTTTTTAGGGTTCCGTACCTCAAAAGGAAAAAACGGAACCCTTATTGGATCACTTTGTTGTCCGTTTGTCTGTCTGTCTGTCAAAACCCTTTTTCTCTGGACCGCGTGAAGGTAGCATGCTGAAATTAATATCAAATACTCAATCCTGCGGTCCCTTAAAGCCGTGATAAAATCAACCTTCTAAGTCAACGCAGTCAAAAGATACAGTCATTAAAAAATCTATTTCCATACAAATTGCCGATTTCCAAAAACCTAAAGGGTACTTCCAGCTGTCCTAGAAACTTGAAATTTGGTTTGAAGATACCTTTTATAAGGCAACCACTCCAAAAAGTCTCAAAATCTTAAAATTTTATGTCTGTCTGTAGATTTCATGGACCAATATTAGTTGACCCCACACTGCGTACATTTTGCTTAGGAGCAGGGCTCTGCTAACACTGGACTTCTTAAAACAATGGGGAAAAGCGTTAGAATCTTTCTACGGAACCCTCGTGCGCGAGTCCGACTCGCATTTGGCCGGTTTTTTTCCTTGTGCTCACTTACTACCTTCTACCTATGCTTTCTTAGACTTGTACTCTTAGCAAGTATTACATCGAGACTAAGTACATGATTCATTAGTAATGAATGCACCGTCGAACGTTCTCCCATAGTTAACATGACACTACCGTGAGACTTAATCATAGTGAAATAAAATGGATCAACTTACATACGTGATACGTTTTATTTCGCTAGGTTCTTTCATAAACTTATGACACCCCACTTTTTGCATCGGGGATTAAAATCCAAGTACTTAGCGCACAAAAATCGAGTAATAAACCAACAGTACCGCATGGTACCCGCACCTCCCAGCTACCGCCGTTTGTTTTTCGCAACATTTGAGCCGCCGTAACAATATCGGAGCAGCCGCAACGACGAATTCACCTGTTTTATGCCCCACAATGCCAGTATGAAAACTGTTATTGCCGCGTTATAGTGCGGGCCTGAATTTTTGATGACAGGAGGTACCGTCTGACGTGGAGGCGTTTGGGAGACAAGTGGAGGCACGAAATGCATTTTTACCCGACTGCCAAAGCAGGGTTATGTTTTTCGAGTATGTATTTCTAATTATTTGGCACGCTCTACAGCCTAAACCGTTTGACAGATTTCAACGTATGAGGTGTCATTAGATTCGCTTGTTGTGGGAGTGACATAGGGTATGTTGTTTCTCGGAATTGCAGTCGGGTTTTCTATTAAAGTTGGTTAGGTTAGTTCGACTTCCTACCTGGATAATTTATGTGTAGACTAGGTGTTACTATGCGGAAGTTTAGGAAAAAATAATCAAATAGCCTTGCTAATCTGAATTACTTCTAAACAGGTTTGCGTTCGACAGCAATGACATTTTATACCAAGTTACTAATCAAGTAGCTTATTACGTCCAATGTTTGCCTAATATATGCCCATTCACTTTTAACTTCAATAATGCGAGATTATTTGCTTCCTATCTGAATAATTTATCAAGTTTTTTTGCTGATGGCCATAAAAAAATTACCTTCCTATACTAATAAGCTCAAATGCAATTGCACGAAATAGGTAGGTACGTCCAATTTTCATATAAAAATGTTATAGTCTTATTTATGCTACATTTGCGTCTCAGTTGCGTGTCCATGTTGCGCTTCCCGATAATCCCCATAATAAACCAAATAAACCAACATCCCACATTGTCATGGCGGTTACCTCATGAGCCAAGTAAGGGTGCTTGCTGAGTTTATTCTTTTCGGCCTTCACGAGGTTCTCGTCGTTATTGATATTATTATGACATAATATTCTGCTCGCACTTAATTCGTTACACTTCGTAGCGTTTTTATTATAAACAAAAGTTGCATATTGCGAAATACTCGTTCATTCGAGAACAATGTGCATCTTTCACACCCCGCGGTCGTCAGTGACGTGTAATTTAAGTTTTTGCGCGGCGTTGGCGAGATGAAAATAGAGAAAACTTATGTGAAACAAGACTTAAGTTGGTTGGGATGAGGTTAGTGTTTCGTAGTTTCAAGACTACGTGACAGCTATTAATAATTATTTCAGCCACCGACGGTATTTTACCAAAATATGGGTCCTCGCGTCGCTGAGACTCTAGTGTCATTTTTGGGTTCACTAATGTCAAACCAAAAATTATTAGCAAATAATTCGTTTCGAAAAAAGATCATTGAAAAACAGCTTTTTTTTTGAAACTGTAAATATTTTAGGATTTTTATAATTCAATCCTAACCTTACGTATTATAGGCACGACGCGATGGTCCTGAAATGAATACTAAAATATTGATACTTTCAGTAAAAAAATGCGGTTTGTCAAAATGCGATCATTTCGAACGATGTTTTGTGAAACGAATCAATAACTAAATAATAATACGACAGTTAAATAATTTAATGCAATATTTTTTTGGTGAAATGATCGGGTAATGATCGGGTTTGACATAAGAAAACGTTTCGACCGCGTTCGCGTTAACGTGTTAAATACTACTATGAGAATAGCATGTCGCCAATACGTGCGCTAGAGGCATCACAGATTTGCCCAATATTAGTAACTAGCTGTCGCCCGCGACTTCGTCCTCGTAGATTTCGGTTATCGCTATCCCGCGGGAACTATTTAATTTTCCCGAATAAAAAGTAGTCTACGTTATTCCTCAACATTTAAACTATCTTTAAGCGTTGTAAGCGTTTACTTACTTACTTACTTATCTTCTTACCAAATTTCGTCTAGATTGGTGCAGCGGTTTTTCCGTGAAGAGGTAACAAACAGACAGACAGAGACACATAGAGACAGTTACTTTCGCATTTATAATATTAGTTAGGATTAGGATTATTTAGGTTAACATGAAACTACCGTGAGACTCAATCATAGTGAAATAAAAACGGATCACTCACGTATATAAGTTGAGTTTAGCCCGACTTGTTTCGGACTAATTCGTAGTCCTTCCTCAGGGAGCGCACGACCCAGCGGCGGCGAGACGCACACTGCGCGCCGCGGCTCTGCTCGCGCGACTGAGCTAGAGGAAGGACTACGAATTAGTCCGAAACACGTCGGGCTAAACTCGACTTATATACGTGAGTGATCCGTTTTTATTTCACTATTATTTAGGATAGTTAGAATTGACCTCAATTAGGTATACCCTTCAAACAGCAATATTTTACATCGGATCTGAGTGACAATTAACAATAATTGATTTCAAACACCCAACCTATAACCCGCAACTTCAAGGCCAGTTTCCTTAGCTACACATTACAATGCATTGGAAATAATTCCTTCGGCACAATGCTCAATAGGAAACTTTTTGCAGCAAGTCGGTGAACAATACCTGCTCGGAAATAATGTCGCAGTACATTTACTAACAGTGACACTGTTTCCTAGAATTTAACTAGTTAGATGAGGTACTTGTGAAACTCGAAAGGTGTTGAAATACTTTTATTTAGCTGTGAGAAATAATCTGTGAATACAACTGGCATTAGCTACACAGGCTCAAATGCTACTTAACTGTCACTTTTCGGTACTAGGTACATTATATCCAGCCTACTAACGTCCTACTGTTGAGCACAGGCCTCCTCTCAGAATAAGAGGCATTGAAATTATGATGATGAAAGACATACAAAACAATTTGTGTAGATGATGTTAACATACAAAATTTCGCGCAGTCGAACACCTAGAGGAGGATAATAGGGGAAGATGACCGCATTACAAGTACAAATGGATACTTGACGTAGGTACTAATTAATTATGTTATTATTAGCTAGTTGTGAATAAGAATGCACGCTAACATCGCAACTATGACGAACATTTAATTGCAAATCGTAATTTCCAATACAGCTGTTACTGGCTTTCATTAATGTTGTATCCAATTATGTTTCTTAGTTTTATGTCTATGACTATTGTCGTTGTTGGAATCTATAGCAACATTAAGATTTTATTACTGTAGCAACTCCGTATTCTCTCACTCTCTTGCTTCTGATAAATAAACGAAGTACTTACACGCTCTATTTTTGTCTAATTACAATAATTAAATACTGCATACATAGAACCCTAAAGTTAGTGAATTCTAGATGGTCCTTCGACGCGGATCTTGCTTTTTTGCTAACATGTGACAGGTCTCATCCCATTTACGGTCAAAAAAACCTCTTTGTATATACAAATTACATAATATTGTTAAGAGTGTAGGCAACAGGCTTAATACTCGTCTTAAAATAAGAATAAGAAATAAATAAAATGAGATATAACCTGATCGTTATAGAAAAGTTTAAAAACCCCCGAAATCGTCATTTCAAAGTTAAAATAAATATACTAATCATAAACGTCCGACCCGATTTTAATGAAACGTAACTAAGAACCATCTCGATTATTTTTCCTAGCTTTCGACATGCATGCACAGATACACAGGTCAAACTTATAACACCCCTCTTTTTGCATCGGGGGCAAAAAATAGCTGAATCCTCAATATATGCGAGTAGCAGTAGTTGCGACCACACACTCCTGAGGGAAACAACATGCTTTTCGATAAAGTGGTTTGTTCCTTTACCATTTCTAGTGGCTCGAATGCAATTGTGTCCTAAGGCCGTTTGTGTTCTCCAATTTCGTACACAAACTTACCAGCAAAGTGGCAGTTTGTGGGTTAAAGTACGACAAGCATTTTTATGAAGGTAACTTGGTAACCAAGTTACCTTCATAAAAATGCTTGTCGTCATGTGTGCGTGTTGGCCTAGTAACAAGTATACCGACACTTACTATTACCGGGTTTGCAGATGCGTTGCCAACCTAGAGAGCTAAGATGAAATGCCTCTTGTGCCCGTAATTACATCGGCTGTCTTGCTCTCAACACCGGATCACAACAGTGCAAGCACTGCTGCTTAGCGGTGGGATTAGCTAGTAAGATGGTGGTAGCGATCCAGATGGACCTCGCGCAAAGTCCTATCACTGGCACACAATTCATAAAATAGTAATTTTGATACAATTTATATGTATACCCTCTCAAAAACAAAACATCGAAATGAATTCATATTTGACGGAGTAGTAGGAATAGCGTAACAATAACAAACATAATAAAAACATTTGAATTGAGAACCTCCTTTTTTTCAGGTCCGACATACAGAAGACCACTGTTGTACGACCAGTCTTAAACAGGAGCAATCCAGAGTCGCTTGCATCCATCAGCTCTTTACGACTTTGACCAAAAAAGTTCACCTAGCAGGACCGTCCAACACTCTGTCCTCCGGCGTGGCCGCCACACTAACGCCAATGTAGCCGTTGAATGCCAAAACCCCAAACTTACTCAATAAACTGTTCCCATAACGCATGTCATAAAGTACAAAGTCGCGATTCAAAGCGCACGTGCATAAATCGCGAACAGATATCGAATATTGAATTGCGGATCATAAACCCGAGTGAACTGGTACTGGGTAAACTTGTAAAAATTGTATACATCTTGTTGCCTACTGGGCGTAGTCGCGGTGAGGATTTCAGATTGGATCCAGTACTAAAGGTATGCTTATGAGCCTCGTCGGAACTTGTGTAAAATTTCCCTAATGCAGCTGGCTCTATAGCACGAGTTTTCACCAAGAATCAAGAAGTTTAGTAGCAATGACGTTTGGAACAGCGCCCCACCTCAGCATACCCCTTTCCAACCGACTTTCATTAATCGTGCATCTTACTTCACAAAAATCTGGATAATGCATGAATTCGTTTTTCGACACGCAACCGATACCGATCACGGGTGCAGGATCTCTTGCAATGCAGTAAAAACAGCCCGTGACGCCGCGACTCTTTAGTAGCTCGCGACTCACCTGCGATGATGGCTGCGTTTTTTGGCGAGAGAGGGGCGTC
The DNA here is from genome assembly GCA_963691665.1 of Clepsis dumicolana. NCBI lineage: Eukaryota > Metazoa > Arthropoda > Insecta > Lepidoptera > Tortricidae > Clepsis > Clepsis dumicolana. The sequence continues at coordinate 6,335,298 of OY829527.1, read as the reverse complement.
ACGTAAGTACTTGTTTTGACACATTTAAGTTCCAAATTAAACAAATTATGGTATTTTATCAAGGTATAAGAGTTACCCCATCGTATGAAGTAATATAAACATTAAAAATATTAGCTCTTTTTTTGTAATCTTGTTCAAAAATTAATGTTGCACGATCGTGTGCGTTCGGTGTTTAGCCGTGAATGACTTTTTACCTAAAGTTATGGACTTTGGCTATATTTGCAACATTATATTTGTTTTTAGGCCGTTTTTTCGGTGATAATGCCATAGCGGCTATCCTAGAAGCCATGGCAGATGGTAACGACTCCGATATTGAAGAATTTCGGGATGTTGTAGACGATTTCGAACCATTTTATCCAATAGGCTGCTATCGGAAGGTACGACAGAGGATATAGATAATGAGGAGAAAGATACACCAGACGAGCAGAGGCAGATGCTGGACGTTCCTGGCACTCTTCAGTCTTGCTTTGCTTCATGCTTGAGCAAGAAGAACGCCCTCCATCTACACCACCTGCAAAACCTGTGCTTACACCTCTTCATCATTCTCAGGCGAGCCCAGCAGTCACTCCTTTGCAGTCACCCTTGCCAAATGTTCCACCGCTATCGTCTGCAGCTGAAAGAGTACGAACATCAACTCGTAAACGAACTAGGCGCCCTCCTGCTAATGCACTCAAGACTTTCCCTCGACAATAAACCACTAGGACCAGATATTCATCACCAACGACGAACCCAAGACAAACATCTGATTCCTACGCGCCCTCATCTCTGGAAGGAAACATCTAACGAAGACACGTAACACAATTATACTTCATGCCCTATTAGACCTGTTCGAGCACCTATCAAGTACTATGATGAGTATCTATTTTGATGATGGATTTTTTGGTACTTACGTGAGTATTATACACTAAAAATTATTACAAAACATGGCGCGGAATCAAAAACGAGTAGAGTTGAAGTTATGAAGCATATTGGTATTCATAATATTAATGGGATGCTTTCAATACCCGAAAGTTTCAATGTATTGGCGCAGTGGCCTTTCTTTGGAAACGATATCTGGAAAAATTACATAGAAAATACATTAAACCTAAACCTAAACTAATGAATGAAGGCTTATTCGTAATTAAAACGACTGAATTAGTTACAAGTAATAACATAAAATGTTGATTAATGTTAATATATGTAGATTTTTCCAGAAACTGGTGTATTAATTGTATTTTATTGTTAAGTGGCACGATCGTGCACTTTACAAGTTATTTCTGAGACGCACGATCGTGCACGCGATTTTCCTGAAAATGAAGCTTTTCCGATTTTTTTTCACTATTTTTCTCAGAACCCTTTAAGCATTAGTGTTCGCTTAAATAAAGTTATTTCTCATAATTCTTGACTTTGTCTTCTCGGTTGTAAAGGGATACAATACAATACAATACAATACAAGAACTCTTTATTGAACACCACATAATAAACAAAACAGAAAAAAGGTACAAAGAAAATGCGCATATTTGGTGTTATGAAATTCGTTCGATGTCTTGATCGCGATACGATAACGTTATAAGGTACTTGATTCTTGGTGAAAACTCGTGCCCTAGCTACAGGATGGACGTGTATTCGATTATTGTACTTCTGTACTTAATTTGATGAGATTTCGGCCACGACTTTACAGAAAAACGGCCAATGTACAGTCGTAACGTAAAATCGTGACAGAACAGCAACCGACTCGACTGAAGAAAAGCTCTATTTACTAATTCTAGAACAATACTAATTTGACTCTTACAAGTCTTAGATTACATGAACCTTTCGTATGAAATACGTTTTGTTTTGAAATTAAATAAATTTTTAGTCCCTAAACTTGTGTCTATTATAATAGGTATAGTTAAAGTAAGAAAATCTTTCCCCTGTCAAAAGATATTTGTCATAAGATAGATATTAGCCTGGCCCGCGGGAATGGTTTTTCTACTATGTCTATAAGTAGGTATTCTTTCTATTACTTTACCGTAATTTATTTATAAAAAAAAATGCAGACTATCAAAGAAAAAGTACTACCACACGTACCGTCAGCAACCCGACTCTACCCCCAATAAAGCTTGAGCTCATAACATTTTACTTGTCGCTGCCAACTCTACTCCGTGTTGCGAGCGGCTGTAAAATCCTCCATCCGTTCTTTTTGAGCTGTTTTACTGGATTGTACTGTTTAAAGGAAGATTCTTTTGTGAGAAAAGTCATGTGGGAAGTGTGAAAAAAGTTTGAATGTGGAGCATGCTACTGTGTGCACCGGAAACTTGAAGGTACTTAATTTGTTTGATATTTTTATTTAGCTAGAACTGAATTGGACTTATTGGTTTTGTCTGAGACTTATATAGATATCGGTTCGCCTTTGTCAAGACACGTACCTATGGACTGAATTCTGTGCCTAGGAACCCTTAAAAATGGAACCCTTAATAGGATCACTTCGTTATCCGTCCGTCTGTCTATTACATCTGTCTAACAACTACAAATTAATCAAAATCTAAATGGTACTTCCCATTGACAATTTTAACTAACAATTAACAAAAGTCAACAAAAAAAATGCTGATTTTTTTGAGGCACGGGACCCTAAAAATAACCGCGGAATTTAACTGCATCATCATAATCACATGACCGGAATTGTTTTACGTCCCACTGCTGGGCACAGGCCTCCTCACAGAAAGAGACCGTTACGGCTATATTTCCCACGCGGACTCAGTCCCAGTGCGGATTGGGAACTTCACGCGCACCATGGAATTGCTTCGCAGGAATGTGCAGGTTTTCTCAAGATGTTTTTGTTCACTATAAAAAAAGCTCATGATAAATTACGAGCGTAATTTCGAACATAATTTCCGAAAAAAAACAGAAATACGAGCCGGGGCTCGAACCCACGACCCTCTGCTTGAGAGGCCATAGGTCGAACCACTGGGCTATCACGACTTTATTTAACTTTTATTGCACTTTAATGCAGGTGTGGGTGGACCTTTTAAGTCACGACATTTTCGAGATCACGATTTGCTTAGCCGAGTAACAGGTTTGAAACCTATCTAAACCCAGACTTTGTTTTCGTTCTAACTTAGAGTTAAACCTATTGAAGATAAGGTCAGAATTGTTCTGACTAACCTATTGGTTAGGACATAATTGTAACCCGTGTATGGGTTACAGTTGATTGTATTAGTGATGTCAGGAATATGTAAATGCTTGGTCTAAAATGCACGCGAATAATACAATACAATACAAAACTCTTTATTATTAAGCGCCACATAAGTAACATAACCGACAAAACAGACAAAAAAAACACAGAGAATTACCCAATACCAATAGCCGGCCTTATCGGTACCGAGCAATTTCTATCAGACAACCATAATGGAATGAAGAATAGCCTAATTTAAAATAAGTTTTAAATACTACTTTATTTACATAATAAAAGCAATTTACAATGACATTAAATCTAAGCTTAAACTAAATAAACTACAACTTAAAACTAAATTAAATCTAAATAAGGCCCCCGTGGCATAGTGCCCAAAAGGCTGGCAGCGTTGCCTCGCTGAATAGCGATGCTGATTCTTTGAGAGAGAAAACTGCCAGCCCTTTGATCACAAGTTGCATCAAAATGAAAAACCATAATGTCGACTGTAATTCCGGTTTCGGTAATTTGCTCACCCGAGACCACAAGTGAAAAAAAATAGCTACGTCTTTGCGACAGTAAATGTATATTTCCATGCAATACCTCCTCCACTGTAACCTCCACTCGTAATAATCCGGAATTAAGCATTACATATTCAAGCACAAGATTTTCAAGTAACACCTTTGCTTTTAATGACATAACGCCAGAGGGCATATTAAAAACTATTAATTCCATATCTTCCGATGCAGCGGGTGTCGATGGCATTTCATTAACGATGATTGAACTTACTTTACCATATTCACTCCCGGCAATAACTTGCATTATAAATACCTCCCTTAGAACCGGACGCTTTCCTGAGTCTTGGCGGACCGCACTTGTTAAGCCTATTCCTAAAAAATCTCCTGTCGAAAGTGTTGGGGAACTTAGGCCAATTGGGCTGCTGTCAGCTTTGTCCAAGGTGTTGGAAAAAGTGGTTCATCAGCAGATGCTTCCTTTCCTTGAGCGATGTAATATCTTGCCACGCGAGCAGTCCGGCTTTAGGAAGAGCCATAGCACTGCCACAGCACTCCTACACATTGTCGATGAACTTTTAGCTGCTTCTGACGAGAATGAAGCGTCTATCCTTGTCCTGTTGGATTACAGCCGCGCATTTGACTGTCTGAATTTGGATATTCTTCTGGCAAAACTAAAATACTATGGTTGCGATGAAAGGGTTTGTGCTTGGTTTGGCAGCTATTTTGACGGTAGGAGGCAACTAGTTGAGTGCCAAAATGCCGAAGGGATAATTCGCCGATCGGAGCCACTGCTGGTCCGCAGGAGAGTAGTTCAGGGGTCTATTTTGGGCCCAACGCTGTACTCACTCTACACTGCCGATCTGCTTGGATGCCCAAAGTCTGGACTTGTACATATGTATGCTGACGACACACAAGTAATTATACGAGCCAACCCTAATGAGACCGATATCATAGGCGCGGTAGAGAAGCTAAATGCGGATCTCGTGTCAATTAGTAAATGGTCGGAAGGCCATGGACTGGTACTGAACGCGCAAAAGTGCAAATACATCGTTCTTGGGACGAGGCGTCAGATTGATATGATTGGTCGGTACTCGCCTTCTATCATGGTTAATAATGCTCCGATTGACGAGGCATTGATAGTCAGAAATCTCGGTGTGCTTTTTGACGGTGGGCTGAGGTTTGAGGAACATGTCAAGGCTAAGACTTGCAAGTGCTACGCCGCGCTTAAGACCCTATACAGGATTCGACCGTTCCTGAGTACAGCCGTTAGATTGAGGTTAACGGATGCATTGGTGTTGTCGAACTTGGACTACTGTGATGTAGTTTATGGTCCCTGTCTCTATAAGAAAACTGAGAAAAAAGTACAGCGCGTTCAGAACTCATGTATGCGATATTGTTTCAATATTAATCGGAGATCCCATATCACGCCGTACTTGAATACTTACGATATCCTCAGCATGCAAAACAGACGTAAGTTTAAGTTATGTTCGCTAGTGTTTAATTTGAAATGGAATGGTCGACCGAGTTATCTGTACGACAAATTGAGGTGGTGTGACGAGAACAGTAGGACTGGTTCATTGGGTGTACCACGTATTCGTAGGGTAGTATCGTTTAGGGGCAGCTTCCGATTTGCAGCAACAAAATGCTGGAATGATCTGCTTCCACCCATAAGGAAGGCTAAATCACTGTTTAGTTTTAAGAAACTTTGCAAGCAATGGCTTTTGTCGCGACAAAAAACGTCGTGTGTCTGGACGACCGTAAAGCGTTCACTGCCTTAAAAGGATGAGTCCATTATCTAATTTAATATTAAGTATTACCTACCTAATGGGTTCACTGGGGATCGACAAAAAGTGAGTTCATAATTATAAATAGTATATTTACTACTAAACTATGTTAATTTAGATTTCTGCCTCTAAGCGCAAAATTGTAAACTCGTATTGCTGTTCTGTACATGCGTGTATGTAATGTCTGTACCTAATAATATTCTGGTGTTATGCTGTCGTTGTGGCAACGCACCTACCGTAGTTTAAGTTAGTTTTAGTATGGTTGGAGACTGAAAACCAGCGGCCTCGCTGAGTCTCATTTCCTTTTTACTGCACACAATGTTATCTGCCTGTAATAAGCTATTATTATTATTATTTTGTGTTTTTGTGTGGGTAAATAAAATTTTCTATTATCACTGCTACACGAATCACCAAACAACATGCTACCAAAGATGCTAAGTAGAGTATGGACTTGTAGAGTCTTCCGAAACGCTCCAGCGTATAGTGTAGTGGTGATGGTGACAGTTGGGTCTGTGATATTGTGTTGATTCGTGTAGCAGTGGAGGTACTGCCAGGAAACCTAACATTAGTCGCATAGACTGAACGTCGCTATTTTTCGCGCGTGGTCGCGGGCGAGCAAACTAATTGTTTTTAGTTCATGACTACAGTCTGCTCGAAGTAAGAAAATAGTAAATCATCGTTATCCTACGACCTAAAAACATAAACAATTAGAAAGGCCAGAACACCTTTTGATAAGGTACAGTTGCCCTGGCTCACTATTTTCTTCACGCGAATCAACTATAATTTATGAAATCCGGCAAATATTCGCATTCGCACCCGCATTCGCAAATGCATTATCGCTAAATTCTCAACATCACTATCTGCATTGTATCTAACTTGCAATCGAAATCGGCAGGAGGGCAATAACTTAGCTATTTATGGGACAACTAGGAACTGGTTGCATTGTGATATATGCACGAATTATTCATTTGGTTGTAGTTTAGATGCTGGTGTTAACGCTATAGTCGCATTTCCATAGTAAATCGGCTCTACATTAAATGAAGGGTACACGGAAAGAACACGTCTAATTTCGTATTTTAGTAACAGCAAGTAATAAAAATAATTAAATAACCATGAAACTTAATTATTTATATTATTACTGTTATGGTTTTATACGTAATAGTTACTTATTGTAAAAACGTGTTTTTCAATAAAAATACATGTCAAGATTGTTAAAATGCTAAAAAAGTATAGTGACTCTTTAAGAAAACGAGATTTTAGTCTCAAAATGCACCTTATAGTCTATAGGTTACCACTCAGACACAAATACAATGTTTATGTAACTTGTCTTTTATATCACTTAAAAAAAGGGGTGTACGAAAAATATATGGCTAATTACGTAATTATATCCTTCTAAATTTTCGAATCGCGATAACTCAAAAAGTGGCTAAGGTACTGGCTAGACTCGTGTTCTTTCCGCGTACCCTTCAAATAGACTTAGGTTTTTTTATAAACACCCCTTACAGTGAGGATTAGTGAGTGCTGTGCGACTTGTCGAATCCTGCGTCACGTAAAATCGAATAGTAAACTATAACGAGTTTGTATGACGTTTGGAACAGCGCCTCCCCGTGAGCGTATTTGGAACTAAGATTTAGTATGAGATTTCTCGATCTCGATACGATAACCGTAACGTAACGCAGGATTCCACAAGTCGTGCTTAGGGCACTGAGTATCAACATTATAATGGGGGCTAGTGTCGAGTGAGGTCTTTCTGTCATTCTCTACCAATAAGGAGCAAGGTACTGGCCTGTGTGTGGTGGAAATTGACAGACAGACCTAGCTTACAATTTTTTTGACTCAAAATAGCCCTCACTGTGACTCTTTTCGACTTAAGAATTGTAAAAGGTTTTTTTTATTATTACTTTTAGGGATTTATCACGCGATTTGTTTAAAATTTTGAAATACCTTCAAACTTTTGAAATCAACTTTAATTAATAAACATAGTAATAAATGAAAAGTATAGGTAGTTCCAGTGAGAAGATAACAACGTCATCAAACAATACGCATATTAATTTGAATTCACCGGATTTCTTAAATTCTGTTTAAAGTACTGTAATCTCGGGAAAGTATTTCTTGAAATTTAATTAGCCAATTTCTTAAACTAATGAATTTCGTTGGAGTCGGCCGCAGATTTCCCCTGGGTATTCTTGAATTGCAGCCGAAATATCAATGATCGTTTGGCGGCAGAATTTAAATTTTTGGGCAACATCTTTCGAGATTCCGCGTTGTTTTTAGGTTACGTCGGTTCTTACGGACCCTTTTTCGGGCAGATAAAAACCACAATTAACCACAAATTCCTAAAACTCAGAGGTGCTAACCGGTGCCCGAACCCACGACCATCTGCTTGAGAGGCCATAAGTCAAACCACTAGGCTATCACGTCTTCTCATTTTCTGATTAGGAACCTTTGATATTTTATAAAGTTTATTGCTAAATCGTAAATGCTACTGCAATGCCAAATAGTTAACGACGATCATTTTATCTCTTTTAATGAATGAATGGTGAATTACAAGTATTTAGTTAAAAAAATCTTCATATTGAATGCCACTGTGGCTTCCCATTTCATAAAACTCTACATACAATTTGAAGAAACGTACCTAATCTTGACACAATCATACGTTTGAAATAGTTGATATTACAGGAAATAGCTGAAACTAGGTTAACATAATAAACGCATAATAAATTTTATGCGTTTATTAGGTTAACCTAGTTTCAGCTAAAGATAAATAGTTTCAACCAGTTATGAAATTTTTCTGTTTGATTTGTATTACAATTATGATTTTTTACAAGGTTCCCGAGTTTGTCTAGATTTCTTTAAGGCTTTATAAATAATTATATTATAAATAAGGATATAAACCGCCGAACAAAACTAAATAATAGGTACCTGTTATTGTATTGTTTATGCTTTTTATCTATTTTTTGCTAGTAACCTGCTATAAATTCGTGACCTAAGACTTTTTAAATAGCACCACCTGCTTTAATATGTTCTTACCTTTATTCCATTATGGTTGCCTGGTAGAGATCGCTCTGTAGCGATAAGGCCGCCCATTGCTACCTTGTATTTTCTTTGTGCCTTATTTCTCGTTTTGACTGTTATGTGGTGTTCAATAAAGAGTTAATGTATTGTATTGTATTGTATTGCTTAAACAAGTGCAGTCGTGTATTCAAGAGCAATTTTTGGCAAATAGTTATGCAACAATTTATATGCAAAAATTAAGAAGTGAGTTCAGTCTGTTTGTCTGGTACTTACTAGTTGTTTCGAGTGACTTCGTCTATGTTGCATCCCGATATCGCTATCCCACGGGAACTATGCAATTTCCCGGCATAAAAGAGCTTATATTTCAATCTAGACAATAAGCTATTTCCATTCAAAGTTTGATTCAGATGCGTCCAGCCGTTTTTGGGTGATTGATTATCAAACATCTAAACACACTAACCTGCCCATTCATATTAATACAATAACAATATATCCTACTTATATTATAATTACGAATGGGAAAGTCGGTATTTTAGTGTCAACCATTAAATAAAACTGAATAAATGATGCGCCAGTTAATGCGTCATTAGCGAACACCTTTTTAACCGACTTCAACAAAGAGGAGGCTCTCAGTTCGACGGTATTTTTTTGTTGCAAGTGTTACATACACTATATCAAATACGCCAATTGAACGCGCTAATCTTTTGTAACGTTTTTCAACATCAAGAAAGGCAACGAACCGTATTGATAGTGTCGCAATTAACGAGTTAATTAATAACGTCTCGCACGCTGAACCACGATAAGAAAAAGGTAGGTACGAAGGCCACCCTCCTACCACCGCCTGCCTTCTCACGCTGTTTCAGTTCGGTGCCGTCTCACGACCAACAAGCACTTACTAGTGACTCCAGTGTAATGACCAAGTGACAGTGACCGAGTGACAATGACATCGCACTGGGTACCCCCGGACATATCCCAAATTTGCACCGAACAAAATGCACCACTAACCCAATGTTCCCAAACTGGGTTTCTTTATTTGACGCTCCTAGCTCAACTCTTCGGAAGATCGATAGACGACCAGTACAAAAGAAATCCTTATTACTCCGGGAAATCAGGAGCAATAGGATCATTTCAAACTAGCATCCTAGGACCGACTCAAGACCCATTAGGACCGACACCTTTAATTTTGAACCCGGAAATTGGAACTCCTACCCCGTTAGGGCCCGCTCTGCAAGACGCTGCGATCAATCAGTATAAATCAACTGTACCAAAAGCCAGCGGCTACGTTTCGCAAACGCTCTATTTAGAGCCGGAAAAACCGGGATTTAAATTCGAATTCGACAGGAAATTCGAGAATCCGTACTCGAAATTTGGAGAACCGTTCAACTTCGAGTATAATGATGGGAAGGGTTACTTCGACGTGGACACGGCGGATTCGGAGAAAGTGTCGGTGAAGGCCAAGAAAGAGAAGAGAGGCAGGAAAAAGAGACATTCGCCAGAAGAATATGATTTTATCATAGTCGGAGCCGGATCCGCGGGCTGTGTTTTGGCTAATCGTTTGTCTGAAGTTAAAAAATGGAAGGTTAGTACGTATTGTGTTTTCACTCAGAATAAATATGATGGAATGTAAATAATGTGTTCCGATGTGGAAAGTAAGACAGCCGAGGAAATCACACGTGCAAGAGGCATTTTCATTTTAGCCCTCTACGTTGGCAACGCATCTGAAAACCTCCCGGTGTTGCGGGTGTCTATGGGCAGTGGTGATCACTTACCATCTGGTGACTGGTGACTTACTTGCTCGTTTGCCTTCCTTGTCGTATAAAAAAATATAGATCTATATTATTTTATTAACACAGGGGGGAGGCAAATACGAAAAAAATGATAATAATAACATTAAAAATATTAATAAGTAAATTTTCAACACACAAATTTTTTGTTCCTACCTACTAAAATAATGAGTTTTCTCATAAACTAATTAGATAATTTATAAGCACTGCACCTAACCTTCTATTGATAGGTATTGTCACGATATTACAATTTCCTTTTCAATAGTAATGAAATATAACAGTTTTAAATGATTCGCGGTTAATTGCATTAGACATAATGAAAACGGGATATTAACCGCGATTACCTTATAGCATCGAAATATCGGGAGCTCATCAAATCTATAAGGTAATCGCGGTCAATATCCCGTTTTCATTATGTCTAATGTAATGAAATATCTTCTTTCGAGTCAATGGTTCAATTTTAAACTGATTCAGTTGAACCACCGGTTTGCATTCGCCTCGCTCGTCAAGTTGATGCAACAAATGCAATCAATGTAATTGGTGCATAAAAGAATTAAAAAAGTAGGGAACTAGATGCAAGAGTTTTACATAAGAATACAACAATGGTGCATGAGAAACATTCCATGCTGTGGGATATAGCGTTGCATCACGATCGATAAAATGTCTAAGTATTATTATTTATTATATAGTACTTTCACGATAATTCAGCTAATTGGAATGCGTCTTCATTCAAGCGGAGTGGATACAAGGTGAATCGCCCAATCATACAACAATTTTCCGACGTAACAGTATTTCTGTTTTTAATTCAGTGCTGTCACGACATGAGGTATAAATAAATAAATATCATGGGACAATTGACACCAATTTTATTGACCTAGTCCCAAATGAAGCAGAGCTTGTGTTGTGGGTACTAGACAGCGGATAAACATACTTATATATATATATAAATACATACTTAAATACATATTAAACATCCAAGACTCAAGAACAAACATTCGTATTCATCATACAAACATCTGCCCCGACCGGGATTCGGCCCCGGGACCTCAAGCTTCATAGTCAGGGTCTCTAACCACTAGGCTATCCGGCCGTCAGGTATGTTTTCTCGAGTTGTTAGAAACGCATTGTTTTGTCGTGATTTTACTCTAAATTTGACAGATTACACAGAAACCTAGGGGTTAATGACCTTGACTATGAACTAGAGGTTCCGGATTCGATCTTCGTGTTCGGAAAAATATTGATATGATGAATATTATTTTCTTACTATACTTGTTAAAAGAAAATATGTCCTTAATCTACGAATTGATACCTACTTAATGCAAGTACGAAAACGTCGTAAAATGAAAACTTGAGCCGTAAGTAACTTAACGTGAGTAGTTTTTTTTTCAATTCACACCTTTGATATGAATACCTACATAATAGTCTGAAATCATTTGGCACGCAAAAATCCAGAAAAGGAAAAACCTGCCAGAATCCTAATCCTAACTAATTATTATAAATGTGAAAGTAACTCTGTCTCTCTGACTGTCTGTTTGTTACCTCTTCACGGAAAATCTAGATGAAATTTTTGTAAGAAGATAGTTTGAATATTGAGGAATAACAAAGGCTACTTTTTATTCAGGAATAGCCGCGGGATAGCGATACCCGAAATCTACGCGGACGAAGTCGCGGGCAACAGCTAGTAAGACATAAGAGAATAAAAAATACTGGTGTTGTTGAAAAGAAAAAAAAAAACTATTTCTCTTGCTCGCGATATCGTTTACTCGGATAGTCTTTAAATTAGTATGTCCTTGCTAAACTTCGCCTCGCGGAAGAACAGAAACTGGATGTGATCCTGATCAAATAAAATAATAGTACTTTTAGATACAAGTACCGAAAGCATGTCATCTCGCATGAGTGCTGAGGTGTCTAGGCCCGTGCCATGTGGTTAGGGCGCGACTGGGGACGTGTGAAAATGACACTTTTTAATGCATTTGCAAAACACCCTTTTTTCTTTGGGCAGTCGTGTAAAAAAAATCACAATGAGGCTGTGATTCCAGCGTAAACTTTCCTATCACCAATGGGCTGGTACAATGTATGATGGGTATGGACATGGGGAGACCTATGAGGAGGCAAACAAGTCGTTAATGCTACTGAACTCCACTCACAAACAATAAGCAGTGACAAGCGTACAAACAGTCATCCAGTATGAAAAATAATTTAAGACGTTGCTTTTATGTGTTTAGTTATAGGCTGTTACTGAACCTATAGAGCTAGCACGACTGTGCTAATGCTGTTGCATTCTGAGTGACAAATAACGACGGGCAAGTAGATCTTGCGCGAGATAGAAGTCGCACTGTGAGTTGTGTTGGACCTACTGGGACCTTTGGCCTCATCTGCATCTTCCATCAGGAGGGATAGGGGTCAATAACTGACTAGCCATTTGCTTATTGCTTTGTCACAAGGAAAATGTCATGAGTAGACAAAACCTTGTAACCAGAGCTCGGACAGGTCATAGCAAAAACAGTTATGGAAATAGAACAATACTCAATAGAGTCGATACTTAAAATTATAATTATTTAGAGAGGATATTATCGTAATTTAACATTAAACCTTATTTAGTTGCATATCTGACATGGTTTTGTCAAAGTGGCATTCTTGAAACAGTTTTGTGGTGAAAATTTAAATTAGTAAAATTACCGTGTTGCAATTATCTTGCTATGACCTGTCCGAGCTCTGCTTGTAACATTTATGTCACTTCCAGGTTGCCAGTCTAATCGTCTCGTTCACCGTAAAACTAAAACAATTGGAGTCGGTCTCAAAGCGAAAAACTTTTACAATTGCAGTTTGCGAGTTCTGGGGACTATATTCTGTAATAAGTTTTTATAATAGATCTGGCTAAATAGTTCTGTTAGTAGTCCCGAATTGAGTTAGTTTAATTCTTTAGTATACCTACATGTTTAAGTGTATCAAACTCTTAATCTGGAAAAAGAAGGAAGTTCAGTTTCAATGTTATATTTGTTTAACGAATTGATTTTCATTATAATTTTCTCGCTTATGTATCAGTTTACATAACTTTGTAGGTTGTGACCTGTACGCGAGCAAAATACCACCACAATGCTTTTTAGTTAACAGAAGTGAAGCATGACAGTTATTTTGTGATTGGTGGCCATTTTGCGGAATTACTATCTAACTAATTTATTACACTAGAATCACTCGTGCGGCTGAAAATGTCAAAATGTCCTCACGCGATTTGTCTGTATTGTGAATTGAAATAACATTTTATTTACACGCATATCATAAATCCTCTGTAATGCGTTCAGAAACCGTAGGTAATGGCCACTATTACGACAATCAGTTTTCGTCTTCAAAGATCAAAACGATTTAAAAATAGGCCTTAATTTAAACAATAAAGTCAAATTCGTGATACCATTTGTTATACCTTCGGCTTCTGAACCGGTCTCAGAGTACTAATAACATGTGTGTAGATAAAGTAATGTATGCAACTATACATAATTAGGCCTTAAAACACTCGTGTGATCCTACTATGAAACTCGGCTTTGCCTCGTTTTATAAAAAAAACGTACTCGTGTTGTAAGGACTCTCGTTATGTAACAGTTGCATAAACTACTATTATGAATTACTGTCAAGCGTTGTTTACTAGACAATCACTAATAAATATACCTAACGACGTATTAATTTAAACTTTCGCGATTTTCACACATTATCATTATTATTATCATTATTTTTATAGTAGAATTGTACGTGAAGCAGTTGAAATCAGGAAACATCGTAATTTCAACCGCGAGGATGGTTTCAAGCTTTCATCTTCGTGGAATCCGGTAATCAGTATGTGTAAGCGTCATCAAATTTATCGTCTCATAAATCGCCGGATGATGTGAGTGTTGTGTGTCGGACTAGTGCCACTGCCTAGTGAAAAAACTAATAAAAAAGACCAAGTGCGGGTAGTTCGAGGAACCCGTGCAGCTAGGAGATGTTGATACCTGCCTCTTCAGTCCCTTCGAGACCATGGACGCAACATCGCGTCCGAAACGTCGAGGTATTTAAATTCAAATTTAAATATAAAAGTTTTTTACGCGATTAAGTGCCGAGTACCATGTGTAACGCTAATAAATTAAAAAAAACGTCACACCACGTAGAATTTTGACCCTCAGAAAAAGGAAAAATCACAAACAGGCTAACACATTTATTACAGAGAAGGTCATCCGTGTAAGAAAACAAAAGGTTTCACAGAGTCGTATAAAAGGTATAAAACAGGAATAGGTTCTAGGATTACACGCCTTAAAATAACAGAATTACCTACGCATACTCAGGACAGAGAATAAAAATAATCAAATAATATTAGGCGTGCGCGCACCAAAACACTACAATTACACCTAAATCTTAACAAATTACTTCGCCAAAGCAGCCCTAAGATATATGACCGGTAAACGAACAGTTCGACTAATATTACCGGAAAAAATAACTAAAACAATTATGACATTGTCTAACATTTATGTAACTCTATACTTCGTATAACCGGACCCGAAGCACACGGCATGTATCTTCGGAGCGTAAAATAAAAGCGTTAGCCGTAGTCCTTTGCGGGCATTAAATAAAAATTGATGAAATGTACAATACCGTGACTTGGTGAATAAAACTTGGGGTAGGTAAAACCGTATTACGATACTTCCGTCTCAACGTCTGGTGACCGTAAATCGAGTCCGTAGGGTAAGGGAGAAGCTGAAAAAATATAAAAAATAAAGAGACTGAATATTGGGATCGACCGAAACACACGGACACGCAAAACTACGTGGATAACTTGAAGAAAATACAAAACTTAACCAACTCACCCGTATGATAAACGGCAATTTAAACCAACTGCTGTAGCGGCTCTCGGTGTCAACCAATAAAAACCGGCGGCAAATAGAACACGAAGGGAAGTCACCGTATGCTTTCCAGTAACAGTTCACAGGCAACACGACTTTTATTTCGTCTTCAGTAAAAATCCACACAGCCGCACAAAGGGCTTTTATATTCTTCTGTCCAAAATTTACCCTGTCACTACATGAAACCAGCGCTGAATTTAAAAAGGTATCGATACAGCCAGCCAGGGCGGAAAAAGTCTCACGACTAAAAAGATTTGACACGTAGCGAACTTTTCGCTACACATGATAATACGTAACGACGGCTGCTTCAATAATCATCATAGGAAAAAGTGTTTTCTCCATAGAACTCTTAGATTGTGTGCTTCCTGTTGAGGTTTTCCCAGCGAGTTAACATCACAATCCGCATGTTCGTTTGCCACCGACGACGTGGTTAAAAAAAAATCGAACGTAATAAAACATTCGAGCTATTTGCATAAGTAACCTTGTACAAGTGAGTCAACGGGTTTCAAGTCACTTTGCCACAGTCCAATTAAAAGTTACGAAAGCAATGAACAAGCAAAGGAAACGAGTGTCAAGGTGCAATGAAACAAAAGATTTCTTTTGTTTTAGCTTGCGTGTCACGACCAAGGTAAGAGTGAACGTATTGCGTTAGGTTAGTAATAAGTAATAAGGTTGATCAATGTGGCCACACTTCCTGAACGCCTATAGTGCTCCGCTGCTATGAATTCAATTCTGACACATTGCACAGGTATGAAGTTTCTAATTAGGTATTCAATATTGTATTGATTCAGGCGTAACTTTGCGGAGGTCCATCTTGCAAGTAAAGGATTAAATTAATTTGCTCCTCCGCGAAGTAGTGCAGTATGGTCATTCAAATTAGCTTCGTCTGCGCTGAGTATTTATTTTCATGCACTAACTTTCCCGCCCTCCCTCCGCAAATTAAAAATAAAATAATCAACGCAAACGCTACTAAGCCCACAACCAACACTATCATCATCAGTAAAACAGTACCGGACACGTGTTTCGCCTCTCTCCGAGGCATCCTCAGCGGACGTCGTCGATGTAGACACCCCGACCGTCAGTCGAAGAAATCTAATCATTGACAATGTTAACCACAGGCATTGACTCACCAACACCATGGACTTCGGGTAAGCGCTTGACCACAATTTGCAATCGAGCATCACTCAGTCTTAGTTTGGTCGAACGACAGCGCTGCGCTATGGCGTACGTATGGCTGTTATCGAAAAATGCCGTGGTGTATTTGGATACATTTTTCGTGAATTTTGTACTAAACGCAAAGTTCATGGTGTTATTATGATACTCGGGACTTAATCGCGTAAAAATAAGTAATAATTACATATTTAAATATCTCGACGTTACTCCTCGTACCTCGTCGTAATGACGTTAACGGTGATAATGTGTAAAAATCGCGAAATTTTAAATCAATCCATGGTAAGTAACATAGTAAGTCGATGACCACAGGAAAAAAATGCTTGCTTGCTTGTTGCGTGTAGCAAACAAGCAATTCTAGCATTTTTCTCCTATGGTTAACATTGTCAATATTCAGATACTTCATAGCTGTGCAATGTGTCAGGATTGACTTCTTAGCGGCGGGCACTATAGTAATTATCGACCAAAAAATCATCATCATCATCATCATGTCAGCCGAATGACGTCCACTGCTGGACATACGCCTCCCCCAAGGCTCTCCACTCAGACCGATCTTGTGCTTTCCGCATCCACCGCGGTCCCGACACCGGGGTCAGACCAGAAAATACATTAAGGTTAAAGTGCCAAATACTATGAGAATAGTTTGTTTTCGATAAGTGCCGCTAGAGGCGCTGCCGATTTGCTCATAGTAATTGAGACATTAACGCGAACACGATCGAGACATTGTCTTTTGTCAAAAATTACACTATTGGTTCTGCTTTTTAAACTGGGTAGTCGGACATGATCTCTAAGGCACCCCGCTGGTCTTTGCCGTCTAGTCCACGGCCTTAACAGTGATGCGTACCCGAACCATTCTACTAACAACCAGCAGTAGAACTGAATTTCTTGATAGGTACAACATAGGCTCACTGCGACAGGGTCGTACCGCGGGCAGCAACTGGTATGGTTGAGGCTTACAGAATGCCAATTACCCGCCCCTTACGGGCAATCGGCTTTCGTTGTCCTTCAGGTGACGATTGTGTGTATTAGGGTTCCGTACCAAAAAGGAACCCTTATGGTGTGATTTAGTCTGTCTGTCTACTCTGTCCGTCACAACTGAGCCCCGAGCACAAGTATTCGAATGCTACGTACCGTAATCGAGTGGAGCATTATCGAGAAAATTGGTATGACGTTTGGAACAGCGCCGCCCGTGAGCGTATTTGGTACTAAACTTTAATATGAAGTTTCTTGATTATGCAAGATTCGAATATTCGGGCTTGGGACTCCAAACAGAGTTCCTAAGGTAACCACCTTAGGAACTAGGAGTTAATGCTATTGTTTCCACTACCGGATAAGAAAATGACGCCGTGCTCCTGTATGTATGATCTACATTTATTTTAACTTTTTGACCGCCACATCCATCTAGTCGTGACAACCAATGGAAACCAACATACCAACCAACAACACCAACACCAACACCAACACCACCAACACCAACACCAACATTCCACTCGAAATAAATCCTTCTGCAATTTACGATAAGATCCCTATTTGTCTACTAGACGGATTGTTCCGTGGCGTACAGAGCACGTGTCGTGCAAACATTCATTCGTAATGTCGCGGTCAAGAGGTTAAGAAATTACATTACGTAGAGTAACACAAACAATAATTATATGATGACACGAAACCCTCGGTGCGCTAGTCCGACTCGCTCTTGACCGTTCCTTCAAGGTAGCCACGATTGAGTATACTTTGACCTTAGCAACAGAACTGACAATTTATTTAGACAAGGCAATGTATCATGTCGAATTGATAGTGTTATTCCTCAAGGTCAATAAAGAAAGCCATTGCTTATTATTACTCTAGTTCAATTTTATTTCACGGTTCACTATAAAAAGAACATAAAGTCAGTCATTGCCACTTAATTTCGTGCAGTAAAATTTTAACAAGCAGTGAAGTCACTTGACTGGTATCTTTAATGTTAAGTGGTTTATCACCGAATTGCCGTCACAAGTTTCATAGCAGCCCCTATACTACGATGTGCAATATTCGAAAATTATTTTAATACGAGAGTCAGCGGGACGATAGGTACGATACAAACTTCGATTTTCGAATTTCGTAGTAGTCCCTCTGTCTAATTTCATTGCATCTTTATTTCGTATAAAACTATTTTCTGGCTTATTTTCTTGAAAAATTAACGTAATAGCAACAAACAATAAAATTATCTGAAAATCATCCTGATTTTAGCAGAAAACAGCTTTCCATAAAATGGAATAGTTATGAAACGTTTGTAGACTATTCAAGATACCTCTCCTTTCTGCGATTGCGGGTTGGAGAAACAAACCATCGAGCACATCTTCCGGCGCTGTCCCCGGATCTGGAATTGGGGTTGTCTAAAAAAAATACCAATGCTTTTTATATTTTTATTGTACAGAAAAGTCAATTATAAGAAACCGATTTCGCTATTTTGTCATATAAATCACTCCTTATTTTTAAATTATTTATTGAAATTATTTAGGCTGGTGACGTCAGACTGGTGTCTAGCTCTTCCACGCAGCTGCTTATTCAATAAAGTTGTCAATAAGCGTATGTTGAGACCCTGCTTTAGTTCAGTTTTAATCTGTGGTGAATCGTTTTAAACTGTCATTGTCACTGTCTCTGAACTATCAAACGTCAATAACAACTGTCAAGTTACCAGTCCAAATCGAATTTAGCAGCATAAAACGCGGGTAAATAGTGATGAATTCTTGTAATTAAATTAATTACATCATATAAAAATTAAAAAAAAATACCGGAAGCAATTCAAAAAGCATTAATCTCGAAATGGTTTCCGATTTACAATACATTGCAAAAAAATTGACAACCCCAAGTGGTGAACACCTGGACAATCCGACACCGGACTTAGTTGCCTGGCTTAGCAACCTCAAAGCTGTTCTCTGATTGCCCACATATTTTATTGCCATACGATTAATAATAAGGGCCTTCGATGTTAATTATGTTACTCATTGACTTAGTCCGAGTTGCAACAACCTGGGTTAGTCACTAACCTGGTTTTAACATAACCTAATAGTGTTTTGACCTGCGGTCTCTCAAGCAAAGGATCGTGGGCTCGCGTCCCGGCTTGCACCTCTGAGTATTTCAGAACTTATGTGCGAAATTACTTTTGTAATTTATCACCAGCTTTTCTGTGACGGAAAACGTCGTGAGGAAACCTGCACACTTCTGCGAAGCAATTCGATGGTGTGTGTGAAGGTTCCAATCCGCATGGAGACCTCTTAATCTGAGAGGATGCCTGCGTCTAATGGGACGTAAAACAGCCCGGTGATTAGTGTTACTGTATAAGTACACTCAAGAGCAAAAAAACGGGTCACTTTGTATGGAATTGTTAATACAAAGTGACCCGTTTTTATTGCTCTTGAGTATAGTTAAATTGAGAAAAGTATTGTACATGTCAAAGTGCTTATCACATTGAAAGAAGATTGATTTTTGCCTAACCCGTGGAAAACTTTTTTTCAGTAAACCTATAGTTTCATGTGAAAAGTTACTTTACCTTTGGTATATCCACCATCTTCTCTCAGAACTAGAGGGCTTGGGCTATAGTTCCCACGCGGGCCTAGTGCGGATTGGGAACTTCACACACATCATTGGATTGCTTCGCCTGTACCCAGCAGTGGGACGTAAAAAAGGCTGGTGATGATGATGATGATATCCACCGTCTTATTTGCCAATACCTTGATGCGATACAATATTCAATCTGTCCTAGTTTCAGCTTTTTAACTAATTCCGAACTAAGTTATAAACGATGCGCCTCTGTAGTCTCAATTAACTGCGCTTAGTAATTATGCCCTGTACAACTCAGTACGACTGCAGTGCGTCCACAGTAAAATAATGTAGTTCTCAGCCAAACAAATTTTGATATCGATTACTAAATCGATTGCTTTTGTCAGTTGCATTTTGTCGTCATTAAGCAAAATATCTATGTAGTTTTGAAGACTGCACGTTTTTCTTTGTCAAAACACCCATTAGACATAAATATTGAAATAAACAGTATTGAAGCTTGGTTTTATTAATAGTACGTGAAAGGTAAACACACCGCCGCGCTTTCAATCTCTGATGTCTTCTGTAGTGGGAGAGCCATACTATAGCTATTTGCTGCCGTACGAAAGGGCCGGCTTGTCCGGGGAAGTACCACCGTCTCCCCCCCACCGCCACTCGAATTATACAAAGAAAATTAATTTATATGTGTGTATGTATGTATTATAGTATAATATATCTCTTTATTGCATCATCATCATCATGTCAGCCGAAAGACGTCCACTGCTGGACATAAGCCTCCCCCAAGATATGCAATAATGCAATATAGACAAGCACAAGACCGGTCTTGTGCTTGTCTATATTGCATACAAAACATGAAATAACAGATAACAGAATAAAAGCAAATGTACAAAGCGAACTTATCCCTTAAAGGGATCTATATTATTAATAGCTGGTAGTCGGTTGGAAATCCACGAACTGGCACACAGGACCAGGGAAAGTGGCGTGAAAATGAAGTGTGGTGTTGGAGTGATTCGATTGACAGTCGTATTGGTATAATCAGGGCTCCATCAGTGACCACCTAATATCTGACCGAGTTGGACCGGCATTGTATTTAGATCGAACGCTGCAACCATTTTAGATTTATTAGAGGCGGAAGTTGAGCGCAGTGATTAATTGTATCAGTTCTATCGCCACTGCTAAACTTTTGGTTCAATTATTAAACTTTAAGAGATGACGATATTACCTGTTCTAGATTTAACAGTTTTAATTGCATTAGACATAACGAAAACGGGATATTGCCTGCGACTACCTTATAGGTTTGATGAGCTCCCGATATTTCGATGCAGTTGCATGCATCATGATCACGGGCAAACTGACGAAACGAGGGTAGATACTAATGTTGCGCAGACCGGGCTCTGTCTACCCGCATTTTTGCGCGGCGACTGCGCGCACTGCCACTACTATCGGTCGCGTATCGGGAGCTCATCAAGCCTATAAGGTAATCGCGGTCAATATCCCGTTTTCATTATGTCTATTCTAGATTTAGCATCATGATATTATGAAGCCAGTGTAATTACGGACACGAGAGGCATTTCATCTAAGCTATCTAGGTTTGCAACGCATCTTTCTGCAAACCCCAAGGGGTTGCGGGTGTCTATGGGCACTTACCATCAGTAACCTACTTGCTCGTTTGCCTTCCTTATCGTATAAAAAAAAGCCGGTAATAGTCATTGTACGGTTAAATGTAAAAGTTCAATTATGAAATTTCTCTGATTTCGCACAGTGCTATGTAATGAAATACTCAATAGGTACCTACCTACAAGCATTTGTGTCTAAATTCTAAATTTTTTGTATCTTTCTGATTGTACGATTGAAACGATAAACAACGTGCTAACTGAACTTCTTTGAACTTAACTTACCTATAATCAATAATGTCTTTCTGTTCGTAAAACTCATCACTGCATAAACACGAAGCAATAATGACAAAAACAGATGCAAAAAAGCGAACTCCCTCAAAGGGGGTTCTTCCTGAAAATATTTTCAGCACCCCTAATTAATTACACGCGAGCTTTGACCACCTAAACATAAAGTTCGAGTAATAGATGCCTCACGTCGAACAAAACCATACACTAAAAACTTACTCCATAATTCACGGCGTATCACAAAGTTACTGAGTAAATCCAAACAATATTACAAACAAGCTTTTATGCGGAAAGTCTCAGAGAACTAAGCCAACCGGAGCTGTCACGGCATTCTATAAAAAATTGGCGAAGCCCCTTTGACCCCAAGGATGATTACTAGTTTCCTACCCCGCGGAAATTCTTGAACATCCTTTCTCTGTGTACCTCAAAGATAATAGAATGATACTTACCTACTCCAGGTGCATGTCTGCTAAATTTCAAGTCTTTCAAGCGGCTGTGCGTTCTCAGTGAATGAGGTCAGTCAGTCAGTCATGGTACTGCTTCATAGATATATAACATAGATATTTCACTTTCCATATTTGCCTTTCTCGATCACGTACGTTCTGAGCTCGCTGAGAACGAAACAGTCAAACACTATGAGAAACTTACACACACAATTACACCTAAATAAAAACCAAATACGGTCTCTGCTCATACAATCTGTTTTTACCTCATTGTTTGTAACTTGTCTTTATTTTTTTTCTGTAGCATAGGTTTACTTACTATTGGCATTATGATAGTAAGTAGATTCATTTATTGATGTCTCCAGTTCACGGACCAACCACCCTCTGGACACCGCATCCTCTATAATTTACTTGAAAATTCACTACGAAAAAAGCCGCGGTGAGCGGGCCGGGGGAATGCGTCGTGACTGGTTCATAGCTTGTCATCTCGCTTGTCATCTGGTCGAAAGTGAGCCGCGATTAGTGGCTAGAGAGATTTATAGGTGCACAATGCGTTTCAGAAACGTTCGCCCTGACATTTGGTGTCCAGAGGGTGGTTGGTCCGTGCTCCAGTTGATTTGATACTCCAAGTTTTATGCACATGCACTCTCGTAGCTATTAATTCAATGTTCATACTTTACACACAATAGAAGTTTCATCGGCGAGATGAGTTCGTTTAAACTTTTAACCGCTGGCCGAGCTGATGCGGTTTAAAAAATGGACTCATAGAGTGTTGCAAGTGCTGTATGACAACGGATTTAAGTGGAGTTCCCTCTGTATAAGGATTTGCAGACGAATGAACAGTACATGTAAATCGTTTAACTTAGGTTCTTTTCTACTGTGACAGATTTGCGTAATTACCGCATTCGGGTGTTATTCTTTCAGCGTCAAAGTGTCATGTTGTTTGTCTTTTGGGACTTAATTATATTTTCACGCTACTATTTGTCGACGACTACTGATCTAATAATACTTTATTTCAGACCATAAATATTGTGTTAGGTATTACATGACCTATTATAGACTATGTTAGTAGGTACCTAGATGCAACAGTATCTGATCCACCCACGTGATCGGCCCACTGGCCTTCGACCTGTACTTTAACTCATAATTAATCATAAACTTCCAGATTCTTCTCCTAGAGGCGGGGCCAGAAGAACCAGAGGTGACCAGCGTCCCAGCACTGGCCCCTGTCCTGGCCTCTTCCAGCATCGACTGGGGGTACCGGACCCAGCCTGAAGAACTGACCTGCAGAGCACAAAGGGGACAAAGTTGCTCTTGGACTAGGTGAGCATATCGGTTCAAGAATAAACCAATGGGGATAGGAAAACTAGGACCGGGTCCTACAACAATTACTGCCTGTGTCTCTAGGTAGGACAACAGCTAAGTATTCTATCCCTTGGTTCCGGGGTTGGTATTTTTCTGGTTTTTTTCTGTGTATTCATGTTTCGGTGAGTTTATTAAAAATATAATTGATACTCACGGGAAGACCGTAAAAATAAAAAAAAAATTGGAAAAAATAAATAAAAAATACAAAAATATTTTCCAATTGAGATCATAAAATGAACAAACTCAGCTAATTGAAAAATGCAAAAATCCCATGTTGGTAGGACGTGGTCTTCTTTTAAGGGGGAGTAGAACCTTGGTAGAACCTCGTCCAAGGAGCGTCCGGAACGCTGCCACTTTTCTACTCGCTAATCCTGCTGCTAAGTAGCAGTGCTTGCACTGTTGTGTTCTGGTGTGTAGCGTTTAACAGCCGGGGAAATTACGTGCTCAAGAGGCATTTCATTATCATCATTCGATTTTTGCTGAATTAGTAGTCTTCATTTTATTACCCAATAAATGGCAAGACGTGTACCTAATTAGCAACAACATTTTAGACTACGTATTTTTTTTATTCTACGAATACTAAGCTAGAATGCTGAGAAACCATTTCACTTTCATTTAAAAAACAAACAAGCGACCAATGTAAAAATTAGGGTATACTGTACCTAAAATAGCAAATGGTAGAAATAATGGAGACACAAGAACACCATAACAATGTTATAATTTAAACTAACCTAATTTTTTTGTTTCTGTAAGTGACAATCTTTCAGTTTTTTCGCCTTCCGATGACTTTCATTTCACAGTGGTAAAGTGATGGGGGGCTCAAGCGCAATAAACTATTTAGTGTACATGAGAGGCAACAGACGGGACTACGACGACTGGGCCGCTTTAGGAAACAACGGATGGAGCTACAAGGAAGTAGGTCAATGAACTGGGCGTGAATTAAATAAACTGTAGTACAATTGTTTAAGAAAATATCTAAGAAAAAAGTTTTCAGGTCCTGCCGTTCTTCAAAAAATCAGAAAACAATCGAGATATAGAAGCGGAAGATACAAAGTTCCATGGAGTAGATGGACCGTTGAATATTGAGAGATTCGCTTTCGTAGACAGAAATGCTGTCATGCTTGTAAAAGCTTTCTTTGAAACTGGACTGCCCCTAGTTGATTTTAATGGGGAAACACAAATTGGAACGATGACTACTCAGACAACGACCCTTGATGGAAAGAGGATGTCTACAAATTCAGCTTTTATAAGGCCTGTAAGAAATGAAAGGAAAAATCTCTATATTAAAACGAATGTCCAAGTTACACAAGTGCTTATTGAACCAGAGAAAAAAATCGCTTTTGGTGTCAGATATATTGAAAATAACGAATGGCATGTTGTTCATGCTACGAAAGAAGTAATTTTGAGCGCTGGTGCATTGAACTCTCCTAAAATCTTGATGTTGTCTGGAATAGGCCCAAGGAGTGAATTGGAATCGTTGACAATTCAAGTAATAAAAGATTTGAAAGTAGGATATAATCTGCAAGATCATGCTACAACTAACGCCATGATAATGGGCCTTACAAATGCAACTTCGACACTTGTTAGAAGCAAAAGTTTGATAAATGAAATAAAAATACACAAAAATTCAGAGTACAAGTATGGACCTTTATCAGCGACTGGGCCTCTACATATAAGCGCGTTCATTAGAACTAAATATGCAGATAAAGATGAAACTGTACCAGATGTACAATTTCATTTTGATGGTCGCAATAAGAAAGAATTTTACTCCGACCCAACAACATACTTAGCAACTAATACTTTACCATTCGCTTTTTACGATAGCATTAACGTACGACCAATTCTACTTCTACCAAAAAGCAGAGGATGTTTGACATTAAACAAAACTGACCCAGTATTTGGTCAGCCTCTAATATATCCAGGATTTTTCACTATCAACGAGGATTTAAAAACCTTAGTAGCTGCATTACAATTTGCAGTTAAACTAGAAGACACCTACGCTTTTAAAGATAACGGTGTCAAATTCATAAGAGAACCAGTAGCAGCCTGCAGAGATCACAAATGGGGAAGTACAGATTATTTTGCTTGCTTGTTTACAAGATATACATCAACAATTTTTCATCCTTCAGGGACTTGTAAAATGGGTCCAAAAGACGATGAAAACGCTGTAGTTGATCCAAGATTAAGAGTGTATGGGATAAGGCACCTAAGAGTAGCAGATGCTTCGATAATGCCCAATATAGTCCGGGGGAATACTAACGCACCAGTCATTATGATTGGAGAGAAAGCTGCTCAGATGATAAAGGAAGATTGGGGAGTTACTGGTTAACACAAATCTCTGTTATTAACTTTATAAGTGATAGTGTGAGGTACTCATTTAGCCCATCGAAGAAATAGAAGATATGAATTAAATACTCTTTATGTTTCTGAAGTAGTTTCTTCTCTATTTCCTAGTTTTCCAAAAACAGCCACAGTGAGTGTAAGTATGAAAATACAAATTAGAGAAAATAGTAATACACCATCTGCACTTAATTAGCCTAGACACAGTAAATGAAATTCACGCAACCGCGTAACCACATTGCCATTATAATTTCATTTGTCAATTACGGTACAATATTTGGTGAATTTGGTAAAAAATATTTTGAAAGCAATTCGAATGTTATTGTTGAAGTAGATGATTTGTGGCATGAAATTTGAGCAAATATTAATTTGCGGACTCATTAAAATTAGTTGAAGCACCATATTAAGTATTAATTAGATTGTGAATAATGCGAAATAGATGTAGATTAATGATTGTTGTAGAAAATAATTATAATGATTGTGTTAATAGTTTAGCAAATCTATATAAGCCAAAATAATTAAATTTGGATAACTTTAACGTTGATACAATAAGTAATAAGCTAATCGAAATTATTTGGAGCAAAATTCGAGAAAAACTAGGTAGCTCATAATAGTACATTATGAATCAGCCAGAACCACAGTCAAAGGCTATAATGGAGGTATTTATTCACAAAAAATGCTTGCCGTGCAATAAGAGTCAATTTACGAGTAAGTGTGTTGGAAAAGTTAAAAAAATATCCAAATTTAATAAATTTGCGTTTACTTGCACTACTTTATTAATTTGAGTAATACAAGTTTTATTTGGTAAGTAGATGGTGACTAACAACCCTGTAGTAGTAATTTAGTTAATATCATGTTGACAAGATAGAATACTGCTCAAGTATTTGTTCAAAATGTTAAAATTATTAATATTCATATTTTTGGTACAATCTTTCCTACATTATTTTCGATTCATAATTTAATAAAAATCACACTACGCTAAATACACAATATAATATGATTCTTCTTTTTTGTCGGTATTAGTTTTCAACGTATTCAAAACTGAAATTAGCTTTGCATTAATATTAATTTAAATATTTTCTGTGAGCAGTATCAATCTCATTGCAGCATATTATTTATTTGGAGATGATTAAAATGCAAATAAACGTGATTTCAGGGGGAAAACTATGGGTGGATCTAGTGCAGTCAATTATATGGTGTACATGAGAGGAAATAAAGCAGACTACGACGGCTGGGCCGAGCAAGGCAACCCTGGCTGGAGCTACAGAGAGGTAAGTTAGTACTATAATATGTCTTGACATAGGAAGTCAATCTTGACACCTGTCATCCCAGTACAGTAGGTATAAACGTTAGCAGCTTTTTGATATAAGTGCGGTAAGTATGTCGTTTTGTACGAGGCCCGCACATAAGTGCGTGTATAAACCAAACGACGTTACGATACATTTGCGATAAAATGACGCTGAGGCGGTGGGCCTCCACGACCTGCCCTACCACACTCTGCCAGGGTCGACTTCGCCGGCTTCTTTCACCACCGCCTTGGAAAAGTGAAAAGCACTAGTGCGAAAAATCCAACTTTCGGCACGATACACAAGTACCACTTTTCAAGCAACTGTATTAAATAAAAAATGAGTAACTATACTGGGATGATCGGTATCAGTTAAATCTTCACTTCAGTTAAATAAAAATAAAGGAAAGTAAAAAAAATAACGAAAAAATACTTTACACATTTACCGAAGATTTGTTTTTTTTTTTTCACTGGTTCTGTCACTAAATTGCAACCAATTGACCAGGATATAAAATGTACGGTACAATAAATTCTGCAACAATTATAATTATATTGTATGTTATGTAAAAGTCTGTTTAATCCCACGTTTTACGTTCCAGGTTTTGCCGTATTTCAAGAAAGCAGAGAACAATCAAGACATCGAGTCTATGAACAAGTTTTATCATGCTGTCGGCGGTCCACTTAACGTTGAGCGGTTTTCTTACGTCGACAACAATGAGATGATGATGGTTCAAGGTTACAGAGAGATGGGACTACCAGTAACTGACTTCAACGGAGAAAGTCAGTACGGCACTGACATAGCCCAGTCAACTTCCTTTAATGGACAGAGAATGTCTGTTAACTCAGCCTATATTAGACCAATACGATACAAAAGACCCAATCTTAAGATAATAAATGAAGCATATGCCACAAAACTAATCATAAACAAAGTTACCAAAACTGCTATGGGAGTAGAATACATCAAACAAGGAATACCATGCACTGCGTATGCTTCTAAAGAAGTCATTGTCAGTTCAGGACCAATCAACTCTCCGAAGTTACTGATGCTGTCTGGTATAGGACCTAAAGTACAGTTAGAAAGTCTTGGCATACCAGTGTTGTCAGATTTGAGAGTTGGGTATAATCTACAAGACCATGTGACAACAGACGCGTTGATATTAGCTCTATCAAATAAAACGTCAACTTTAGTCGATGGTCAGCAGTTATTGAACGAGCTTTACGATTACCGTACACAGCCTCCACATAAGCATGGGCCTTTATCATCTACTATAACTTTGAACGCTATAGCTTTTATAAAGACTGAATTCGCCGAAGATGATTTGCCTGACATACAGATTCACGCCGACGGAAGAAACGTTGAAGAGTTCTACTCTGACCCTCAGACCTATATGGCAACTAATATTTTTCCTTTACCATTTTATAATGGTATTGCTATGAGACCGTTACTCTTAGTCCCTAAAAGTAAAGGTTTTGTAATGCTAAACTACACCGACCCAGTCTTTGGGCCGCCTTTGATATATAGTAATTTTTTTACTGAACCGATAGATGTAGAAAAATTGGTAGCAAGTATGAAATTCATAGCGCGCTTGGAAGACACCCCGGCTTACCGGCAGAGTGGCGCTCATTTTGTGAGGACTCCTGTTCAAGGCTGTGAAGATTTTCTTTGGGGTACACGTGATTACTTTATATGCCTTCTTACTCAGTATACAAGTACTATTTACCACCCTGCTGGTACGTGTAAGATGGGACCTACGTGGGATCGCGATGCTGTAGTAGATGCTAAATTAAGGGTATATGGAATAAAGAAACTAAGAGTTATCGACTCGTCCATTATGCCCACTATTATTAGAGGGAATCTGAATGCTCCTACTATAATGATAGCAGAAAAGACAGCTGACATGATTAAGGAAGATTGGTATCACTGTTAGGGATCGAGGATTACTAAAATATTTGATTCATAAGAGTTGAAAACAGCTCATTAAAATTAATAGTTACCAGAACAAAGTAGGTAATTATCAAATCAAATTGCCATTGAAATTTAGTTGTAGAAACGTTTGCACATGCCATTATTGACGTTAAGAACTAAATAATTATGTATTTGTTGGAATAATTAGTTTGATGTAACAGCAATGTTTGAATTTTATCGAGGAATCTCAAATATTAAATCAGATTATCCCTCATGAAACATTTGTGAAATGAGTCGGTCTTTTGTTTAAAAGCGAATAAGTAAAAGCACTGTATTTAATTTTTAGTTTTTGTTTAAGTGATTTTCATGTTACCATTATTTAATATTTAACCAAGAATAAAAAGTGAGACTTATCAAAATCATGTTATTACAAATCCCGTTAAATATTTATTTTAAGATTTCAGCCAACTTTTTCACATAAACCTAATCAGCGGCTGACGCCTATCCCATCTGATGGTAAGTGCAGACAAGACCAAAGATGTAACTTACTGGTTTAGTGGTAAATATTTGGTTATTAAGGGGCTTCTAAACGGGCAACGTTTTTCTGCAATATGTGGCCGGCAACTATTGCTGTCTGACTCTTATTATGAAAGCTAGACAAGGACTGAAAAACTGGTTGCCGGCAACATACTGCAGCAAAAATAAAGCCCGTTTAGAAGCCCCTTTGGTTAGAGGTGAGAGCTATTATTCACGATAGTGCAATAATGACACTACTAGCGCTTGAATCTACAGCAAGATGTAGTATATTTTATTTATTACATCTAAACGGACGAAACAGTTCCTGTCGCTTTTTTTTCGCGGCGACCTAAAGGAGAAAAGATCAGTAGGAAGCAGAAGTATTTTTCATTTGTCTCTTGAATTTGGTGAGCACAAAAACACACTGTTGGACACGAGGCAAAAGATTTTATTGGTAATATCTTGCGTCTGTTACATTAATTTGATCTCCAACATTTAAGATTCAAGATTGGTTCTTGTTATGCGCGAGTTTAACGATTAAGTTAGTAAAATACTTATTCGAAAATCTGTAAACATGTTACAGATTTTGTAATAAGTGTTTTATTTGTACGACGTGAAATTTGAAAATGAAATGAAGGCCAACCGTCTGTCAGTGGTAAACAGTAATCCTACTGTAGGTACACTGTTATAATTATAACCCATTCCATGCTAAAATAAAATGAGTATCAATTGCAAAGTGATTCAAAAGTCCGACTAAGAACTCGAACTAAAATTTTAAATTTTATTCTGATCAAATGTCGACCTTTAGACGATCACCAGTGGATATAACTATCAGTGGTGCAGTCAGCAGCAACCGAACCGAAGCGCTCGAAATGATCTGCACAAGCTCTTATGTGTATAACAATAGAGCCGTGCTTAGAACATTGTGAACGCGTCAGTTGCTAAGCAACCGAAGCGCTCACAATGATCTGCACAAGCTCTTATGTGTATAACAATAGAGCCGTGCTTAGATCATTGTGAACGCGTCAGTTGCTAAGCAACCGAAGCGCTCACAATGATCTGCACAAGCTCTTATGTGTATAACAATAGAGACGTGCTTAGATCATTGTGAGCGCTTCGGTTGCTTAGCAACTATTATTACTGCTTATACAAGCATATACATGCACAGTTGATTATTGTATTTTAACTGAAACTAGTACTGTGGTTAACATTTTATTTAGATAGGTATCTAATTCACTCAACGGCATTCAATCTACCAAAGCAGTCCACTGATTTGCATGTTATTTCTCCCTGCTAACTAGCATAGCAGAGAGACTTACGAAAAAGCAGCAAATTCAGCTCAACTCCTAACGAGTAATAAAACACTAAACGTTTAACCATCATCGAGCTATCCCACTTATTAATTGTACTTTGATAAAGTTCTACGCCGTAAAGCGAAAAACCAATATACTTGGACCCATCAATAGCTTGTTGTGCACCCTTGGAGATGTGAGTGTTGTTAAGCAAGCGAGGGGAGTGGGAGGCCATTGTAAAATGGTGATGATTTCGGGGGCTTGAGATTGTACGCGGGTTATGGAGGCAGATAATGGGGCTGCAGTAACAGCAGATGGGTCGCGGCTGAAGCCAGGAAGACTGCGTTCTTTGGATCACGTTAATGAAGAACAGAACGTTTTGGAATGAGTTCTATATCTTACTATAGTAGTTTATGCAACTGTTACATGATGGGGGTTCTTAACATACGATTGTGGTTTTTTATTAAGTGTAGTTTAGGCGCTTTGCGCCTTGAGCAACTCTAACCTAACCTAGGAAATATACTAATCCCAACAAAAGCATTTTCATGTAAAATGTTGCCAAGATGAGACCAAACGGCTCGCACTGTCAAAAAGATAACAGATCTCATGTAGAGCCAAGCTTCTATATAACTCGACACGGCCTAGCTCTACAAGCCCTGACTTCACAAAGTGAAGGATACACAGAAAGAACATGCATGTCTAGTCACTTTTTTCTATTGGGTTTTTAATCTTAAAATGTAGACCACTCAATAGACTATGAGTTATATTTTTTATAAACTCACTGAAACATGAATACACAGAAAAAAAATAGAAAAATGCCAACCCCGGGAATCGAACCCGGATCCTCGACACTCCGGGTCGTGTGCTTTTCCCCTACACCACGATTGAACATAGAGGAAAGGCCGAATTTTTTCCATGTATTCAAATCTTAGCTTGTTTTTGTCACTTTTTGCAGTGACTAGCGCCATCTATGCGATTACTTCGTAAACCGAAAACAACGCACCCTTTCGAAACTTATCAGTTTGAGATGGCGCACTAAAGCAATCAATTCATGATCTCAGTAGGAGTATCTTTTGTATTTTTTCTCCCAATTTTTTATTTTTACGTTTTTCCCGTGAATATCAATTATATTTTTTATAAACTCACTGAAACATGAATACACAGAAAAAAACCAGAAAAATGCCAACCCCGGGAATCAAACCCGGATCCTCGACACTCCGGGTCGCGGTAGCGGTATATGTATTTACCGGTATTTATTGTGTCCCTAAATGTAAGCTTCGGCATTTTTCGGGGCTGCAACGTTTTCTTGTGGACGAGTCAGCGCAAGATATTTTGTTTATCTTTGTTTGCAACTTTGTTGGTACTCACTCCGCCTACAACATACAAGTGACGTTTGTGGGGAACAATGGCGTATGGTATAGTCAACCAAGAAAGTGTTTTACCACTTTTCGCCTCTATTTGTTTGGTAATAAGGTTGAAAAGTGGTAAAGGATTTTCTTGGTCGACTATGCCTTTGTCATGGCTTTAAAACAAAAATAAAATGAAAGCCAAATGATGTATTAAACCACGTTTACCGAATTATTGCAAATCTACCAAAATCCTTGGTAAATTTATGTTGAGGCCACGGTTGTGATGAAACATACAAACTCACATGCAGTTATAGGCTTTTAACGGTTAATCGAATCGAATTATGACCCTCAATAACGTAGCCATGATACTTACCTATTTAGTCATGGTAATAAGTAAGTAAGTAAGTAAACACTTTATTGTACAAAAAACAGGATAAAACACAAGTTACAACAATAACATTTGAGTACAAAGGCGTACTTATCCCTTTAAATATAGTAGTATTAGTGCGAGCAGTGGCGTGTATAGTTTTTAGTCAGAGTAGGCAGAGAATTTCGAGTAGATCTATATTTAGTATTGAATACCTATTTAATTGGATGCCCCTAGGTGAAAAAAAAAAACAAAAAAACAATAGAACAAAAAACGAAAAAGTATTTAAGCGGGTCTATAATTTTTTTTAAAGGAAATTTTAATGAACGAATTCGGCATAATATAAGGTTTTAGGACACGTAGTGGCAGCCCTATCACCTTAGGACTCAGTGTCATTTGAACGTCTTAAAACATTAAGAATCAATTTCAAATGGATAGTCAATGTGACAATCCAGCTTCGGTTTTTTGGTTTCTGAAGTACGAACCTGTCATCGAAACTGGTAAAGCACTTCTTTGATCAACCGTACATCGTCATGATTACAATTTTGATTTTTAACTACTACTTAACGCTAATACGCTATGTAACTACGGTCTTTCACAGTGAAAGGCAAAGTTTACTTTTACAGATAAATACCTACATCAAGTATTCACATTATTCCTTCTAACAACTCCAACAAAGACTGGACGTTCTCGCTCCGTCAGCGAACGACATTGAAAACTAAAAACTTTTCCCCACCACCGCATTAAAACTACTTTCCTTCAACAACGTTAATGCATTTGGCGAAGCGTAGCTATACGGCCAGAAGTACTAAGCCAATTATTATGCAAAGGATAAGAAAAAGCCGGTCCCTAATACAATCGCAAACTGAGCTGTTTCCGTCTGATCCCTTGAAATTATCCCTCGTGACGTTTTACAATATTTTTTGTAAAAAAAAAAAACAAATCAGGGACAAAAAGCCAAGAGGACGTCCTGCTAGCTACTGTTTCACTATAGAGAGGTCTCTGTTTTATTAATCTGGTATGGCACTTAGACCTCTGCTTAACGCAATAGCACCATCTATGAGCGCAATGAAAAAACATAGAACGTTGAAATTGGCAGAATTCTTAATTTTATCATGCTGTTTACAAAAAAAAAAAATAGGTCAAGAGAACATTTTTTTATAATAAACTTTCCTATGTACCTCTAAGTCATGTAATCCGACTACAATATAAATGTTATTAAATAACCCGGGATTAGTTTGGGGCACGGATAGTATGGTACAGCCAGGATCGTCTCCACAGGAGGGATCTCTTTGACGGTTAATGGCATCGACTTGAAATTTGGTATGGATGTGTAAGTTGGGTGACAATACACGTACAGACAACAAAAAGTTCAGTCAACAAAAAATCTTGTACTAAAAGTGTACTTTTTAATACTAAATTTCCAATTAAAACAAAAACTGATTTCATTTTTGTTTGTCATCCCGGGTTTAGAGGATCAGACCGGAATAAGCCGGCAAACTTCGTCAGTAGCGGATGCAACTTCGATATAAAATTTAAATGAATACCAGGTACTCTAATTTCCTTTGCGAAGTTTTCAAGATTCTTCGGCTAGAATTAATTCTTCGTAATGACGGATTTGAAATTTAAAATCCGTTTGATGAGAGCCAAGGCGGTTTGGAATTAACATCAGCCACTTAGATGCTGGGCTATTTCTATTTTTTTTAAACATTTTGTTGGACTTCTTACATCAGGTGTTATAGAAAGGAATAGGAAAAATTGTTCTAACTTTAACTACACTGGGATTGATAGAAAATTGTGTTGGTTTTGTCCATAGACACATGGTTTCTTTTTGTAATAAATGGATGGATTTTCAAACTTTAGACCTCTATGGTGTAATTTGTGGCACTTATTTCAATACAAAAATACGGCCACGCAAATTACACGAGGGATTCCTAGTTTGAAAATCCTACCAATAACATAAGAATAATAAATACTTAAATATCATGGGACAATTTTATTGACACCAATTGACCTAGTCCCAAACTAGGCAAAGCCGTACTATGGGTATGGGTATTGGGACAACGGATAAACGTACATATAACACATATTAATCATTCAACACCCAAGAACAAACATTAGTATTCATCATACAAACATCTGCCACGGGGGATCGAACCCGGGACCTCAAGCTTCATTAGTCAGGGTTTGTAACCACTAGGCTACCCGGTCGTCTTTTGTGACCATATACATCAGAACACTTTACTTCTTCATATTGTAATGCATTTTCTTTGTCATTTGACTTTAACTACGGTTAAGAGTTGGCCCTGTTCGTCGGCAGAAACAAAAAATATTAAGAACAAAATCTTATAACGGCCATTTTGTTTCATACGTCGACAATAACATTATCTTCAACTAAGTATATCTAGCCGCAATAGCCTAGTGGTTTGACCTATGGCCTCTGAAGCAGAGTGTCGCGGGTTCAAACCCCGGCTCGCACCTCTGAGTTTTTCCGAATATATGTGCGGAATTACATTTGTAATTTATCGCAAGGAAACCTGCACACACCTGCGAAGCAATTCAATGATGTGCGCGAAGTTCCCAATCCGCACCGGGCCCGCGTGGGAACTATAGCCCAAGCCCTCTCATTCTGAGAGGAGGCCTGTACCCAGCAGTGGGACGTAAAAAAGGCTGGTGATGATGAATTAAACCTAACTGTACTAGAACGCCAATCGCAATCTTTTTATCACAAAAATCAGGTAGCAACAAAAACTTTGCTCATTTGGAAAGGTTAAAACGTCAGAATTAATCAAGTAAATGAGGAACAAGGATAATAACTTAACGCAGTAAGCCAAATTTACTTACGGAATTCTGAAAACATTGAGTAACATAGCTGTCATCGTCACTCGTATAACCCTAGAAAAGGAGAGAGTGATACAACTTTGGGTGGTGAAATTTGCTCTTGGTATAGAGTAGTGGTATTGTTGCCGGATTTCCGCTTTGAACTCAATAATGCTGTAATTTGAATTGCTACGAATAAAGTAAACCAACATGAATTAATTGCTTACTTATTTTATTGTTGATTCACAGGTCCGCGATGGAAATAGTACATTACTGTACTGCCTAGGTCACGAAGCGGGCAATTGATGTTCCGGTCGTGGCAAATTATAGTGCTCTCAAAAATCAGAAAGAAAATAAAAAAACAGAATTGTTTTTATCTTGGCAAGCTTGTCTATTAAATCTAATACTTCCAGGCAATACTGTGTTATTAAATACCAATATCGTTACACTTTTTTTTATGGGACAATTTGACATCAATTGACCTAGTCCCAAACTAGGCAAAGCCTGTACTATGGGTACTAGACAACGGATTAACACACTTATATAGATAAATAAAATAAATATCATGGGACAAATTTACACCAATTAATCTAGTCCCAAACTAGGCAAAGCCTGTACTATGGATACTAGACAACGGATTAACACACTTATATAGATAAATAAAATAAATATCATGGGACAAATTGACACCAATTGACCTAGTCCCAAACTAGGCAAAGCCTGTACTATGGGTACTAGACAACGGATAAACATACTTATATAGATAAATACATACTTATATACATATTAAACATCCAAGACCCGAGAACAAACATTCCTATTCATCATACAAACATCTGCTCATCATCCTCAAGCTTCATAGTCAGGGTCTCTAACCATTAGGCTATTCGGCCGTCATGTTTTTATTTCATTTATTGTAATACTTATAATTATCATATTTAAAGCTATAGAGTGTTGGTTATACTTAAGACATAGCTTTAAAACGGAAAATTTTCATGGAAAAACATTTGAATGCTGCCTGCGTGATAGGCACCCTGCCAGGAGGTCAAGGTTTGGTAGGTATTCAATTTTTTAACTTGGTTTTAGTATTCTTATTTATTTTGTAGTTTTAGTCCATTGCACATTTGTAGGTACCTTTGTCATGCTACGTAATCATAATAATGAATACCGCTTTATATTACTGTTCAAAGTAACTTTACGCTCAATTTATTTTACATGTTGAAATAATCACCGTAAAGCTCTGGTTATTTTGAACTTCTCTTAGTACACCATTTTACTCCTTACTGTTAGAGACCATTGTCCCTGTCCCGCTCAGTTGCATAGAAGTAGGTAAGGATGGGAATGTGTCGATAGCGCTTAGGATTTTTAACCCCCGACGTAAAAAGAGGGGTGAACTCTCAAGTGTGTCATCAGATAATAACTCATCATCATCATGTCAGCCGAAAGACGTCCACTGCTGGACATAGGCCTCCCTCAAGGCTCTCCACTCAGACCGGTCTTGTGCTTTCCGCATCCCGCGGTCCCGCAATCTTCACCATCGTCGCGCCATCTTGTTGGAGGCAGGTAATAACTCTGGATACCAAAACCTATAGAGTACTTACTTCCTGTTGACCTAGAGTCATAAAATTTGGCAAGAAGTGTCATGTCTTTATACCGAACATTTCAATAATTCGATAATCTGGCTCGGTATTTCTACAGAATAAGTACCGTTGGCAGACAAAATGACTTTGTTACCTTTTTATAACAAGTATAACGACGGATTAGTATCGTTGGCAGCCAAAATGACGTTGTTATGTTACTTTTTAATAATGAACGACAAGTACCACAGGCAGACAAAATGACGTAGTTACTTTTTGATAAAGACGGACAAGTACCACAGGCAGACAAAAATGACGTTGTTATGTTACTTTTTAATAATGAACGACAAGTACCACAGGCAGACAAAATGACGTTGTTACTTTTTGATAATGACGGACAAGTACCACAGGCAGACAAAAATGACGTTGTTACTTTTTGATAATGACGGACAAGTACCACAGGCAGACAAAAATGACGTTGTTACTTTTTGATAATGACGGACAAGTACCGTTGGTATTGGTATTGTTACTTTTTAATACTGCCTGGTAAGTACCGCTAGCAGACAAAATGACATTGTTACTTTTTCGTTGCCACTTGTGTTAATACATGTCTCTCCTTAAATTATTTTACAGGCATTTTGCTAACTTTAAATGTGATTATGTATGTAATGTTCGGGTCAAATCCTGCAAGTTATATTTGATCCACTTCCAGTAGTCCGGTTGGCTTCAAATTTTATGTGGATAATATGTAAGTTGGGTGACAATACAAGTACAGTGGGCGGGGCACATTGCTCGCAGAACTGATTGCCGAGGGGGTCAGAAGGTTCTCGAATGGCGTCCACGGACCGGGAGACGAGCTGTCGGTAGGCCTTCAACAAGATGGAGCGACGACCTAGTAAAGATTGCGGAACCGCGGTGGACGCGGAAAGCACAAGACCGGTCTGAGTGGAGCGCCTTGGAGGAGGCCTATGTCCAGCAGTGGACGTCTTTCGGCTGACATGATGACGATGATGATGACAAGTACAGTCAGCAAAAAGTAAAGACGGCAAAAAAGCTTGTATTTAAAATATTGTTTTAGCAGAAAACTTTTAAAACTTATCGATATACCTCCCGTCTCTACTTCACGGCGCGGCAGACACCTTAATGGTCCGCCACTCCGCTCATTTTCTACGGAACCACGTTATTTTATCTCCGTGTCAAGCCCTCTCGCTATTGTAGTTTTATTTTTATCACAAACAATGCTAAAAGCGCGAGTCCCGTTATCATCTCGGCCTGCTTCAAACCCCGAATAGATGTAAAAAATGTTTTATTCGCTTTTGTAACGTTCTCTGGGGATTTTTAACAGACTGTAATCTCATCAACGCTTGCTTTATTGCTTAACGACATATTACTTCAGGGTGTAAATCAAGATCATGGTTTGGCAAATCGGTTGTCATTTACTACCGAAAAGTGACACTAGCTAGAATATCACTTTCTGAGGAAATCAGTTTCAGCCTGTAATCGGGTCCGCGTGAGAACTATAGCCCAGGGCCCTTTCGTACTGAGAGGAGGCCTGTGCATAGTAGTGGGTGAGGCGTAGATAGGCGATATTGATGAAACCTTTTAGTATCTAGAGCGAAATCAGTGATCGCTGATCACTAAACATTATGACCCTTAAGCTCATTTTCCTTTTGTGTAGTTAAAAAAAACGGCAAAGTAAAAGTCTGACTCGCTTACCAATGACTTCGTAGGTACCTGACCAATTTGTGTTGTCAGACATTACAATACAATACAATACAAATATTCTTTATTGAAAACCACAAAATAGTACAAAGAGATTACAGAAAACAGGTATGGTAGACAATAGGCGGTCTTATCGCTTAAAAGCATTACTTCGTGCCAAACGGAAAGACAGACAGACACCATACAACAAGTCTTGTTTGTCTAATTAATTAAACGTATTGACCTACCTCGGCAAACGAGGAAGTTGTGTTTAATATAATAATTCAAAGATATAGTAAATTTTCTGCGAACGCTCGTAAAGGCTTAGGAGAAAGCTTTCGCAAATATTAACTCTCCCAATACTAGTACAGGCGTAATTAAACTGCGTTTAAGTTACAGGGTGACTGCTTGTTGCCTATAAGATTAATTGTTACTGTAAGGGCCACTTTCGGCAAAATTTTAAATCTAGTTTAAGTCTTAAAACCAGGTTTAAGTTACAGGATGACTGCTTGGTGCCGATAAGATTAATTGTTACTGTAAGGGCCACTTTCGGCAAAATTTTAAATCTAGTTTAAGTCTTAAAACCAGATTTAAGCCTGATAGATCTATATATACATTTTAACACAACTAAACGTATGTATATATTATTGGCATTAATTATAGTTGTGTGTAGGTTTTATACTGATATTATGTATTTTCACTGGTTACCTTTAAATAAATTACCTAAAAATTCTAAATCGCACCATCTGCTTTAAATCTGTTCTTACCTTTATTCCGTTATGGTTGCCTGGTAGAGATCGCTATGTAGCGATAAGGCCGCCCATTGCTACCTTGCATTTTCTTTATAGCTTTTTTTCTGTTTTGTTTATTATGTGGTGTTCAATAAAGAGTTCTTGTATTGTATTGTAAACAACTTAAACTGGGACGATTTTTAAATCTCACCTGGTGACTAAATTCTCATCAATGACATTTATATCACTATTTGCCAAACCAAGTCTTATTTTTGAATGTCATACTCGTCTACTGACATGGAGTTAATTTGCGTTTCTGTCATAGACAAGCATGTCAACATAGTGTATTGAGGTTAGCTGTCACTGCCAGTGGTCAAGAAGTCACTCAGTGATCTCGTTTACGAGTGGGTTCATATTTGAAATCATAAGCATGAGAATTTTAGTATGACAACTCCCGTTTACTCCCGTACAAATACTCCTTAATGTAATTACGTGCAAACCTCTACACATCTTTAGATCTTTTTGAGCCCTTCGTCCTTATCTCCATTGCTCTATTTTACTTAAGAACCTTTTTTAAAGTTGGTTAAAAAATGGTCGATGCTTTTCTTTGCTTCGTGTACTGTGTGTCTCCGAACAGCCCAACACATAAAAACAACACAGCAGCAGCGTTTTACACTAAACATACAGGAACCCTAAAAACGAAGTATAGCTGAATGTCCTTAGTGGACATCGTTTTTGCAGTCGCAATAACGATGTCTGCTCATCACTTGCACACCACACCTGAGTACAGGTATGAGCGTTCAACATCACGAACATCCTACGTCTTAGATTCGCGACTTACAGCCAAATTGCTTGGAAGTTCGGGTCCTCAAAGTTCGCTTAAACACACAATACAATTCAACTTAGTGCTGACTAGGCTTCGTGCATGGAGTTCGGAACACTAATAGCCTAATAAGGCACGCTACTGACGTTTAAGATATAGTTTGTACAATAGCTGCTAGCAGACAAAACGTTTTTCTCAGTGAACTGCTAAGACTTGCTGCGTGAACATTTTTATTTTCTCCTGAATTACAATTATATATATATAAGGATACTCTGTTGTCTGTCTGTCTGTCTGTCAAGACCCTTTTACTCCGAAGCTCGTGAAGGTAGTAATTTAAATTAATATCAAAATACTCAGCCCTAAAATCCCTTGAAGCTGTGATAACATCAAACTTCTAGGTAGACGCACTTAAAAGTTGCCGCTATTAAAAAGGTGTTTCCATACAAATTGCCTTGGAATCAAAACCTAATGGTACTTTCAGTTATCCTAGAAACTTGAAATTTGGTATGAAGGTAACTTAAATATCATAATATCATCACAAAAAAAATCAGATACTTAAATGTGAAAATCTTAAACTTCTGTCTGTCTGTATAATTATTTCAAGTGACCAATATAAAAGAATCCCATACTGTGTATATTTGGCTTAGGATCAGGGCTCTGCTAACAGTGAACAACAACATTACTCTTAAGAAAAGCGAGAAAAAGTTTCGAGACTCAATTCCTGTGATAGACGAACTATTTACATACCTACAAACTTGTACAGAACCCTTGGTGTGCGATCCCAACTAGCACTTGACCGGTTTTTTTTGGAGAAAAATGAATATTTGCTACTAAAAATGTAAAAAAAGTATGTAGTATTACCTAAACAGTTTACGGTGGTACGGAATCCTTCGCGTGCGAGTCCGACTCGCACTTGGCCGGTTTTTATTACCATTAAAAGTAGGAATTTAATGTTCGTTCGTTCTGCGTTTAATTTGGAAATAGATTTACTTTACATAATAATATACGCGTAGAGACTTCATTTGTTTGTATTAGAAGTTTTATTGAAGTTCCAACAACAAGTTTAGTTTAGTATCTAATTTTACTGGTGTTACTTAACGAACAATATTACTTAAACGTGATTAAAACTCAATTTAACCTCACGAAATGTTCAATGGCAAGTTTGTTTTAATATGAAATAACTTTAAGCGTCGGGACTAAATTACAATTTCCTTTACATTGGAACAAAATAAATTCATATTAATTAAACTTGGGTCTAATTTCGAAGGAGGTTCAGGTATAATTCACCTCTTGCTAGTGAATAATTTGTACTGAACTAGTGTTTCTCGCAGTTTTTTAATGTATTTAACTGTTCAAAGTGTAAGTATCACAAAATATACCTATTGTACAGAGTCTGTAGTGTAATCAAAGGCCAAAAATAAGTCTCGATCGCGTTTGCGTTACGGGTGTCAAAATGGTATGATAATTTTCCACTTTAACGTAAAGACGTCATTTACACTAAAGCCTCAGACCAACATTACAGGAATACCACTGTCTACAATTAGCTCGTTGTTTTGAAATATAAATTTTTTTTTTCCTCGATAGGCATTGGGTCATTTTAAGAATTATTATTTAATAATTAATTAGGTGGAGCGACTACCTAGCAAGGATTGCGGGACCGCGGTGGCTGCGGAAAGCACGAAACCGGTCTGAGTGGAGAGCCGCGGGGGAGGCCCATGTCCAGCAGTGGACGTCTTTCGGCTGAAATGATGATGATGATGAATTAGGTAATGAAGTATTCTGAACTTATAATTAAATAATACTTTATAATTATGCGTTCGCGTGTGTGTATGTTTAATAACAGACTTTAAGTAGTTTTCAGTAAATTAGATTAGTTTAGAATCTATTTTCATACAAATAACTTGTATAACCTTCCGCGCCTAAATCAAAATCCTTGTTACTGTTAGTTACTATGTACTTACTCAAATTAATTTTATTATTATTAGTTTGGAACTCGCTATATTCAATTTAATAAAGCTCTCGTTAGCATCGGGACAAATCTGCGAGACAATAAGGCATTCTTAGGCTTAAGGATTAATTTTGCAAATGAGACTCTGTTGGACTTTCTTGAATATGCAATTTTTGTTTTACCTTCTTTACGGATTGCGACAGTATTTCGTTCAGATAAAAAGTGATTTGGTATGTCCAGTTTCTAAATTAATTTGTCACACACATCAGATCTACCTCTAGACTCATAACTTTATTTGTGTGACCAGATAATTTTGCATTTGGTGAACATTAATAAAGCAAATCACGACCAATGGTACCTAATCATAGAAACATTAAGTTCTAAAAATTTATTACGATTTTTAACTTAAATTTTCACTGTCGCTAAAGAGCGAAAAAGGCCTTAAAGCAAAGACCCAAAGGCAAAGGCCTTAGCTTCCAATTGTGACCGCAAAATTTATTATCTACGCATTTGATTAACAATTTGGAAGACGCTTCAGTCTTTAGATGAGTTTGTTCTGGTTTATTTCAGACCCTTGAAACTGCCTTGTTTTAAATGAAATTGATTCTTGACTTCTCAAGTTGGGCTTTTTTGTTGTTTTTGTACGTTAGCGTTTGTTTTTAATTTCAGTGGATATTATTTTGTAGGTAATTTTGTTATTTATGATTTATGAAACAAGGAAGTAGAATAGAGCCAGTCATTGGATGGTAAGCGATCGTGATGGTTGGTTCGGAGAGCACGAGACACATTTTTTTTTTTTTAATTTTAAGCTGAACTGAAAAATAATCATTACAACAACGGTTGTAATTATTGTGTTAGGATCCCGAATTGGCACAGAAGGTAGCTGAGTCTAGAAATATTAAAGTTTAACTAGACATAATGAAAATGGCATATTGACCGCGATCACCTAATAGGTTTGATGAGCTCCCGAATGTCTAATGCAATTAACCGCGAATCATTTAAAACTGTTAAAATTTTACTACTTTTGAATAGACATTTGCAGTAAGTTGAGCCTTGAGTAACGTACCTATGTAATGAAGTTTCTCGGCACTCACTACAGATTCTGGTTCAGATCTAGATTTTTTTACGTTTACAATATTATTGATCGAAGGCGTTTGCAATAAGCAACTTGTATTAAATAATCTTAGCAACAAATAGCTCGCTCAGTACAACGCCGAGTACCATTAGTCTTCTCAGTATGCTCAATTCTTAGACTAGAGAGCGTGACAGCCACAATGCTCAGCCATTGCTCAAACTATAAAATAAACACTCAACATGACGGTGGAAGAAGGAATTCCATTAAGATGTCTCCGACACTGTTCTCTGTTATCTTTTTTTACTTGCAGTTGATCTTAGCGAGGGGCGTTGTTGTCGGTATTTTGGTGGTATCGATGGAAACAAACCTTGGAGGACAGCTTTGATAAAATCGTCAAAGGACTTTGTTGTGTAGATGAAAAAATTATTCATAATTAGATAAAAAAAACGTGTTTTCGAAGACACTAGTGAGGTTGGAAGACAAAATTATAATTTAATGTATAATTTTTTGGTGAGTGAGCTGTTTTGCTACTGCCCTTAAGAAGCCGATCAAAGATCGCAGCTAGTTTTAATTTTTAAAAAATATTTCTTAAATTTATATTTATATGCAGTTATATTTAATTTGTGCGAATGGAGTGGAGTGGAATTTATGTGCGGAATTACATTTGTAATTTATCATGAGCTTTTCGGTGAAGGAAAACATCGTGAGGTAACCTGCACACACCTGCGAAACAATTCAATGATGTGTGTGAAGTTCCCAATCCGCAGTGGGCCCGCGTGGGAACTATAGCCCAAGCCCTCTTATTCTGAGAGGAGGCCTGTGCCCAGCAGTGGGACGAAAAAAAGGCTGATGATGTGATATTCAATTTTATAATGCAAAATTTACCGTGACATCACAGCGCAACTCTTTAAGATCATGCTTGCATCTTTATTATTTAAAGTTTCTATAAAATGCCGATAGTATAATAACTAAACTCTTC
The DNA here is from genome assembly GCA_963691665.1 of Clepsis dumicolana. Lineage (NCBI taxonomy): Eukaryota > Metazoa > Arthropoda > Insecta > Lepidoptera > Tortricidae > Clepsis > Clepsis dumicolana. Next base: position 6,291,080 of record OY829527.1, on the reverse strand, counting down.
CCATCCCTATGCCGCAGTAAACTTTCTGAGGCGATTTAAAGTTGTCTTTGAATCCACTGAATTCAGGATGCTTCGCAGAAAATCGCCGGACGCTAAATCCTCCTTACTGAAAAACTGATTTTATTTTTAAATTTCCAACCAACTCAACTTTTGTATGAAACTGTTTGCTTTGAAACTGAGAAATGTGGAAATTGCCTTGAAGCCCGAGCTTATAATTTGAGAGATGGGATAATGCTTCATAAGTTTCCTGAATGACCAGCTGGAATAATCTGCTCTGAAAGGAGAGGTGGACGACTTGCTTGGGTGAACTGAAGTGCTATTCTCTGGGATCAGATATTAACCGACTTAGTGTATAACCCTGGCAATAACTTTACGCTACTAAATGTTAACCGATTTGATACTTCAACGAAGAAGCTGCCATGAATAACCTTTGAAAATAACACCCGGGCTCTTTCCTCAGACCGGTCTTCAGCTCTTCACATCCATCCAATTCTAGGTCCTTCGGAGAGATACTATCATCATCATCAAGTCAGTCGAAAGACGTCCACTGCTCTACATAGGCCTCCCCCAAGGCTCTCTAGTCAGACCGGTCTTGTGCTTTCCGCATCCACCGCGGTCCCACGATCTTTACTTATAGATACTATGCCTTATGTTATGTCCAGCAGTGGAACTGATATGGGCTGATAATGAAGAAAAAATACATTCGGAAAGAAATAATGACGAAGACAATTTTGCAATTTACCCACGTACTCGTATATGGAATTATTTGGACGGCTTCATTGTCTCGTTAGTTGTAGCCTCACGTCTCATGGTCAAGAAAAAGATTTCGTGAAGTTTGCGAAACAATTGTAGAAGCTTTTAAAGTTAAACTAAGTTAAAAGTATTTTTGCCTGTAATGCATTTTGACTCGGTGAAATGATATTCTTGGTTTTATTATTTCTATAAAGTAAGTATAAAAGTAGCATCCAGAATACCTACATTTAAAAGTGTCAAGAACGTTTTGTATTTTGTTTTTATTCAACTACCTATCTAATGAAATTGAACGATTAATAATACACATTGCACTATATTATAATGCAGGTAAAATAATTGTGCATTACGTAAACTTTGTAAATAAAATTGGCTATGATGTACTTACCTAATTAATGTTGATGTTTTATCATTCACTATCGAATTGGCCATTGAATCAACAAATTAAAACTACTGCCAAATTATTTCCTTTTCAAATAACGCCATAATTATTTAGTGCAACAAATCCAGGGGCAATTAATGAAAAGGCGAACATTTCCAATGTTGTTGGGTACTGTTAATTTTGTGCATGGTTATTAAAACGATTTAACTTTAGAATGAAACTGATATAAATCTAACGTTTTAATGGCATGTTTGTATCTCTAAATTAAACTAGGTACCTAAGTATGCATAATAAATGCTTCATGAGCCACATTGAAAGCATCTTGAAAGTGATAGCAGGGAGGCGGGATGCAGATATTCTCCGCCGATACACCGACCTTCACGTCTTACAAGCGTGAAATTATGTGATGTACCTTAATATAACGTATTAATGTATATGACGTATTAACGTAGCGTTGTAAGTGTTTTGTGTAACTAATAATTTATGGATCTTTGAAATCTGAAAATAAATGATTTTTATTTTTATTTATTTATTTATTGGACTGGTGTGTGATTTCAAAATCTGTAAGATTCATTCTAAAGGTGCGAAGGTGTGAAAGAAAGCAAAAAGAAACATGTCTTTTTAAGTAATTCAAAGTCATCTAACCAGGGTTTTGGTGTCCCTGGGAATTTTCACCAGCAGAACTACTTCTTACAACCCTGAAGGGAATGGACTGGTAGAAACATTCAGCGGAACCGTCTGGATGACTATTATTATATTCAGCTCCACATTCAATCTAAAAATCTCGATATTGATGATTGGGAAAAAAGCTTACCCGTCGCGCTGCACACTATTTAATTCTTTATATTATACGAGCAGGCGGGCCACCTGATGTAAAGCAAACACCGCCGCCCACGGACTCCTGCTACACGAGGGGAATCACAGATGTGTTGCCAGCCAACCCTTTCAAAAATAGGTAAGCTCGTTGTTTAAAGATTCCTAAATTGTATCGCTCCGGGAATGTTGCCGCAGGAAGCTGATTCCATATCTTTGTCGTACATGCTCTGTTGTTCACAAAATAAGTAGAAAGTATCTACCTAACCACTTTGCGTCAAAAGTGAACTGAAACTGAATCACAAATACCAAAATTAATGTACTGATCAAAAAACCCCCAGCCTACTAAAATTTACCGTATTTTTCGGCAACTTTACTTCCCCCTCTTCTAAACCGCGCTCACGAGCAAACAAAACGTTTTATTAAAAATAACAACACGCAATGAATGCGAAGTAACGCCGGTTTAATGGTTTCTTTAATCTTTTCCAGGATTAATATCTTTGAAATTAGCCTCTGGAGCAATATTCAAACGATTCTTTTTTTCTCCTCACTGCTAATACTTTAAGTACATAAGGATTTCAAAGCGCGGTTTATATTTCAGCAAAGCTTTGCTAAGACTGGACTATTAAGTCACGGTGAAATAAACCTCGGATCGTATATATTTCTTATTAGAGTTCCGTGCCTCAAAGGGAAAAATATAACCCCTATATGTCTGTCTGTATATCCGTTCGTCTGTCTCGTCAGATTGTTCCAATTGACGAATCCGATTCGTTAACGCAAACATCATTATACCTACATATTATATAGCGAAACGAAAATAAATTAAATTATCATTGGACTTACTACTCCTCTCTACCACTCAAAGGTTGAAGAGTAGATGTCTCTTATAGGGATAAATCCACCTTTTTATTTGTATCACACTGTTTGTAACTTGTATTTATTTCTGTATTTTCTATACAACAAAGAGTTTACTTACTTACTTAGGTACATTGTTAACTTTGTAAAGAACCCTCTCGAGTTCAAATCGCACTGGTTAGAGTATTCAAGATCTGTTATTATTATGTCATCATCATCATCATCAGCCTATTTACGTCCCACTGCTGGGCACAAGCCTCCTTTCAGAATGAGATGGCTTGGGCTATAGCTCCCACGCGGGCCCAGTGCGGATTCGGAACTTCACACACACCATTGAATTACTTCGCAGGAGTGTGCAGGTTTCCTCACGATGTTTTCCTTCACCGAAAAGCTCATGATAAATTACAAATGTAATTTTGCACAGTATTATGTATCTTGACAGCATGTATGAACGATAACAGTTTATACTGCAGTACTTAAACGAAATTAATAAACCCTGACTGTAACATTTAGTTTAAAAGATGACCACTGGCATGATGGCTGATGTTTTGACATGAAAGGTACATTGATCGCATTCGACTTTATAAAAATGGTTTCATTAATAGCTTCTACTTTAGCTGGAAGACATTCACTGTTGGGCATAGGCCTCCCCCACCGATCTCCATGAAGAGAAATTTTGAGCCCATAATATTGTGATAATAATAGTAATTTGATAGCCACAACACGTAAAGATTTTTTGTCTAATGTCGCATTCCAGATGAAAATGGTCTGGGTTTTGTTTTGTTTCAAACTACTTTTATACTCGATTCAATTCTCATTTTCTCAATTGAATTGTTTCCAATTTTTACCCTCCGTATAGAATATTGAGATACATACTAAACTAACAGAACAATAAAGTGAAAACGAATGTTTGTTATTTTTTCATTATCTAGGTGCAGTAACGCCCATGGAAATTCTCGCGCTCTTTTAAAAAAATAAAAAAATCAACATTTTCCGAAATAAAATCTCACACAACAGTTTAAGTGTTCATTCTTCACGTAGTTTTCTCATTTCACGTCCGTGGCTTCCATTCGGAGCTATACATTTATTTTTATCTTGATAAAATTCAAGGAGATACGTGAACAAAACATGATTCAGGCTTGTTCCACACTGGTCAATTAAGTGCTTGGAATTGGTACGCATCGCCTTGATTTATTGAAAGTCGACCCGAAACGGGGAGTTCATTATGGAAGTTAGTAACTAGCAGACTTGCTTGTTTTCTCAGATCAACTGAAATATGTGCCGTCTTGCTCCACTTGCGACCAATTTTTGCGGCCAATACTGACATCGAAACTCCACTCCTGCAACTCGCTGATTTAAGTCACGAATTTCTTGAAGCCTATTGCTGATTTATCTCTATTTATTTGACGAGGCCTGCGTTACGGATTTATTATTCTGTTTAAACTTAATTTTATTCTTCATGTCAGCCGAAAGGCGTCCACTGCTGGACATACGTAGGCCTCCCCCAAGGCTCTCCAATCAGACCTGTTTGTGCATTCCGCATCCACCGCAATCCCGCGACGTTTACCAGGTCGTCGCTCCATCTTTGTCTTATGTTTTTAGATATACAAAATAAATTTAAGTCATCTTCAGCCCATTGTAAAGAGCAGGATACGTCATAAATTCCATCTCTTCTACAATAATGTGAATTCTCGTGACAATAAAGAACTGGTTCAAAATTTAATGTTTTCAGTTTATTCCATCATCATCGTTGTAATCATTTAATTTTCCAAACTCCCTGACATCTGTAGATGGAGAAGACACGTCGTAGGAGTCTTGGGGAGATATCTGTACTATAAAAAGAAGTGGACGTCATCAGGTCATATTTCATAAGTTTTATTCAGTTTCACCTCTCCCTCTGACTGCGTGAAACAAAATCTTACTAATTAGATTTGACCTACTTCCAACGTTTGGATAGCCCTGAAATTTGGAACTAATGTGTGGATTTGTTGTTATCACACGGACACATAAAAGCTCAACTTTTTTTATTTAAACTTTTAAAATAAAATAAATAAAATAAAAATCCTTTATTTCAGGCCAGACGACCCATGAAATTGTTGGTACTTACAATTACACTTACTTGATGTTAGTACACATAAATTACATTTAAGTATAGGCATTTATATTTGGTGTAGGCGCCAAGTGGCACAAGCCACCCGTCGTTTTCCAGGAGAAACTTTTGCGTCGTTAGCGCACTATTGCTTATCTAGCTGCGGCACGTTCTTTGATACAGCTTGTCGGCATAATGGTCCATGCAATTTATTATTAAACCGAAGCTATCGGGAAGAGATTAGGCGATTTTTATTTGGCTATTGGCAAGATGTATGTGCGAAAGGGCCGGGATTGTGAAGTCGGGAGATAATTTGCGAAGGTTATGGGTTACAAGGGAATAACCAGCTTTTGGTAAGGGGGGGGGGGGAATTAACCAGCTGTTGGCCCAGGGGGGGGATCAAAAATTTCTTGAAGTTTGATTGTAAGGTTCAGGGGAATTTCTTAAGCCGCGATAATATTTTTTGAAGTTTGATTGCAAGATCCAGGGGTCCAGAGGGGCAGCTGCCCCCCCCCTGCTCGTTACGCCCATGTATGGATAGGTGCGTTTTTGAACGACTTGGACAGGATCAAGATTGAATTAATGTAGTGAATTTGATGATTGTTAAGTTTGACAAGAATACTAAGTATTTAAAAATTTAGGAACCTGTTATAGTGAAGAGTAGTACTGACACTTTGTCAAAGCTTATTAAATCAGATTCAGAAATACAACTATCGATTAATAGACTTGAAGTTATTACAATCTGATTTGCACCCGCTCAGCAATCTAGCTGAGTTTTGCAAATTACTGCGTTAAAATGTTGTTTTATTAGAAGTGATAGAGATCCATACTTAACTTAAAATTAAACATTCTCCGAACCTTACCGGAATAAACGATCACTCACGTATATAAGTCGAGTGTAGTCCGCCACGTCACCGAGTCGAACGCTCCCAGAAGGACTACGAATTATCTCAGAACATGTTCATGTGTATCCCAGGACATGTCGTGCTAAACTTTACTGGACTTATATTCGTCTATGATTGAGTCTCTCTTAAAAAAAAACCGAATCTATTTAACCCCGAAAAAAGTTTCAATTTCAGCGTCGGTTACCTCGCTAAGTGACTATTTCAATCCAAAAGCCGCCACCTAAATCAAAATTCCCACACAATCAGAGGCCGGGTGAGCCCGGGATAAAAATGTCGAACTTTTTAATTCCCACCCTGATTAATGCAAACCTGGGCTTTCAAATGCTGCCTTTATATTCAGCACAATGGGTATTATTTAAACTGAAGGGTAAGGAATTAATAAGGGAATTTTCAGCGGGTAACACGAGATACATTCGCCATTTTATAAAATTGAGAGATTCATCAACCTTAATGGTTTATTGAATGGCGAAGATGCGATGCGAAATCAATGAGGTGGTAATGGGATCTATATTTTTTTTCCATAGAATTGAAAGTCATAATAACCTGTTACTAGTCATAACTGTTTTTTTCTCTGAAACTATTAATTGTCCGGGATTATTAAAAAATAAACCTATCTACAGTGTGATAATTGAAAAATTCCTGTATTTTCTACTGTTTCAGAAAAAAAGAGTTGTGATTAGTGATAGAATACGACTAACATTCATTACATTATGACTTTCAATATTGTATGAGAAATAACAACTGAATGAATGTTTCGGTATGAGCTTTTATTGTTAGCAGGATGTTTAGATACAAAAAAACACTATTATGTAGTTTTGAAACATTATTAGGCATGTTTATTACATCTGTGTGTCTTCATAGCTCTTAAACAGAGAGACCGATCTACATGCGTTTTTTTAAACCAAAAACTAGTTTAAACATTACGGTCTTAGCCAAGTTTCATCAAAATCGGTTTCGCCGTTTTCGAGATGTTGAAGTTTTCAATGAAAATTTCGGGGGCTTGCCAACTTTTCTAAATTAGTTAGGTTATAAGGTTAACACGAGTATTTTCGATAATTAAGTGCAAAATTAATTAATTTTAACCTCAGACAATACAATGTTGCGATGCAAAAATCTGCTAGGATCGCAAGTAGGTCTATCTGTCATTTTCCACCAACGAAGTACAAGCTACTGGCCTGTGATTGGTTTAAATTGACGCTCACTTATTAACTCGACACCAGCGCTTCTAGCGCATGTCTAACTCGCGAAAGCCTTCATTGCAGCTAGCATGCAGTTTTGCCGACTGTATGGGCAGTCGGCAGTTGGCAGTCACGACGCTGTCGAAATGCAGCCGGTCTGAAACCGTCCTTAGTCGATCGATCTAATCGCGATCTCATCTGCATCGGTATTATTCAACTAAATATGGGATTAGCCTTTGCATAAATGTAACGGGAATTAACTGAGCACAGCTAATCACTGGTGCACATAACCATTATAATGCTATCAGTTAGATTTATCTATTTACGTCCGTCCATCACTGCCATGTTTTAACGTTATTGATTTTACCATGAAACTACCGTAAGATTCATCATGCGGATTAGGACCTCGTGTAAGGTATGACTTAACATGTATAATAAGCTTTTGCGTCTATTACAGACAATTCATGGCGTTCCGTCTGAGAGTCAACGCCTTTTGTGGCTATAAACCAATATGAGAGCCACACACTACCGCAAGCCAGACAAGAGAAGTTTGCGGTGGTGTTACTAAGCCGCTTTGATATCGTTTCTGTCTCTTGTCAGCAAGTGCCTCGAACCAGACTAGGTCGACTAGCAGACAGTTGATAAAACGATTTTTTTTCTATTTTCTCATTCCCTTACAATGTTTGAGAAAAGCACTATACAAGCTTCGGAAGCTAAAGGGGTTTGCTGGACTCGTATTATAGTCGGCCTCGTGTTACTCGGCCGTCTAACCCCTTCGTCCGGCAACCCCTTTCTTCCCGGCCTCTGCAGTAATGTACTATTATAGGAACTGTTTTTACTAAGGAGCCTCTAGTGTAATCAACGGCCTAAAATACGTCTCGATCGTTTGTTGAATTGTTTGTTGACACGTGCCTCTAGCCCTTCACCTACGGATGTCAAGCAGAGTTGCCACTACGGCAACACCGCTGCAATACGGGTGTCAACTAGGGTTCGAGAGATATTTTTATAAACAAAAGTAGACCTTGTACCTTGGTAATAACGGCCATATTATATAGTGACATTAGTCAAGATGCGAAGAAAAATTATACCACTATACTTCAATAGATGGCTCTGAGATAAATATTGTTTTAATAAAAAATAATAATTAAAAAATTAAAAACACGACTGCATCTTCTTAAGTCGAACTGAAAAAAAAAAAAAATTTAAAGTGCCTGGTATTCCTAACCTAAGTAACGTACCCAACTGCAATAAACTGGCTGTTAGGGCCTTTGTTAGATTTTATGCAGTCGGGTGCCTTACAGCAGCAAGAAATTACAAATAGAAAAATACGGCACCCGACTGCAAAAAATCTAACTATTTTTTTCTACATATCCTTTGCGGGGGTCCGCTTGTCTACATGGAGTAATTTTATGAAATGTGACCTAGCCTATGTTACTTGGGCTGGCATAAGGAATCTAATGATACCCTAATCATCAAAATCGGTTGAGCCGTTCGCGAGTTTTGGTGGAATAAAGAAACTTACATAATTACATACATACTTACATGAACCCTGAAAACAATACACTCTTTTTTCTTTGGCAGTCGTGTAAAAATAACGCTTTTTTTCTGGCAACTGGGGTTGACACCCATACTGCACGAGTGCTGATAATGTAATTCAATATGGCGGCATTTAGTGTTGTTTCATATTTATCGACTCTTATAGCATGAGGCCTATGGGTGTTTTGAGTTTTATTTTAGAGTTTTACAACATTTTTGGCCCAAATAAGTCGCAAAATTGGAATACATAAATTAAATTATTATAATGTGTTAATTTTGCCTCATTTTTTTACTTCTAGCTAATACTTACAGATACATATCGACCATGTTATCGAAAGATGCACATCACTATTTTTTATAAATGGCAGATCTGTTTTTATGCTACATTTTAAATGATTAATATTTTCCAAATAATTTAGTAATTATATAGTTTTAGTGTCTTGTCGTGTTCAGTGTACTGTAAGCTAATGTTTATTAAACTTAATCTTGCGGAAATCGCTAGTAGTAGCTTAAAATTCTTCAATTTATTAGTGACATATTTATGTAATGAGTGAAATAAAGAATATCAGTGATTATAAGTGCACAAAGTGATTAGTTCTCAAATCAACATATTACTGTGCCCTAAGCACGACTTGTCGAATCCTGCGTCACGTAAAATCGAATAGTAAACTATAACGAGTTTGTATGACGTTTGGAACAGCGCCCGCCCGTGAGCGTATTTGGAACTAAAATTTAGTATGAGATTTCTCGATCTCGATACGATAACCGTAACATAACGCAGGATTCGACAAGTCGTGCTTAGGGCACTGTTCATATGTGTGTGAAATTTCAAATTCGTAGTAGCAATACTTCAGAAATTAAAAGTAAGTGAAGTTATGTCCAACCGCTGACTCTCGCCAAAACATGCCCGTATTGAGGAGTGACGTTGCCGTTTAAGGCCCCGTAGACAAAAGGCTAGTGGCGCTGCTGATGTGCCCATAGTGATTCAGACGTAAACTCAAACGCGCGTTCAAACTGATGGCCGATGGGGTCAGAAGGTTCTCGAATGGCGTCCAAGGATCGGGAGACGAGCTGTCGGTAGGCCTCCAACAAGATGGGGCGACGACCTGGAGAAGATTGCGGGACCGCGGTGGATGCGGAAAGCACAAGACTGGTCTGAGTGGAGAGCCTTGGGGGAGGCCTATGTCCAGCAGTGGTCGTCTTTCGGCTGACATGATGAAACGCAAACGCGATCGAGACGTTTTTTGGGCCGTTGATTAAACTAAACGTTCAAAATCTGCACAAGAATCCACATCGAACCACTCTCTTTTACCCAACCTTGTGTAAAATTACGTCTAACTCGGTTTCTCAGCGCCGCCACATAATACTGTTGTCGCGCACGACAGATAATTGAACACGTTTTTGTGCTTACATTCTGACGGGTGTGGTTGAACGGTGGTGTGACGAATTACTGGCGCGAGGCTGCGTTAATGCGCGCTATGCGTTATAGAAATAAATAATGACATCTCATTGCAGGTGGCGGATGGGAATGAAAGTGAAAAATTCAAAAGGTTTTTTTGGAAAAAATATCCTGCAATTTTTTTGTAGTTAGTAAAATATGTCTTTTTCGTAGTTGTTTCAAATAAAGATTCGATAGACATAATGAAAACGGGATATTGACCGCGATATCCCGTTTTAATTACGTCTAATGCAATTAACCGCGAATCATTTAAAACTGTTAAAGATGCGATAGTCGATAATACTGCCCTAGTCAATATTTATAATTGTCTGGTTTTATTTGTTATTTCCTTGCACTGTTTTGTGGTTCAACATACAATGACAATGCAAAGAAAAATCCGTTAAGCAGCTGGACTTGAACCAGCAACCTCGGTAATCCGTACCACGCTCCACCAATTAAGCTATACTTAACGTTGGTGTACCTAACGAATTTTTCAATACCTTGTGTCATATTTTTATTTGGAAGATCTCCTCAGCGCCATCTATGAGTAGCTTAATCAAGCTACTATGAGGAGAGCTATGAGGAGAGATCTTCCAAATAAAAATATGACACAAGGTATTGAAAAATTCGTTAGGTACACCAACGTTAAGTATAGCTTAATTGGTGGAGCGTGGTACAGATTACCGAGGTTGCTGGTTCAAGTCCAGCTGCTTAACGGATTTTTCTTTGCATTGTCATTGTATGTTGAATTTCATTCTATGAATGTTTCCTAAAAATAAAAACAAAAATAATCAATAAAACGATTATTTTCACTGTTTTGTGGTGTTCAATAAAAATGTTATTATTTTTGTATTGTATTGTATTGTAGAGGGAACGAAATCGAACTTTTTCGAAATGCTAATTAATTAATCCTAACGTTCAAACTACCAGTACAAAGTAATATTAAGACATCATGAGAACGGGATATTGACCGCGATTACCTTATAGGCTTGACGAGCTCCCGGTATTTCGAAGCAGTTACATGCAAACCGCGAATCATTTAAAACTGTTAAAAGTTATATTTTAATACAAGTAATTACTAGCTAGGTAACTATGTACATTATTTAATCGTCAAAAATGAACGGAGTTAACATTCCAACGACCGAGTCAACACAAATAATTATCATGTCTGACTGGCGAAAATCGCAACCAACATTTAAAATTCGCTTAAAATTCCGTTAACCGGCTTATGACACGTAAAACAGAACTGTTACGTCATTTTATTGACAGCTCGCTCGGCGTAACGTGTTACACACGGTGTCACGTGTCATAAAACATGCTTCCATTTTATTGTGATGGGTGTAATACTAAACAGACTAAATTGGGTTAAATTGACACGGATATTTTTCAGTGCTGAACATGACAGTTCACGTTTTTTTTATTGTAACAAAAATACGACACAATTCATTAAAATACACAATCAAATATTCCGCCCCGCGTCAACTGGTACCTACTAAAAAGCTGTAATTTGGCATGCATATAGGTACATTACAATCATTATTATTTATTCACGTCGACAAAGTGATAAAATTAAATCTTAAAGATAGGTATAATAATTGACGACTGGATCACAGAATTGCCTAGTAGTTAGAGATCCTGATTATGAAGCTTATGGTCCCGGGTTCGATCCCTAGTCAGGGCAGGTGTTTGTATGATGAATACGAATGTTTGTTCTAGGGTCTTGAATGTTTAATAATTATGTATATTAGTTTGTATTTATCTAACATATTTGTCTATAAATATATATAAATATATATATATATATATATATATATACGTTTATCCGTTGTCTAGTACCCATAAGTTTTGTCTAAATTGGGACTTGGTTAATTTGTCCCATGATATTAATTTATAAATTTACTAGCTGGGCCGAATTTGTATCATTTTAATATTTTCTTCGCAATTTTTCCATTTTTTCTTACCGTTTAAACCTTTCCTGAACTTCAACAAATATTCAAAGATCAAACTTAGCCAAATTGGTCCAGCCACTCTCGTTTTTAGGGTTCCGTACCTCAAAAGGAAAAAACGGAAACGGATAGGATTACTTTGTTGTCCGTCTGTCTGTCTGTCTGTCTGTCTGTCTGTCTGCCTGTCTGTGTGTCTGTCTGTCTGTCTGTCTGTCTGTCTGTCTGTCTGTCTGTCTGTCTGTCTGTCTGTCTGTCTGTCTGTCAAGACCCTTTTTCTCTGGAACGCGTGGAGGTAGGATGCTGAAATTAATATAAAATATTCAAACCTGCGGTCCCTTGAAGCTGTGAAAAAATCAAGCATCTAAGTCAACGCAATCAAAAGATACAGTCATTAAAAAAGTCGTTTCCATACAAATTTCCGTTTTTAGAAAACCTAAAGGGTACTTCCAGTTGTCCTAGAAACTTGAAATTTAGTATGAAGGTAGCTCTTATAGTATAACCACTCAGAAAAGTCGCAAAATCTTATTTTTTTATGTTTGTCTCTAGATTTCGATGACCAATGTAAGTTCACCCCACACTGCGTGCATTTCGCTTAGGAGTAGGGCTCTGCTTACACTGAACTTCTTAAAGCACCGGGGAAAAGCATTAAAATCTTTCTACGGAATCCTCTTGGGCGAGTCCGACTCGCACTTGGCCGGTTTTTAACGTGACAAACGAACGCCAATTCATTTTGGTATAATATGGATTTATTTATTCAGGAAAAATACGAAAGATAATCCAATGCTAATGAAAGGAATAGCAATCAAAAGTAGTAGGCACTAACGCGAACAAAGTTTAAATCGGTATTATTCGGAAACGGACCCCAATTTTCCTAACCGATCGTAACTTTTTCCACCGAGGCTACACTTCGTTCCCAGCCGTGACTGGTCAGAAAGTTTAATCATGTGAGCGCTTATTCTGGAACCTTCGAAATTGCTAACGAGACTGTTCAACGGAATTGACGAAGCCTATTTTCGACTGCAGATAGAACACCAGCTTTTAACACAATAGTTTTAGCCCATTTTCATTGATAATTGCATATTACCTCTGCCGATATCAAGTTACTTCCAGCATCTTGGTTTAGACCTCTCGGCTAAACTAAACTTTGGGAGTCACATCGAATCCTTGGCGAAAACCACTGCGGAAAACTTTGCATCCTCTCGAAGGTCAGGTGATACTTCACTGCGGAGGAACTCTTTAGTCTTTTCCGAGCCCAAAACTGGTCTTGCAAGAAGTACGATACAATTGTCAGCTTACACTGACAATTCGGTGTAAATCGCTGACTTGAAGTAGAGCTTGTTTTTATTGTCATATTGGCAATTGAATGTAGATCGAATTTTCATTGTAAACTGTCATTTTTGTAACGTTGGTGAAACAAGGGCCTGGACGGCTCTGCCCAATATCACCTGGCTGATTTGATTTGGATTCGCTGGTATGCCGAGCGAAGAAACTTACTAGCGAAGTTATTTTATATTTATTGAAAAAGGGAGGCAAACGAGCAAGCCGGTCACTCATAAGCACCAGCAACCCCAAGAGTCACTAGTCCGTTGCCGGACTAAAAGGTGGAAAAGGGATAGAGGAAAGAGGGGGAGGGGGATTGGGTCTCAGGCACTCTCACTGACTGAACGAAACGCAACAGGGATGGCTCGACGAGACACGGCTCTTAAAATGAATTTTAGTCACCAGAGCCTTCGCCACTAAATTTCGAATGCGTTTGCGGTACTCGAGAAAGCCTTAGGCTTTACAGTGGGAAGGAAATCCGTTCACTATGCCTGTTTCAGTTCAGTATGGCGTAAACGCTAACAAATAAAGTCAATATCGCCTAACCTCAACCATCAGGAATTCGGTCGTTCCCTCGTAACAGTTCGGTGCATGACTTGCGGTTCCTCCCCTTTAGATACCATTATCTTATGTTTTGTGTTTCATGTGCGCTCGTTTGGAGATGATCGGTATTCAGTCCTTGTCGAATAGTTTTTCTTGGAAAACATTGCTGAAATAATATCGGTTCTGTCCTTGTTGGGGGAATACAGTTTTGGAGATCCATTTTACAAATGAGGTCTGATGTAAATCTGCAGTAAACTATTTAAAACTGGTCACCATCGTGACCGCTTTTTTAAGTTTTAATTGCAATGCAAAATCACTGAACAGCACAATTCCACGAAAGCCTATGTTTTGGACACACACATGTATAAAAAAAAGCCTCAACCGCACACGTGACCAGATTTCTTTTGTTTTGTGTCGCCAATATTTTTTGGCAAGAGCTGTTATCTTAGCGGCCTGTATTACTGTGAATTTACAGTAGTAAAAGAAATTGTGTAGGTTACATTGCGGGCCGTGAAGCGCAGGAGTTAGAAGCAGTCGGTCAAACTCCGCAATGTAAAGTATCTTACAAAAAAAAGTTACTACGTAGTTTAAATTCAGAGTTGTGCAATAGTTGGCTGAATTTTGTTCAGCATTTGTATTCTTTGTTGAGCAACAAAGAGGATTATCTTTGTTAGAGTATTTTTACATTGTTTTGTTTAATCGCAATGAAATCCGACACAAAAACCTTGTCGGATTTTTTATTTCTGATTTATGGTACGGTTTGCTCTTGCTCGGAATGTACGAAGTGGTTTATTTTTGGTCATTACTGAGTTTTACGGGTTCCGCACCTCAAAATAAACACGGAACCCTTATAGGATCACTTTGTTGTCCGTCTGTCTGTCTGTCATAAGACCCTTTTTGTGGCAGGAGGTGGCATGTTGAAATTAATATCAAATACTCAAACATGCAGTTCCTAAAAGCTGTGAAAAAATCAAACTTCTAAGTTAACGCAATAAAAAGATACAGTAATGAAAAGGTTGTTTCCATACTAATTGCCATACCTACTTTGAAAACCTAAAGGATACTTCCAGTTGTCCTAGAAACTTGAAATTTGGTATGTAGATAGCTCTTATATAGCACAACCACTCAGAAAAATCTCAAAATCTAAAATTTTTATGTCTGTTGTATATTATTATGTCACAGACCAATATAAAATGACCCCTCACTGCGTACATTTTGCTTCGTAGCATCAGGGCTCTGCTAACACTGGACGACATAAACTGGGGAAGAGCCGGAAAAACTTTGTACGCAACCCTCGGTGCGCGAGTCCGACTCGCATTTGGCCGGTTTTTTATAAGAAAAGGACGGCAAAACATCACCCGGACCACCAGAGGGATTGCAGTCTGCAGATGTGTTGCCAACCTAGAGGGCTAAGATGAAATGCCTCTTGTCCTGTAATGTCCTCGGCTGTCTTACTCTGAACACCGGGACACAACAGTGCAAAAAAAAATTCTAAATTCAAAATTTTATTCAGCAAATAGGCAGTTGAATGCTCTTTTACACGTAATTTTTTTTGATTCTACCAGCGCTTTCAGAAAGACCATGATTGCCAAGAAGAATGCGCGGCAAGAAACTTGGCACAAAGTCATTTTTTCTAAAAACAAGTTACATTAGCTCTTACAATACGTAACCACAGACAAATTACACAAAGAAACCTCACTCTTGTCATTAAAAGATTAAGAGAAAAAAAAAAACCGCATTTTAGAAACAAGTGTAAAAAGTAATTATTAGAACAGCAAAAACAGAACACTTTACTGGCACGTTTTAATTGAGCAGGAGATGTATAGGGTCTCCAGGTCAAATATCTGTGAAATTTTAAATTACAAAGGGATGTATAGGGTCCCAGAATTAATACTATAATATAATACTTAATCTAAATGGCTTAGAGATATATAGTCTCTAGGGTTAATTTAAACTAAATTTAAAATCAGCAGAGGTGTAAAACGCCTCCACGGTCAAATAATAAGTATAATAATACATATACATAAACTGGAGATGTATATGGTCTCCAAATGTCAAATAACAAAAATTGATGAAATATACATTTCATGTCATCATGGCAAATAAATAAAACATTATTTATGTCAATTGTATTACAATTAGTACGCAGCGGACAACGGCAACAATGCCGGACAACATACACGAATATCTTCGGGACGCAGCCAAGTCACATTGATGTCCTAATTATCTTCTGTTTTCAGCCTTGGCCAGGTGGTACCATCACATAAGTATTCATCCACTTTGTAGTATGCTTTTTTGCAAGCACTGCTGCGTAGCGGCAGGATTAGCGTGTAAGATTGTGTGATAGAGCTAGCATTGACTCAGATGCACCGTGCACAGCACACAAACTTCACACAACACTATTGAATTGCATGCTCCTTTGCCGAAAAGCTCATGATAAATTACAAATATAAAATCGTACAATCCGAAAAATTCAATCCAATCCTTTTTCACTTGAAGGCTTAGTACCATTTACTACTAGAAAGATTCTTGGGTCCAATATTTTTTAGATAAAATACCTAAGTGTATGACACAAAGTACAGAAAGTATGGAAGCAGCTCGGAATAGAAAACTGATTTATTCTTACAAGTTTTTTCTAAATTTTTTAAATTTTTATACAAATACAAATACAAATACAATACAAATAGTTTATTTACATAAGCAGTTTTTACAAAGGGAAATATCCATCAGACTCCAAACTAGGCTGAGCCTGTATCTTGGGCGTCTGAGAGAGCGATTAACAACATACCTAGTTTCTAAGTAACAAAACAGATGGGCGCTATGGTTGTGATACAATTAAATCAACGGTGGAGGTGCATGCAAAAGGTTAAAACCTACTACAAGACCTTCTTAAGTTAAAAGTACCAAGAAAGTATCTACTCTACCAATGTCAATAGTGATTTCAACTTGATGCGAATCTCAAATTAGATTTTAATTTTATTAAGTCGTTGACATTTTATTTTAAATATGCAAAATAAATTAAATGTAATACCACTGAGAATGGTATTAGTAAACATCAAAACCGTCATGAATAAAAAAAAAATCTGAGACCTGCGAACATACGTGCAAAATAGCTACGACTACGCGACACGTAAGAAAATATTATTCAAGTTTAGCCCAACACGTTTCGTACTAATTTATTTCATGCAGTGATCGTTTTGGTGAGAATTCCATCACTTCATGCAGTAGAACCGCCGACTGGTTCAAAATCTGCTGTGATAAACTCGATTTATTTACGTTACGGTGACTAGATTACTACTCAAATTTATTAAAAGGGGAAGACAAAAAGGGGAAGAACCCTGCTCCGAGTCATTCCTGGTGCAAAGACTGTTCATGGCTATCCAACACATTTGCACCTGGTATGGCAAGGGGCGGTTTATTTTACTAATTTATTATTTTTATAACAATCAGGTGTTTTGTAATAAAGTTATTTGTAATTTATTCAATTAATTTGTAAATCGTATAATTTTAAGCCTGTTTTAAGGCATCCGTTAAGGTAATGATCAGCTCCTCAATCATCTGTACCCTTGCCCACATATCACGATACCCAACTTTTATACCGAACGAAATTACGACCGTTCGCCGAAATATTTTTTATGACGATATAGGTTACTCGGTTTTAGTTGTGGTGAACAGTTTGAGAACAGTACGCAAAGGAAATGTGACTAGCTTAGAAAAGTTAAAAAACCTCCTTCAATACTTCGAAAATGGGGAACCGGTTTTAATGAAACTTAGGTAGCTAAGATCCATCTCGATTAAACTAGCTTTCGATTAAAAATCGGAATCGGTCCATCCGTTTGGGAGCTATGATGCCACATACAGATACACAGATAGACAGACACACAGATACACAGGTCGAACTTATAACACCCCTCTTTTTCGTCGGGGCTAAAAATAAACGAGACTCTAAAACTATTTTGGCTATCGGTGAAAATCTAACATGACGAAAAATCGCAAATTACTCAGATAAGTAGTATAACTACATGGTCATTAAGTATTCCATTCATTCTGATTAAATCAGTTAACACACACTACACACACACACAATACACTAATGAATTGATGTTCATGAAATACCAGGAAATCGACTTGTACCTACTGTACTCGAAATAATATCGCTGTACAAAAAACCATTTCAAATACATACAAGCTTTTTGTTCAAACTGTATACTTTTTATAGATTGTAGGTACCTACTACGACTTTGTATTGTAAGTATACTTGGCAATGTAAAAGTTTATTGGTAATATTTTACAGAATGCAGTTAAACTTTTATAATCCATGTAACTAATGTAACCTCACGGTCAGTGCTTCACCGTTTTGTCACATACGGTTAGCGATGGGCGAGTCGAGTTATCTGATTTGAATCACTCGAATCAGACACTATGCGAGTTGATTCGGATCAAGTTCCTTCGCAACTCGAATCAACTCGACTTGCCGGCACCACTCGGCGGTTCGAATCGCGCAACCGCAACGCGCACCAAATTCGATCGACTCGGCTTGATACGAATGCTAATGCAAGTTACGCGAGTTATGCGAGTCGCCAACTCGGCGACTCGTATACGCCAACTCAAGTTACAACTCGACTCGACTCGCCGACTCGCGGACTGGGCGAACGCCATCCGGTTGATCCGAGTCGAGTCAACTCGTATTCTGATTCGAATCAACGTTCCGAATCAACTCGAGTTATCCGAGTTGGAAAACGGTCGACTCGTAACATCGCTAATCACGGTTACGTTCGTTTACTGCAAATAATAAGGCGACTGTGGCTCCATCCAGCGACAGTCATAAATATAATATAGTGTAAGTTAGTAGGGATAAGTTAGTTTCATTTCTTATGAACTGCTAAGCTATTGTATACTCCAATGCACGAAGACGTGAATTACTACTTTTAGGAACATCAATAAGAGCGGTGATTTTCTAGTGCCTACTCTGCTTGTATTTCAGATAATTATAGTTTATGGAACCCTTATATTTTACATTATGTTTTACTTCGGATTAAAAAACTGACAGACAGACGAGGCCCGACGTTTGGAACAGCAAGAACAAAAATTTTGTATGAAGTTTCTCGATTTCGACACGGTAACATTACGATATGCATGGTTTCGAAACATTCGTACTCGAGCCTCAGATGTAGAACAAAGTGATTCAAAAAGGGTTCCATTTTACCTTTTGAGGTAGGTACAGAAATTAAAAAAATCTCAAGTTAAAACAAAATGGCTGCCCGCAGGATAACAAGCCAATAAGCCCACAGCCGTTGCACAACTGACATACTTTCAAACTTGCATTAATATGGCGCAGTATAATATTTCCCGAAGAATCTGGAACTCAATAAATCAAGCCACCTTCCACCTGTCACTTGCGGCCTTTATTAAAAAAGTTCCCATTGTTTTCAAAGGAATTTAATTCGTGAATTTTGACCTTGCCCGGAATTAATTTCGACTCATTTATTTCGAGCTCCAGCCCTAATAACGTCTTTGAGACTTTTACATTATGCTGCGATGCTCGCTTAATTCTGTTTGAAGTGTATTCATTAGTTGTGTCTATTTACATTTTAAAACGCATTTTTATCACGAGTATCCGGCAACGGATTGTAATAGGCTGTTCATGATTGTTACTGCTGTGCTGTGATGTTTCGTGTAGGCTTGTCTTTAGGTTGTTTTAACTTATTCTGTTTTTTCTAACTCCATGTTTATTCCGTGTAAATTTTAACATTCTACTTTAATTTAACAACTTAGTTCTAAAGTTAAAATCTTCCTTTTTTCAGATTTACTAGTTAATGTATAATGTACTTAAGGTTTACAAAACTGTTAAATTTTAACGTACACGGTAGTTTTAAACTCGTGCCATTCATGATATTTCTGAGATGTAAATATTGCAGGCGTCTTTTGCTGTTATAAATAGCAGTACTAATTAGTATTATACGTTTTTATTGATAGACCGCGATTCAGTATAATAGTCAATTATCTATTTATCAAAAGTCGATGTAGTATGGTTTTTAAAATATTGAATTTTAGCATCATAAGCTCAGATGTGTAATTCTCATAATATTATTATCATAATACATAACTTTTAAAAGTTACGTATTATGATTTTAAGTTATAAAAGTTAAGTAGCTGCACATTTGTGAATTTTACGCATTAAAGTTTATGCAGAAGATCAACCACCAGATAGAAATATGAGTCACGTCGTGACCCACGAGGAGAAAAGGGTGTAGGTAGGTTCCCATTTGTATTAAAATGATAATGAACTCAAACGACATGATCACATCATCTAGGACAAAGTTCAGCAAATCGGAAGGTCAGTCGGTTCCCTCCTAGGTGAACAGACGCTCGGTGTAGCGGGGAGACGTTGGATGCAAGCGGCTCAAGATGGCTCATAATGATGCCGGGGACATAGGCCCAACTGTTAAAATCTTCCGGCAGAAATGATGACGATGATGAAACCAGTACAGGCTCTCTAAAACAATAAAAACAAATTCAAACATCCAAGTACCTACCCTACCTAGTATCTACGTGGTAAGGTTAAATCAAAAACTACAGGTAAACGATCGCGTAATATAATAAACCAAATTACACAAACATTATTCTAAATGTACCACAATGGCTCAGAACAAACAAAATCGTTGAGCTGGTTGTTTCCCGATTCAGATTAAACATGTGATTGTTTGATGAAGAGAGCGTTTAAATAAATAGAGACTAGAGAGCTGTTGGTATTTGCCAAGTTTGATCGTCATTGCATGACTGTGAATACTGAATTAAACAAAGAGAAAGATATACGTTTAAAAATAGGCAAATTCCGAACCTTTTAGGCGACATAAGGCAATCAAGTCAATAAACAATGATTGGAATAGGTATCTATTAGTGCCGTAACTAGAGCGGTCCTAATGGGATATAGCAGAGACAACACTGAGACCATGTTTTTGATTTCATAGGCGTTGTCTTCAATGTCGAACCGGGAAACGGTCGTGTCTTTTCGTTTGTCTGTTTGACGAGAAATTCTAAGAACTTTGAGCTTCTCTCATTATCACTTCAACTGGTAGACTTCAAGAGCCGGTGTTTTGTTCATAACAGTTTTGAATTTAAGTGAACGTCTATCAAGGTTCATGCGTTATGAATTATGACCATTTCATGAGTCTTAGGTACTACTAACATGGACTTAAGAGCTCACGAAACCCTTTTATTCTTGAAGCCGAATCGAAAACTTTAAAGCTTAAAACTTCAAGAAAAGGAATGATAATTTTAATAAGCAAAGCAAAGTAAAACGCTCAATAGAACCCGACCCTCATAATTAAGACTTCCACTGAAATAAGTATGAATAAACATGATGTTTTTATTAATAATATTGGAGCAATAAGGATCATTAAAGTAATATGTATAGCCCTCCAGGGTTGAATAACGACGGGTCGATTCCGAACCGCTTTATTGCATATTATTACGGAATGAGCGTTCAGTGTGAGATATCCTCAAATTGTGTAAAAAGTGACAGATAAAATTGTGTATTCATGTTCAATGGATACCAATATCCACTTTATCATTTTATAGGCTTAAATAGCGAATACTACGTTATTGTCTTTAATAAATTCCGTGAAATCACCTAATGCATGTTTTGTGACTAGATTGATAATAATATATGCATCATTGTCTGTTGTTATTGTCATTTATTCTTCCTTTATATTATTTATAAAAAAGCCGTGATAGCCTAGTGGTTTGACCTATGGCCTCTCAAGCAGAGGGTCGTGGGTTCAAACCCCGGCTCGCACCTCTAAGTTTTACGGAACTTACGTGCTGAATTACATATTTGTAATTTATCATGAGCTTTTCGTTGAAGGAAAACATCGTGAAGAAACCTGCACACTCCTGCAGCAATTCAGTAATGTGTGTAAAGTTCCCAATCCAGGCCCGGGTGAGAACTATAGCCTAAGCCCTCCCATTCTGAGAGGAGGCCTGTGCCTAGCAGTGGGACGTAAAAAAGACTGGTGATGTGATGGAAATTTGAATGGTTCTTTAAACACAGTTCGTACTATGAACACGCAGCGCGACCGTAACATCTGCGGGCATTTAGGATCTAAGGATTACTCCGTTACTAGTCGTTATCCTTCAGAATTACTTACGCAAATGACATTTGTTAGGTCATTATCTATTTCATAGGTCTATGGGTGATCTATACCACAATTATGGTCACAACATTGTAATAAGGTACATGAGTATACCTAAAATAACTTAACCAACTTTGAAAAGTTGAAAAACCCTTGACATTTTTATTTCAAAGCTCAATAGCTCAAAAGGAAAAACCCTTATAGGATAATTTTGTTGTGTCAGTCTGAAAGACCCTTTTTCTCTGGAATGCGTGGAGATAGCATGCTGAAATTATGTCTGTCTATCTAAAAGACCCTTTTTCTCTGGAATGCGTGAAGATAGCATGCTGAAATTATTATCGAATACTCAAGTCAACGCAATCAAAAGATGCAATCATTGAAAACGTTGTTTCCATACAAATTGCCATACTGAGAAAATCGAAAGAGTATCTCTTCTTCTCTAAGCTCATTAGCATAACCACTCAGAAAAATCAGAAAACATAATTTTTTTCACTGACCAGTTTTTATGTCTGTCTGTAGATTTCGCAGACCAATATAAAATAGACATAATGAAAACGGGATATTGACTGCGATTGTCCAGCAAACCCGTGATCATGATGCATGCAACTGCATCGAAATATCGGGAGCTCATCAAACCTATAAGGTAATCGCGGTCAATATCACGTTTTCATTATGTTAACCGCGAATCATTTAAAACTGTTATTTCAATATAAAATAACTCCACATTGCGTACATTTTGCTTAGGAGCAGCGCTCTGCTAACACTGGACATCTTACAACACTGGGGAAAAGCGGGAAAAAGCTTTGCACGGAACCCTCGGTGCACGAGTCCGATTCGCACTTAGCCGTTTTTTTTTCAGCTAAGATCAAAGTGCTCGGTCTTCTCTGCATCTTCAGCTGGTTGTTCATCACTCTAAAAATTTTAGAGTGATGAACAGAATTTCATGAATGTACACTAAAGTAAAGTAGTTGTAAAGTAAAATGTTGTAGTATTATCTTAACAGACAAAAAAAGTTAAGGGTTAGCGACCCTTTGCACAGCTCTCCTGTAAAATAATGATTTTGCACTTGTACCAGTATTCGTAGGAGGTATCGAAATGTTCTCACATCGGCCGTTGAAAACTTCGGATTACACACCATCTCTTTTCTTCCCTTGCATCAGTGTCATAGGTGTGATTTGCTATTTGAAAATGCAAGAAACAAAAGGCAAGACTCTTACGCAGATTGACAAACAATTAAAAGGAATTAAAAGCTAAACAACAGTAAAGTTAAAGCAATAGTTATAATTATTACCGCACATTTTGTGTTTTGTTGTTGCAGACTGTTTGAGTACACATGTCTTATCAATATAGTTTGAGGTCACCTAGAGCCGGTGAAGTAACTCTGTGTAGAAATAGTTAATTGTGGCGACAACAAAAGATTTAAGAGAAGCTTAAGAAAGATCTACTTTTGTGTGCTCTTTGTGGAGCAGAGTTGAGATGTTGTACAATTTGGACGTTTTAGAAAATTAGTCTTATAAGTAGGTAATATTTTGAAACATGTCAGGCCATACGTGATCTATACGTATCGGGATATACGTGAGTGATCCGTTTATTTCAATATGAGTCTCACTTTGATTTGATGTTAAAAGTGTTACAAGTAATAAAATAATGATCTTTCTAAAGACATTTTTTTAAGCAGATTTTATCACTCGGGGTGTTTTGCTACACATGCACATCAAAAAACTATACATTTCTGCTAAGCAAGGTACCCTATTTTTAAGCAAAATGAAATAGGTGGTTTAAGTATGTCGCACACGTGTTTTAGAACTAATGTTATTACAGTAATTTAAATTTCAGCGACAGTAAAAAGCAAATATTTAAATAGGTTCTGTCGCTATCTCTCGCTCTAAAATAATTTTCAGTGATTATGCTAAAACGCATACAAACAAACTACTGGAATTTCCAAGGAACGAAATAATGACTCAAATGTATGAAAAAGCAACATCTAGAAAATGACGCTTAATAAAATAAAATAAAATCTACATATTTTTGGAATAATACTAGAAGTAAGGCAGGGTTCAAATCCTCCACGGAAGAAAGGAATCGTCTTTTTGGATATAATTATGAACGTGAGAATTTGCTGGCGTACGATTTTTCATCACAAGTTAGAAACATTCCCGGTTATCGATTTTAATAATGAACCGCAAAATTGTACTTTGTCCTCACACTACGTTACTCTTGATTCTTTAACATAATACTGAATGTGCTTTTTCTAAGTTCATTGTCCCAACTTCGGATCTTCCATAATTTTATATTTGTGCGCCGTGTAGTTTTCCATGAGAACTGAAATCCCCAACTTTCACGTCATTAAAATCTAATTGTTCTGTTGTTTCTGCGTTATCTAGCTTCGTTATATAAATTACGAGATCATTCATGACAATCTTAGGTAGCATTCAAATATTTTATTTACAAGTCTAATAATAACTGTAGCATTATTTATTCCATACAACTGTTGGTAGGCATCATTCCGTTCGAAAATGTTGGCCTAAACGTTGTTGTCATTGAAGCACTTCGTGTTTTCAATTACTTCTAATTAACAAGAACTTTTAGTATCAGTATCAACAGTTGTTATTGTGAAGTGAGGAGCTTCAGTTGTTGTGAATTAAGAAAAAACTATCGGCTACAGTTTTTCTCGAATAAGGAATCAATTTGGTTATTTTTGTCAGATTTTTGTACTTTTTTACGTAGGTAGGTATTTTAAGTTATTTGCACTACAATGACAACAGATTCCTCTCAATGTCCTGAAAAGGGTTCTACACATCGACAATGGATTGTTGGATTTGTTGGTAAGTCGTTATTTTGTTTGTTTTGTTATTACAGTTTTTTGTTGTAACCATTTTCAATTGAATTAAACGATAGGTAGGGTTCCAATCTTTCACATCTTAGTCTCTAATTGGCACCTAGCTTGTCACTTTTATTGCTATCAATTAGCGTTGAAGGGGCGAACTATAGTGATAGTGTCGGACACTAGGACATTAACCTTAATCTCTGTTTCAATGAGAAGGTTCGGGTTTAAGATTTTCATTCGTTCCCAATGCAGATTTGTAAAACTACTTCCTTACGTTATAATGATTTCCACTACAAAAGATACCACGTCAAATTTGATTTTGCACATTAATTCCACATATATCTCGAAGATACCACGATTCCGAGTTTAAACTCATTGCCTTCTCCCTCAAAGACTATTGTGAAACTTTTGGGCTGGCACAATCTTTATCATGAACTAAAAAACAATTACTTTGCTCAAACGCGTCAGCGTTTAGTATAGTGGTGGTGGTGATAGTTGGGTCTGTGTGGCATGTGTTGATTCGTGTAGCAGTGGAGGTGGAGGTGTTGCATGGAAACATACATTTGCCGCACAGATATAACTATTTGTCATTAGTGGTCGCGGGTGAGCAAAGTAATTGTTTTTTAGTTCATAAATATGGACCTCCGCAAAGTAACGCCTGATTCAATAAATTACAACCTTTATCAATTATTACTAGAGGTATTACGAATACCCAACAAATTGTAATGATTTTGTTTGATCTGGTTTCTTCTCCCGAAATTATCAATGACGTGACATCAGGTACTGTAGGGAGTAGATTGTATAAGGCTTATATCCACCTGGTAAGAGTACTCTGTTACCAATATTTGAATTCGTATTCTAGAAGATTTAAAAATTTAAATTTCTTGTTTTGGACACAGCGCATTTTTACTGAAGTCTGCTTGGCATTATTAACACAAACATGTTCTAGAGTCTAAGTTCTTGTTTATTTAAAAGAATAATAATCCCAGTACCAACCATCATCATCACCAGCCTTTTTTACGTCCCACTGCTGGGAACAGGCTTCCTCTCAGAATGAGAGGGCTTGGGCTATAGTTACCTCGTGGGCCCAGTACGGATTGGGAACTTCACACACATCACTGAATTGCTTCGCAGGTGTGTGCAGGTTTCCTTACGATGTTTTACTTGACCAAAAAGCTTATGATAAATTACAAATGTAATTCCGCACATAAATTCCGAAAAATTCAGAGGTGCGTGCCGGGGTTTAAACCCGCGACACTCTGCTTGAGAGGCCATAGGTCAAACCACTAGGCTATCAGTACCAACCAAGCATGCTTTTGTTTCTAAAAAGTTAGCTCGAAATCCGTACCACATTAGGGTGTCCTCTCTAGGCCGTTACATCTCAACACAAATTTATTATGAATATTGGCATCTTTACTCGGGCTTTTATAGTAGTACATTATTAAAGGTAATGGTATTGTTTTCATCATCGCCAGCTGTCCCATCGCTGGGCATAGGTCTTTTCTCAGAATGAGAGGCCCACAGGGGCCCAGTGCAGATCGCGAATTCTCAAACACCATTGAATTGCTTAGCAGGAAGAGGTATAGCTTTTTAGCTTTTCTATTTGCTCGTAAACAGAACCATTATCACTAACAATCTCTAGATTTATAATGATCTGGTAATAAATGGTTTTTATTTTATTTAAGTTAACTAATTTATTGTCATCTTCAGCGACCATGACAGTCCTTACATACGGCCTCCAAAGTGGTTGGATGTCTCCCTACATCATCGTCCTTCAATCTGAGAACAGTCCTTCTGGATACCCGTTGTCCAACTACGAGATATCCTGGATTGCTAGTGGCATCAGCGTTCTCGCTATCACCTCTGCTGTTGTATTCAGCTACATTAACGATGCGATTGGGAGGCGCATGACTTTGATCTTAATTGCGGTACCGCAGATTGTAAGTTACATTTTTTGATAACACATCAAGAGCTTTTTCTATTGAATACCTATTGGGTTGTTTATCTAGACTTGCTCAATAATTTCATTTTGCAAATATATTTCTAGTTCCTTTTGTCACACCTTGTATTCAATTTTGAAAATTCTAGTTAATAACTACTGCGACTTAATTTATTGTGAAACGGTTCCGCAGAATGTTTTCTTGACTATTGCAATTTATGTAAATAACCTAATTAGAAAAAAAATAGTAAGCAAATCATTATCATGTGAATGTTAGTATCAGTATTTACATTAACTTGAGTAAGGTAGTTTACCCAACGTTTGACATCTCAATTCCAATAATTTTATTGGCACCCTATTTTGTCTCCTTCATTGCTATGATATGAATCAAGATTGAAGATGTCTACTATTGGGGCAGCGTCGGACTCGAGGACATTAACCTTATCATACAAAAATATTATTTACCAGGCCTCTTCTTTTCTCAAACATTCATAACATTCTAAAATATATCATTACAGTTTGGTTTCGCACTGAAACTGGTATCAGCACATCCAATATGCTTAATTGTCTCGCAAGCGTGTTGCGGCGTCGCGGGCGGAGGAGTGTTTTGCGTGACTCCAGCTTACATTAAAGAAATATCCCAGGACTCTCTTCGAGGTGTCCTTGGATCTTCTGGTATCCTTTTACAGGTAAATTGTAATGGGGAATTTCAGTTGTGTCCTAAGGTTCAGCAATACGCTCAATCTTCAATCAATTTGGACTGTAAGATCTAATTTGGCTCCAGTTGTATTTGGACATGCAAAATAAAATTGAGCGTGTAACTGGATCTTTTCACTACTTATGAATCAGTAGGTATCACGCGATTTTTTAAAAGTAACATTCAAAGCTATTAACTTTCTCTAAATGGAGATTATGTGGAATGATAGACCGTGATAACTGTAAATAGTATAATAAAGGGTAAAATATATTCAAGCACAAGACGTGCGTACGTCTCAAGTTACACCAAGAGAGTATGTGTATACGTTGCTCTAGCAACTACACAAATATAACTCTACATTCACATGTTGTAGATTATTGCAGCCAGTATCAGGCGCTATACTGCCTCCAATATCTCTTCTATGTTTTGATATTTAGTAACAAATAATGCAGTTTTTCTAGTTCCTGTTCAGGTATTGTATACATTATCATTGTCAATTAGTTTTTAAAAATCATCAAGACTCGCCCTTAAAATCAATGACATTGCTTAAATTATTTTATTTATTACAGAGCCTTGGTATCACAATTATGTACGCCATGGGTGCGTACATAGACTACTACACAGTACTTTGGATAGTAGTGTGGCTTCCTATCATAAATGTTATAGCATTATTCAAAGTCCCCGAGTCGCCAGCTTTTCTCGTGAAGAAAGGACAAGTTGAAGTAAGTCATGAGTCATGAATTAAGCAAATTGTGTCGTTTGAGATGGGAAGAGAAACAACAGCTTCTTATATCGAATTTCATATGTAAGTACCTAGTGGCCATTAGATCCTAAAGCTATTAAGGTGTTCAATAATATCTATACCATCCTGAAAAAAAATAAGTACGGGTGAGCATAGTAATTGTTTTTAGTTCATAAATTACGGTTTAAAGCCTGGACATTCCATACAGTCCAGTCCAGAGAACGCTAGAGCATACATTTTTGATTATCCTGGCCGTTTGACAGAAGACATTTAATTTCGAATCGAAACGTGGAAACTATGACGATAAACACTGCAAAATTAAATAAAAACGAAATATCAATAAAATAAATTACTGTATGTTTTCAGGAAGCGACAAAAGTAATGGCTTGGCTCAGGGGAGTAGACATCGACGACAAAGAAGTAGAAAGGGACATTTCCTTGACAAAAACCGAACTGGCAGTGTACGAGAATCTGCCAGCGGTATCGTTTAGATCTATCTGTAAGTTCAATATCACAATACTTTTTAACAATAAACTAAAAAAAGTAAAGAAAACATGCTTATTGATATAGAAAGAGACGTTGACAACAAAATAGATCTACAGACGCAGAGAAATACTGTTTTGCAATTTATTTACTTATTTATTTATTGTTCTTAACACTAAGCTATAATAATTGATTACACAGTAAAGAAACATTACCACAATTTAACTAGCCTGCTTTTAAGACGAATACTTTTTATGCAGGTACATTATTGTAACTCAATATGGAGTAGAGCAGCCCAGCAGTCGAACGTAAAAAAGGCTGTTGATGATGAAGATGATGGGATGGGATAGAGTACATTAGTCTATAATCCTGGCGGATAACTTCACATAAGAGACTAATCAATTTAGTTAGAAAAATATTAAGTATCGATCAAGTAAGTATTGATCAGTTCTCTTCTATTTCAGTTGCAGAGAAATCATCAAGAAGGGGCCTTGCCCTGTCATTTCTCATGATCATAATGTTGGACTTGGGAGGCAACTACGCTATCCTCGTCTACGCCTCGGTCATCATCAGGAATGCGGGTGTCACGATTGCACCAGACCTGCAAACGATATTGTTCCCTGCTCTCATGACAATTGGTTCTTTATCCTCTGCATTGACAGTGGAAAGATTTGGAAGGAAGGTAAGCTTTTCTATTGGTTGATTTGTTAAATAAAATGACTTGGGCTAGGGATTGGAATTGAGGGATATTTGAACAGGAAAGTCTCCATACTTACCTACATCTCCTGGTCAATTAAATCGTTTTCAATTTATTTTCACACTGTCTTGTTCCTAAAATACCGTAATATTTTTTTATCTTTATTTTCCAATGTTATAGTGAGTTTTCTTTGTATAATTCATTTGTGGTTTTATATCGTTTTGTAAGAGCTATTGTAGGTTGTAGAAAAAAAATAAAGTTTTCCTTTTTTTTTCAATTTTGTGTTCGGTCGATATCAACTTTGTAATTTTAACTGTTTAAGAATCTTGAATTGTTTCATTTCAGCCTCTCATCATAGCGAGCGTGATTTTCACCGGCGCCCCTCTATTGGTATTGGGAAGTGCAATTTTAATACAACAACAAGGGGGGACCATGCCATCGTGGTTACCAGTTTTATGTATTGGAATATGTTTACTCGCAAGTGGACAGCACATGCCTCTACCTTTCATCGTTATGTCAGAAATGTTCAGTATTGAGGTAAAACCACCTAAAAATTATGCTAGACAAACTGCTACTAGAATGTACGTATGGCAATATATTTCGACGTGAATATCTCTGTACTATCTGTACAGTCAGCAGCAGAAGTAGCTGAGCAACCGACGCGTTCACGACGATCTTAGCACGGCTCTATTGTTATAGACATAAGAGCTTGTGCAGATCATTGTGACCGCTTCGGCTGCTTAGCTTTAGTTCTGCTGCGTATTTAAGTGTATGAGTAAGCACACGGAACTTCAAGGATACGAGTTCGATTCCCAGGCCTAGTCATATTTTTATGTGTATTCTTGGTTCAGTTTAATAATGAGGTAATAGGCACATCTTTTTCATACTATTTTTATAGTCTACCAATAAGCCCTACGTATAGATGCCAAAATATTATCAAAATATGCACCTAACTACTATTGCTTTTTTAATCCATCTTAAATCGAGTCAATAGCCTATCTGGTTTGACAATAAAAATTACATGAAAACGAGGGTAGTTGTAGGTCGCTGCTAGCTGCGCCTAATAGTCCCGTGAGCAGGGCGTTGGCTCGCAGTATTCATTTCGCTACCGTCAAGTCGGGTTCTTCTGTGGGTAGGATTACAATTCAACAAATAAATAAATATCATGGGACAATTTACACCAACTGACCTAGTCCCAAACTAGGCAAAGCCTGTACTATGGGTACTAGACAACGGATAAATACATACTTAAATACATAATTATTGAACGTCCAAAACCCGAGAACAAACATTCGCATTCATCATACAAACATCTGCCCCGACCAGAGATCGAACCCAGGACCTCAAGTTTCATAATCAGGGTCTCTAACCACTAGGCTATCCGGTCGTCTAAGCTATTCGATAATAATCCTTAAACCTGTTTTGTTACAGCTGCGATCAAAAGTTCTCGGTCTTCTCGTGACGTTTGGCTGGTTGCTCTGCGCAATCCAAGCCATTATCTTCGCGCCAGTAATAGAATACTTCGGGCTGCATGCACTAGTATATTTCTTTGCGTTCGTCAACTTCATAGGCGTCATAATCTTTTGGATCACCATGCCAGAGACTAAGGGAAAGACGAACGCGCAAATCGAAAAGGAACTCGAAGGCAAGAAGAACTGAAAGATATGTAATATAAATTATTTAAAAAAAAAGGTTGGCGTTTTAATTTTTTTCTGTTTTCTTCATTTAATGATGTGCGTCAAACGCATCGCGCTTAACGTAGCGTTTGTCGCATAAAACAACAACGCAATTTCCGTTTGAAGTGTATTTGTAACACAGTCAAGATATTATTTGATTAACGCTTCTAAAGTCTCGAATATAATTTAATAAGAAAATAGGTAAGTGACTTAGAAGCAGAGACGAGTGAACAGGCTGGTTGGTAAAATATTGAATGGTTTTGTATCAAAGGCTTTGTTACAAAAATGTTATCTTACTAATCTTATAAGGTAAAACATGAAAATTACTTTGATTCAAATCAAACTGTCAAAAGAGTTCTCTATCTCTAATCACAAATGTTAATCTAGAAGTCAGCATAATTAAAATACGTTTAATAATTCAGAAATAACGACATTTTTAGAAATGTTAATTTTACCTTAAAAGATGTGATTATGAAGCTTTGATCTACAAGGGAAAATTTAACATCGATTTTTTTTATGAAAGAACTCCAGTTCAATTGTCACAATCCCGAATCTTATTTCTATAAAAAAAATACATTATGCTTGTTGAAAAGTAATATTTTTTTGGGAATGATAAGAGCGTTTTGCATATTTGTTTAGATGTGGCGTAATAAAGTAATTTTTTTTGCAGTTTCAAATTCACCATCATTATTTTTGCTAATATTTCAATTGGGATTTAAATGATTAGGAAAGCCCATCAGAATGTAAGGTCAAAGTATGCCCTCAGAACATGAAACTCAATATCTCAGTTACTGGTTAATGCAAATTATTCCTAACTCTTTGCACTACGAGTTTTACAAAGAAAACTCTATTATGCGGTGTTTAAATTGCATTGATCTGGAATAAAAAATTGCAAAAGACAGAGTTTCTGTTTGATTTAATTATTAGATTATGTTTTTTTATCTTAGATTTCTATTTGAAACCTGTACCTAGATTGCATTTTGTACAATGTTTGCCATTGTTGTTAATGAGTGAAACATTAAAAGATACAGTTTCATAATTGATTTAAGAAAAAATTTTTTTTTGTTATTTTCGCTGTTAAACTAAATTCAAGATTAAATCACTAAAAACAGAGTTTCCGCCGTGTCTGTCTGTCTGACCTCAATAAACTCTTAAACTACTGTACTAATTTCATTCCGTTTTCATCATCTTAAAAATAATCTATTTCGTGAAGTTATTTATTTATCAACATAATTAAATTTATAAGTAGTGGAGTAACACGTTCGTTCGCTAGTAAACAAATAAACAAATTTCTAGCAATGACGTTACTTTTTGATTCTTGTCTTTTTGAGTCTAAAACACGATAATAATACGCAACTAGAAAAACCTCATCACATGTATTCAAAACTTTTGTGATGACTGGACGCCACGTCTACTACAACGTCTGCCAGCATAAAAGTTTTTCACACTTTAAAAAACTTCGTTTTCTTATTTCATAATCCGCGAATCTTTAAAAAGCCAAACAAAACGAGTGGTAATAAGACGAACATACTTACTATACGTAACAAGCGACGCGCCGAGCGAGGTTAAAATACTCTGCGTTTATTGACAGGTAACCGCACTGCGGTGAGTATGTCGGCCAAGCAATGAAAAGGGAATTTGCAAAAACACCGAATGGTATTAAGAAGGAATTTAATCGGGCACATAAATCCCTGCAAGTTTCCCTGCGAAGTCGGCCGTTAACGGTAATATACGGGCCCGAGTGCGGGAGCTAATGCCGATTTAACTTAGCTATATTGCCTGATACGATCTTTTTTGAGAGAGAAATTTTGACCTGTCATTGAAAGATTTTACTTTACATTCCGTCTCTCTGTCTTTTCTAGCGTTACTGACTAACTGGCTGACAACACACAGCTCTTACCACTAAAGCTGGATACTAGAAATTTGAGCTAGGAATCTTGGACTAAAATATTCCATAAGCTTGGCTAATTTCAATTATTTCGCGGGAGCGAAGTTGTGGGCGAAAGTTAGTTCCACATGAACAAAATAATTTAATCAATTTATTTTTACATTGATCCACATTTATTATTAAGCCTCAACAAACAAATCACGTGAACCTGACAAAGAATACAACATAGTTTTAGATACTAATTCACATTCAACTTAGACACTTAACTTCTATTCACATTTTAAAGTCTTTTAAAGTCTCTCTGTCTTTTCTAGCGTTACTGACTGACTGGCTGACAACACACAGTTCTTACCACTGAAGCTGGATACTAGAAATTTGAGCTAGGAATCTTGGACTAAAATATCCCATAAGCTAGGCTAATTTCAATTATTTCGCGGAAGCGAAGTTGTGGGCGAAAGTTAGTTCCACATAAACAAAATAATTTAATCAATTTATTTAAACATTGATCCACATTTATTATTAAGCCTCAACAAACAAATCACGTGAACCTGACAAAGAATGCAACATAGTTTTAGATACTAATTCACATTCAACTTAGACACTTAACTTCTATTCACATTTTAAAGGAAAAGCAACCAAATCCGACTCGCTTGCGCAGAGGAGGTTGCCAGATCTGACAATCGACGCGACGCCGCCTAGTGCAGTGACAGTCATGTCCGTGATGGAAACCGGTGCAAAGTGCAGGGACATGGAAGATTATTGTCTAACAATATGTACAAATAATAAAATGGAGCTAAATTACAAATAAAGTAATAATAAAAATGATTCATCATCTCCAGCCTTTTTCTACGTCCCACTGTTGGGCACAAGACTCTTCTAAAAATAAGAAGGATTGGTCTGTAGTTCCTAGTTTCCACGCAGGCCCGCGATCTTTACTAGGTCGTTGTTCCATCTTGTTGGAGGCCTACCGACAGCTCGTCTCCCGGTCCCGTCCATCGGCCATCAGTCCTGCGAGTAATGTGCCATTTCATTCTTAATTTGTATAACGTATTTTGTAAAAAGTAATGTATTTTTTTTAGATTTGACGATTATCTTGCAACATAATAATATTCCCCTGAACACTGTCAGCTGAACACGTTTATCTAAGCCCCTTCTGACCTTTACGTTAAATAAGATATCCTTTGAAATGGTGCGTAAATCTAATATCCTGCGTCTGTCATGTTCTGATAGATAAATTGTGTTACCTACTTAACGTTACGTTGCCGCGCAGGGGAATTTAAGATCTGTGTTTGCTATGGACGGTATTACGCCGTTGAATGTTGTGAAGTTCAAAATGTGTATGTAGCCTGTTTTTCATGTAAATCATAATTATCCTCTCTTCATCTATTATCTATACTTCTATACTAATATTATAAAAGTGATAGTAACTCTGTCTCTCTGTCTGTCTGTTTGTTACTTCTTCAGGGGGGTGGATTTTCAAACTGTAGACCTCTATGGTGTAATTTGAGTGGCACTTATTTCATACAAAAATACGGCCACGCAAATTACACCAGAGGTCTCCAGTTTGAAAATCCACCCACGGACAAACCGCTGCACCAATCTAAATGAAATTTGGCAAGAAGATAGTTTGAACATTGAGGATTACAGGCTTCTTTTTATTCGGTGAAATTGTATAGTTCCCGCGGGATATCGATAACCGAAATCTACGCAGACGAAGTCGCGGGCAACAGCTAGTTGTAAATATGAAGACAAGCCTTGACTACTAAATAAACACAAACATACATACATGACGCTTCTTTCCCACGGAGGTAGACTATGGCTTGCCACTTGCTACGATCCTGTCATATTATGTGCATAAAGATTTATAATAAGATACCTGACAAATTTAAGAGTCAGAATGTAAAAATATTTAAGAGTTTAGTTAGGATTTTTCTCATGGTTAGATGTTACTATAATATCAATGATTTTTTGCATGATTCTTTTCAATGTTTTATTTATTCGAAGTTTTTGACATTAATAGCGAAATCTTAAATTAATAAATGTATGTACACCTGAAAAGGTAGGGTTTGGTGACACTACCAACTGTAAAACTGCAACTGTAACTGCAAAATGTAACCCATTTCGCACATACATAAATAAATCATTTCATTTCATTTCATTTCATTTCATTTCATTTCAATCCTTACACACCTCTTTAGCCTCCTCCACATTTATACATCTGTAGGTCAAATAATATTGTAAATTTCCAAATACCCCTTATTAAGCACCGCATTTGGGCAACACAGAAAAAAGTAAGAAATATGGATCAAGAAAATAATACAAATATTTGATTTAAGCTTTCGCGATTTTCACTCATTTTTTTCCTTAATCACGTAAAAATAAATTACTGATATTTCTCGACGTTTCCGACGTTTCGGTCTCGAGACCATGGACTACATATTAAGAAATTAAGTCACGTGAATAACATACAAAATCTAAAAACCAGGAAAACCTAGACCCTAGGATGACCGGATAGCCTAGTGGTTAGAGACCCTGACTATGAAGCTTGAGGTCCCGGGTTCGATCCCCGGTCGGGGCAGATGTTTGTATGATAAATACGAATGTTTGTTCTCGGGTCTTGGATGTTTAATATGTATATAAGTATGTATTTATCTATATAAGTATGTTTATCCGTTGTCTAGTACCCATAGTACAGGCTTTGCCTAGTTTGGGACTAGGTCAATTCGTGTAAATTGTCCCATGATATTTATTTATTTTATTTATTTAAATAATAATTCTGTGAGCCTGCTTTTTTACCTTTATTTTTCGAATAAAACCTCCATTAGGAACGCATCTTCGTTGGATTTCGATAAACTAGACCTAACCCGAACTGAAACGCATGGGAATTCCTCAAACGCGCAAACCCAGCGATTTAACATTCACAAAATCATTTGGTAACATGGAGTGATCCGCTCAAGTCTTGGAGTAATGAGCCAACTGAAGACGTCAAGCAAAGAACCGCTCTGAATGGCCCTGTTAGTAAAGCGCATCGCATCCATAATTGAAAGTGCTGGAAGAGAATAACTGAATACGAAATGTGACTTAATAACCAATTTAAAAAAAAACTTAATATTATTCTATGTCACTCCCACAACTGAGACGAATCTAAAGACATCTCATGCGTTGAAATCCGTCGAACGGTTTAAGCTGTAGAGCGTGCCAAAGAATTAGATATATACACACATAGACACGTAATTAGATATATATACATACATACATAAGCTCGAAAAACATAACCCTCCTTCGGCAGTCAGATAATTAAAATCGGACCACCCGCTAATATTTTCGACGGGATCTCTTTGTGCAGCATAAAATTGTTTGTCACACAATAATAATGTTTGGTCGAATTAACGTTTCACTTATTTTTTCTACACCTATTTTTTCTAGAACTGAAAATATGAAGTGTGAAATTTGAAACTAGATGTCATTAATGAAAAGTTCGAATTCACTATTGACACTGGACCTATAAAAAGAACTTTGAGACGCAGTAGGTTATGCTACGTAGAATTGGTTAGGCAAGATTTGTTTAATAACTATCCTAAAAAGTCGAAGTTTTCAGTATAATTTCAATTATGCGACAAAATCTTTCTAACAAACATTGTATTTTAGGACAATCGATACGTATACGAATCAGACTCCCACTCGTCATACACATGTCTTTACTTTAGGCAGAGGAAAGGAAAGGAGGCCTATTGTTGACATTTCCGGTTGGTTTAAAGCTCCAAGGTTTAAGCATTTCTCAAAGTTGGCAAAATACACTGTAACCCTTTGAGCGAGAGTCTGTGTTTCAATGAATGCCTTCGGAGCAACAAGCTGATTTCCTGTTCAATAGAACAATTTATGTCTATTTTCTGTCGAAGGGTCGAAACGGATGGGAACAAAAAAGCTTGTTATTGAAGATCCGTGGTGAAATTAACCTATAAAATTTCATTCATCTACATAAATTTTATTAATTAAGGACCTACCTAGGCGATTAAATGCCCTTTCATAATGTATTTTTTTGTTTACCAGCGCTTTCGGAAAGACCATAATTTCCAAGAAGAATGCGCCACAAGAAACTTGGCAGAGTCATTTATTATAAAAACAAGTTACAATAAGCTCTGTCTTAAAATGCATTACTACGAACGAATTATAATAATTATAAAGAAAACTCACTAAATCATTACTACAGTACCTGTCCTACATACACTCAAACTTTTGTATTCTTGAATGAAACAGCTTTTATTACATCGTGAGAAATTCTGATACGTTTAAATGTAAGTTACCTTACGTATTTTCTTTAATGAAAGCAATCGCTTAAATTACCAATTAAAACAGACTTTCTTTGAGACAAAAAAAGAAAATTGGTGCGCAATATTACCGGCAAACATATTTCCCGCCCGAATATTGTTTCAAATCATGCAAAATAACACTTCAGGCACATAAATCGAAACAACTCGTTCTGTCCTACTCGCTCTTACGCGTAATCTCTTAAGATAGACAGGGATGAAGTAGTAAATCGTTGCATTTTGAGCGATACTGAATCGGAGAGAAAGCAGGCAGTTCCTAATGACATCTTTCAAGTAATCTAAGAAAGACCGAATAGCTTTTCTTTCAACAGGCGCTCGTCTGAAGTAAGTGGCGCAAGCGAAGAAATTTGTGCGGATTTATTTAAAGTCTGCAAATGAAATGTCATAGTATTGTTTTTTTCAGCCCGCATCCACCCACTGCTGGGTAAAGACGTCCTCTTTTCATGTCTCTTTGCCTGGTCCTATGCCAGCCTCATCCACAGCTTTTCCATTGGCCATCTGCCATCACTCCGTCTGGCCAAGTGCCATGCCCACTTCCATTTCTGAAGCGTTATTATTTTTCCAACATCCGCCGCTTTACTTCTTTTCTCTATTTCAGTGTTCGTATAGGGAGATAATCAACATGTTGTCAACTTATTAAGGTGATTAATTTCAAGTCTGTTTACAATTTTATATTTCATCCAGTTCCATGATTTCTACTTAATCTTCATCCTTAATTTCTATTGTACCAGTTACATCACAAACACCGCTATCATCTTCAAACTTGCGATTACAAAGTTACAATTTCTTTTCCTTTCTCTAAATTTTATCTCAAGGATTCCGCGGATTACTTTTTTCAACTTCTCGATTTGGAATGTAATTACGTTGGATATTTAAGTTAATTAGAATATCAAGCTTATTAGGATTTTTGGTCTTTTGGGGAAGAAAATTATGAATTTGATCCGATTAGAATTGACCTCGAAACCCGGGTCCGTAATGGAAATGAACTTTGGGTATTGGTTTGGTGGTCTAAACGATTATGCCCTGAGCAACAGTTTGTATCATTATCAATGTGGAATCTTTACGAATATCATAACGAATGACATAAAAAATTGAATGCGAGGACGTTTAGGTACCTACACAAAGAAAACATGCCTAAGCATAAAATATTTATTGTCATTTTTAAATTCCTTTCCTACCCAAGCGATTCCTGCCTCAGAAATAACTTCTGTTGACGCATAACGACAAATTCCTTCAAAGATTGGATTGTTGAAATTGCAAGTTACCTCGACAAAGGATCCGATACAATCCCGCTGCAGGGCGTGGCGATTTTTGAATG
Source organism: Clepsis dumicolana (assembly GCA_963691665.1). Taxonomy (NCBI): domain Eukaryota; kingdom Metazoa; phylum Arthropoda; class Insecta; order Lepidoptera; family Tortricidae; genus Clepsis; species Clepsis dumicolana. The sequence goes on along the minus strand of OY829527.1, from coordinate 6,252,595 downwards.
CCGCGCGATATTGCATTCCATAGCCGCGATCGGAGGTGCAATGATTTATATAACATAAAATATTAGATGCCTTGAGATACAGGTGAACTGCAAATAAAAATAAATAAGGCGAAACACTTGTTATTGGAAACGGCGAAATATTAAACTGAGTTTTATGACTTTCGTTCGCCATCGCAAAAGGCAAAAGTCGATCTTTTTGATTGTTATTTTTATCGCTTTGGTACAATTTTGAAAGAAAAAAACATTTATTGCATATAATGTCAAAAATATTAAGGACCAGAGCCGTTCGTTGCCAGCAACTTTATCTGAATCTTGCAGGAACTTTGCGCTTTTCCCGGAATAAAATAATGTAGATACCTATCTTAATATTAATTAGGAGTGGTGTGTAGCTATAGTAACATTTGATCAAAAAACCGGTTTAGTAGTGTCAGAGATTACCCTTCTAATCAAACAAGCAATTTGAAATTTGTGATCACTATTTTTAGTTTTTTTAAATAAAATTAAATAAATTCACACTACCGCAATTGTTTCAAATTTCTCTCAAAGACTCTATTTAGTGAGCAACCCTTTTATTTTAGACGAGAAGTGGGTTTAATAAAAACGCAATATTACAGATCGACTGACACTCATGTCACGTATTTTATAATACTCTACCAGTATCATATCAAGTTTTGCTTCATCGAGACCGTTAAAGCCGATTTAACTTGAAATTCTGAACCAACTTTTGCTAACTCACTGTCTAGACATAAATTCAGTAAGAGACACTAAACGAATCTAAACTGCTGGATGCTTCAATGAAATAGTTGATGCGAAGCCAAGAAGTTTTGACTTGAACTATTTCGTAGATACATCACTATTATATCAGAACCAATACAGTGAGCTTTTGATATCCATACACTGCATGCCAGAGTGTACTCTGTAGATAAGACGTTGAATTTGGTCGATGTTTTGTAGCAGATGAATTGAAAACGGAATGGACACAAAGTACTGAACTAAAAACAATTACTTTGCTTTTTTAGTTCATAAATATGGACCTCCGCAAAGTAACGCCTGATTCAATAAATTACAAAGTACTGAAATACTATAAAATAATATAAATATTTTATGCACTCCTAAAAAGTGGACATACTGAGAGTTGAAACATAATTTTGGTCATAGTTGTAGAATCAACTAGTCATAGGTCTAAGATGGACTAGGTCTAGTAGGTACCTATATTTTAAATTAATGAGACTGGCGATACATACAGACAAATTATAGCAAGGCTTACGAATTAGTCCAAAACATTCGAGCTAAACTAGAGTTTTTCGTACGTAAATTCCGTGCAGGCCGGGGTGCGAACCCACGACCATCTGCTTGAGAGGCCATAGTTCAAACCACTAGACTGCCACGGCTTTTTTACACTTTACGGCTACTCATAAATCCTGAGCAAAAACTCTCAAAACCTCACTGTTTACATATGCCCCTAGAAAAACGTTTCACGTAGCGGGATCACCACCCGTGAATGAAATGTGACCGCCACTTAGCCGCCTGTTCCACCCTATTAGATAGCCAGGGGTCAGGGCTTGCTTGGTATTAGTTTGTCTAATTTATTATGTGAAGGAAAGTAAGCGACGCAAGAAATAATGTAGGAGCCTTCAGTAGTTAAGTAGTTATGTCAAAGAATAAGGGAGACCGGGTAATGGTTGTCACACGGGTTGGTTGTCACAGCGGCCATAACAGAAAACCGAACTAACGAATGTGTTCACCGACCGATGTCGAGAGACCGCGAAGTGCTATCCTTATGAGTTAACGAATGTGTTAGCATTCGTTAGTTTAGTTTTCTGTTGTGGCCGCTGTGACAACCGACCCGTGTGACCACCATACGCGGTCTCCCCTACACTAACTTATCAAGAAACGACACTGACGCGTGTGTGCAGTACATGAGTTCGGCGCTGTGTGCGTTTCGGGACGCGAGCGGGGGTGAGCGCGGGCGGGCGGGGGGTGGAAAGGCGATCCGCGGTCCGCCGTCTCCACGGTATGGCAGTGACGCGCCTTTGGTAATGTCAAAGTAGTTAATTAGCTCCAGTGCACCACTCAGGTTTGCGGAATTTATAGGCGAAATTACGTTTTTTATGTAATTCATTATGACGATGTGAAGGGAAACATGTAGAACCCTGAACTTTCCTTTGAAGCGATTCAAGTGTGTGAAGCTGCCAATTCGCATTGGGTCCTCGTGAGAACTATATCAGAAGCCCTCTCATTCTAAGAGGAGGCTTGTGCCCAGCAGTGGGACGTAAATAGGCTGAAAATGACGAATATTAATGAAGACCATGTCATAAAGTTTGAGTTATGTTTTGTCTTACAGATGCTAAATAATTAAAAATGCTAAAATATTATAGGTAGATATCAAAAACTATAAATTAAAGCAATTAGATAATGATTATAATAAAGAGAAAAGAATGAGAAAAGAGAGGTGGCATTAATTGCTTAAAACGATCTCTATTAGGCAAGACAACCATTACGAAGAAAGCGAATGAGACTTGAAAATATGCCCGTCAACATTAAGTTTATTTTATTAGCTTCTTTCATCTTTCATTCTGGGATGTGATTTGAGATTAGGAGGTATAAATATGGATGGAAATGTAATTATGAACTAAAAACAATTACTTTGCTCACCCGCGACCACTAATGACAAATAGTTATATCTGTGCGGCAAATGTATGTTTCCATGCAACACCTCCGCCCCCACTGCTACACGAATCAACACATGCCTAATATGGACCTCCGCAAAGTAACGCGTGATTTCTATAAATTATTGGAAATGTAAATGACGCGCTCATAGGAACCTTTTTAACTTTCACCTGTGAGTCGGCACCTGCTGGGCTCCGTTTCTCGGAGCTATTAGACTAATAATATTAGTGTTTTCTTTCGCAAATTACATGAAAAAATTAAACAAAACACAAATATTGTAAGTCTAATAAGCTTCCTGAAACAGGACCCTGCGCTGTCAGTGTTCTTTTTTGTTCCTATCGAGTGACACCGCAAAATGGTTTAATATAAAACTAATGTAATTTAGTTTAAGCGTGTTAATTCATTATAATTTGCTCAAAGGATCTTCTTTCATTCGTTTAACACCCCGCCGAACTCCTACAGAAGAAATTAGACTGTTATTCATGAAATGCTAACATATGCTCCGAGGCTTTGCCCCCGTAAAATATTTCAAAGTAGGCTAGTTCCCTATCAGTGAGAATTTCCTTCTTAGTGCATATCTAGATTCTCTAGGATACTCAAAGTACATGTTTGTCAAATTTCAAGTCTCTAGGTCCAGTGGTTTAGGCTGTCTGTCAGTCAGTCACGGTACTGTTTTATAAGTATAGATAGATAGATAAATGGTAACTCGGGACAAAATCATTAGCAAATAAAATATGTCGTGTCTATCACACTACTTTACTTCAAGTTTTTAGTATTGAAATGGTAACCAAGGCTGGCTTATGATTATGACTAAGTCTGACTTCAAAATTATGTAACGCCAGTAGAGAAATAGGTCGGACCTTTTTGATGTAACAGATCCCAAGATTCACTATTGACTTATTAATTTCATAGTCACCAATGTTCACGAAGCAAACGGCACTCTCTCTAACGTATTTAAATAATGTTTCTTGGAATAAAGTTCCATTAAGTAAATGTACAGCCAAGCTGCTTACAGCACAACAGTCCGTTCGTTCGTTGTGTGAATTTTAAATCGAAAACGTAAATGGGATTGAAATTATTTCATGCATTTTGTTTAAATGTTGAATGGGTTCCTAATCCAAACTGGACATTATTATAATATATTTTTTGGTTGAATGTTTTGTGGGATAAAATAACCTCTGTGTGGAGTCCTGCATTCAATTATTTATACTCAATAATAATTACATAGCCCCTCCGAAGTGGGCCGGTCGATGGGTTCTCAAAAATACATTGATAACGTCTTGGCATTCATAGTTTACGGTTTGGACATACGAGTATTATTCTTATACTAATAATATATGACAGATCTCATGACTAGGGACCGAAGTTGATTCATGCGTCTGACTGTAGAAACTTCGATAGTGCCGTGTTGAAGAGCGATTGACAGAATGACGTCAATATCGGAAACGTAAGGTGTATAGATATAGTAGAAAAACCCTTCCCACGGGCCAGGCGAAAATGAATCCCATGTAGTCATGACAATGTCATAAAGATTTTGGCAGAGGAGATCTTTTCTCACTTTAACTATACTACTACTCATTCATCGTAGAGTTCGCCTATTCAAACCCTAGTAATGACGCTAGGGCAAACAGTGCAAACAAGGCCTATGAGGCTCGTACCGGACCGGTAATCAAGACGGGACATTTCACCAACTATTACTGTACCCAATATACCCATTTCTAAACATCTAAATCACACAAACTTGCGATTTTTCTCCGGCCAGCTTATCGCGTTCTTATTGAAAGTAAATCGGTCCCCACGGTCAGCGGGGGATGAAAAATGGCGGCGTTATGTGGGAACAGCGAGATTATAGAGTGAGGGATAAAGGCAATTATTGCTAGTTATTAGAGGTGAGGTTCTAGGGAGATTCTTGGGGATAAGGAGTGAAGGATTTTTTTAAAAGGGAAAACGAGTAGGTACGTCTGCAACACGAGAAATCGTAAGTGCGGTGCCCGTCATTTGATTCATTTTTGCATAGTTGTGGTTTTCTGAGAGTAATTTTTTGCAGTTTTATATATTTGGAAAACGGTATCCATTTTTTAACCCCCGACGAAAAAGAGGGGTGTTACAAGTTTGACCTGTGTATAAGTGTGGATCTGTCTGTGACATCATAGCCTAAACGGATGGACCGATTTAAACGCAGCTTTTTTAAATCAAAAGCTAGTTTAATCTTCTTAAGTTGTGTGTATCTGTCTGTTATCTGTTATCTCAATTGAACTGAGAACTACGATGCCACAGACATACACAGATTCACATGTCTTATGACACACCTCTTCTTGCGCCAGGTTTTATAAACATTCTCACTCCAATTGCAATCGCTCGCACATTTTTATGCGCAGCCGACCCAGAACACACTCCTCACACCTGCCCCAACACGCCCACAGCCATATCACTTAAAACTAATTGAAAACAAGCCACAACAGCCGATCACATAAATCGATCCCCGCTTGAAATTCCACTCGCGTCCCGAACTGAACTGAAACACATAAATGCTATAACTTGGATTAGATTCTCACCCACATATAACTTAGGGTGGGTTCCCAATAAATTTATACTCCATGTTCTGGATCGCTGCCGCCATAATACTAGATTTATGGGGTTCGTGTTAATATTTAATAGATTTAGATCGAACGTAATCAGTGACCCACGTTTGTATCGAAATTTGAGCGCTGAGCGTCCGGTTGTAATCAACGGCTAAAAATTTGTTTGCCTTACGGGTGTCGAATAGTATGAGAACTTTTAACATGAAAGTACCGTGAGATTCAAACATAGTGAAATAAACGGATTACTCACGTATTTCTGTCGAGTATAGTGTTACGTATATTATTTTATCCCCCCCCTACCCTATTTGATTGCTTAGACAATATTTTTAAATTCAGATCACTTGGCTGTATGGCTGTCGTGACCTTTGTCCTTTATTACGGTGCGGTATTAGAAAAATGAAGCTTCGAGTGTTGCAAGGTGTTAAATTTGTTGTTTGTTTTCTATTTCATTTTTCAGTCAGGATTGCTCTTAAAATTCAGCACGCACCTGAATTTAATCTCAAAAATTGGGAAGTACATTGTTACTAAAATTTAGGTAAATCTGTTGTCGTTTTGCAAATCTAGTACTCGACTTTTTCACCGGGTGTCATTGCCCTGGCAACTGCCCATGACGTGTCGATTTTGCTTCTAGCTTACGCCGTGGATGGCTGTATTTTTCATATAATCCTACATTTGGATTACAAGTAAGTTCGTTTCTGATCCTGTATTATAAAATAATTGTCTTCGTGACGTGTGTGAAGTATTCCTTCATGATTGTGGTTTTTTCCAGACCCCGGACTATCCGACTGTCTCGCGTCGAGTCACGCGTGCCCATGTCGGTTCCAAATTTAAAACAAGCCTGGTAAGGTCCTTATTTTCACCAGATCGTGACCGATCTCCTGTTTGTTTATTCGTGATACTAATGGATCCGATCATTTCAGATGTAAAAAGGTGTCCCAAAGCCCCGATTTGGTTGACGAGCTCACTTCAGCGGCTTGGTCTCCCGCACGCTGGAACTCCATTCCCAAATCGGTAAAGGAACCCTTCATTTGCTATGCACTTGACGCGGTAGGAGCCTATAATTAGCCTGCAATTAATTGTCCAATTTATTGTTGCAGGGTTTTTTTTTTTAGCCTAGTGCTAGTGTATTTTACACAAAACCAAGTCTTTCTTCCTGGTCTCCGGTCCGAGAGTGGCTCTTCAGGGTCGTGACGGCTTCTGCGATCCGTCCTGAGGCTGCGTGCGTGGCTGGTGGTGTCTCTGGCCCGTCACCTCATCATTCGGCAGAAACCGGTGAAGGATTTCCTTTTTTTTTCTTATTTTCCTCAAATTAACTTCGGTCGACCTCCGATATGGTCGTGGCGCCCTTTTGGCTCATTTTGTAGCTTTTATTTTAAAACACTGATAGCAAAAGTCATCTCCCCGCTACTCTGAACCCCCACGTTCCCTCATTTGAGTTAAGTAGTTTTTTGTTAACCGTTGACCTAAGCCGAGGCAGGGTTCTCTACAACATCTGAAAAATATATGTTCTACTGTAAAGACTTGTTTCACTCAACCCTTTTCTTTAACTAACCGTTGCTATCCCGCTGACTCTTACAGTCCGGGTAGAAACGCAACAATAGCCTGACATGTTTCGGACAAATCCCTAGTCTCTCCTCTGGGAGCACCACGCTACGCTGGTGGCGAGACGTAAGCTACAGAGGGTCGAGCACGACTTTATGAATGCTGCGTAACGTTACGGTTATCATCGTATCGAGATCGAGAAACCTCACTGGCGGGCGCTGTTCCAAACGTCATACAAACTCGACAACGTTTAATATTCGATTTTACGTTACGCAGCATTCGTAAAGTCGTGCTCGACCCTCAGATCCGACAATGTCGGGCTATACTCGACTGACATAAGTGAGTGATCCGTTTATTTCACTATGAGTATGAGAATTGTTTATCGTCAATACGCTACTAAGTGGCGCTGCTAATGTGTCCATAGTAAATCAGACGTAAACGCGAACGCGATCGAGACATTTTCTTTGGCCGTTGATTATACTAGAAGCTCAGCGCTTAGTGTCATTTCAAGTCGCAACAAACGTTTCGATCGCGTTTGCGTTAACGTGTCAAATACTGTCTGATTAGGACGTTGCCAATATTGTATGTACGTATGTACCGCCAGAGGCTCTGCCGATTTGCTCAAGTAATTAACCCTGTTATTCATAAACCTATTTTAACTGAAATGCCGTTAAAGTTCGTTTGTCCTTTTTTGTCACATTGACATTTCCGTTAGTAAGAAGAAGACAAAACCTATTTTAGCTAATGGAGGCTTGAATGACGTTTATGAATTTAAGGCCCTAAGACGTTATCGCGAACGCAATTGTGATTTTCTTGTGTTAGGTATAATTACACAAGGCGACGAAGAAACTACACCGTGACCCGTTTATTTATCTATGATTTGAGTCTCAAGGTAGGTCCATGTTAAATTTAAAAAATAGCAACTTTTTGTCGAGTTTGTTAAATAATTTTAGTTATTCGTGCTTGCTACCATTGACCACGCTTATAACAACACTTTCTCTTAGCTTGAAATGAAGACACTGCATAAACTATACAAATGTACGTACCTCCTTGAAACAGACAATAGATCACGTCGCGTCATACAGTATAAGACTTGCATGAAATGGAACTTAAAAGGGGAAAAAGTAGTATTTTGCCAACAAAAACTGGATAACGCAGGCTTTACTACGTGTAGTATAAAAAGGTGCAAACATTTGTAAAGGACTGCCGGGAGCGAACTGATTTCGAAACAGGAGTTTTGTAGAAATGTCTTTTTTTAAGTCTTTATTTTATTTAGGGGGATCAGAAATCATGTCAGCCCCGTAAAGGACATTTAAAAAAAATACCATTTTGTGTATCTAATTTGTGCTGTTATTTTTCTGTATATCTCTATTGCAATAGATATATACGGGAAATATTTTTAAACAGGTAAGTTTACACTAAACAGCGATGTCATAGCATGAATGGAATTCAATACAACTTATTTTATATGTGGCCACACTGGCCTGTGGCGGTTAACCATTGGGCACTGGGCAGCCACCTTCAGATGCAGTTACGAGTACAATAATGCATATAATAGTAGTTTATGCAACTCTTAAATATAATGAGGGTACTCACCTCATTTCATAATAGAATAACACGAGTGTTTTAAGGCCTAATTATGTAGAGTTGACATTACTTTATCTACACACATATCATAAGTACTCTAAGATGGGTTCAGAAGCCATAATAAATTTCACGAATTTGGCTGTTTTTTTTAATCATAGACAAACATATCTAGCTGACGTTTTGTATCGACTTTGTTTTAAATTGAGGCCTATTTTTAAATCATTTACATTGGTTTTTGAAGACGAAAATTGATTGTCGTAATGATGGTCATTACCTACGGTTTTTGAACGCGTAATAGAGGACTTATGATAATGTGAGTAGATAAAATTCATTACGAATATTTACAACATGGCTGCTTCGCTCAGTCATTGTCTGGGTGTTTGGTTTACATAGGTAAAAACTATCACCAATATTTTCATAATTCATTTTAACAAAAAAAAAATGTTCTTGCAGTGTCATCACCATCATCATGTCAGCCGAAAGACGTCCACAGCTGGACGGCGGTCTCCCCCGAGCCTCTCCAGTCGGACCTGTCTTGTGCACCGCGGCCCCGCGATCTTCAAGTGCTATACCTACAAATAAAACACAAATAATTTAGCTATCTAATATATATCTATCTATTACGGGATTAACCGATGTGCTTTTCTATTATCTGATGATTTTCTCCAACGATTTGGTGTTGCGTGATCTAGTCCCCGCTCATTAATATTTTACCCCAATACACAGCCTTTTCCTCCGCCGGATTTATATTAAGCTTATTTCGCGCGGAACCTTAAAACGTAACCCCAGGGCACGTTAGCTGTAATTGCACCCGAGGTTAAAAAGGGTTCGGTGAAAGGACACTAAAAGACTGAATGCAAAGTCTGAATGCAGTATCTTTGGCAACTAGCTGTGGCTCTATGGCGCTGTATTAAGGTGTTTAAGAGCTTGCTTTAGAGGTATCTGGCGCAGTTTCCTGTAGATTGTAGAGCTATTCAGTGTTTTTGAGTTCGTGAAAGATTTGTTGGTAAGTAGCGCGTAATAGAGCTAGGTACAGTCAGCAGCGAAAGTAGCTTATGAATGAATGCTTTGTTAGCAATCGACGCGTTCACAATTATCTAAGCACGGCTCTATTGTTATAGACATTAGAGCTTATGCAGATCATTGTGACCGCTTCGATTGCTTGGCTACTTCAGCTGCTGACTGTACTTGAGTTTCTGTTTGTGTTTTTTTGTCTAGGTTATTTTGTGTCAGCTGATTGGGAAAACTTGAGGCGGTAAAAAGTAGGTAATTATTTATTACAAATTATAAAAGAAATGTAATTAATATTACCTACATTTAAATATAAGAACAAGTCTAAACCCTATCTAACTAAATTAGTACAGAGACAAAGTGCAAATATTACAGGAAATTAATACTATTCCACGCTAATTAGTGTATAGTTTGTTGTAGTGTATTGTTGTGTATCTAATCCGCAAAATTAAAAATTAACATCCAAGCTTTAGAACAGGGAATTTTTGCAACAAGAGAAAATTAACAAGTAGGTTACCTGTCTATCGTTGTTATAAATTTACTTCCAATATTCACCGAAAAATAAAGGGTTCAAAAGATAGGGTTATGACGCTCAGTTATGAAATTAACCATACACGTGAACGCATTCGATAAGGGCACAAGGTACCGGGGCAATTGGTGCTTTGTTAAAGTGACCGTTTGACGAATGTGGCATATTGTCGCAAAAAAAAAAAACAAATTTAAAAACAGGCAAAGGCACGGAAAGGGTTGTCCTTATGGTGTTCCAATTGCGTTGATGTTGTTGGTATGTTTCAAGTTGCTCACTTTTATTGAAATGCATCTCAACGTCTTTACTAAATTTTTATGCAATACTTAAATTAAAACCTTAATTAAAACTTCAATCAAAACAAAAACCAAGTGCGATGAAAGAAAACAAGAAAAAAAGAAATACTTAATTAATCTAACTTACTCCAAACCTAACAATCTATAGGTATTTATAAAACTTGACCAGATAGTTGCAGGGTGCCCATAAGGATAGCGCCGTTTTCTCGTTGTATGGAAATGCCGGTACGAAGCCCGAGGAAAAAGCCAGCCCTATGGTCACTTGTGGATTGAACTAGTTTCTTTAAAATATAGGCGCCTTCGTTTGTAACTGTAAGCCTGTTATTGTTTTGTATATAAAAATATATGTACATCCCATTCTTTTGCTCATTCACATCACGAGATTATTGATTCTAATTACACTTTTAGCATAATTCCTTTAAAATATCATAATTTCCATTCACTTATGTTACGAAGAAATTGAAAGGGCTGGGGGCGTTGTTCATTAATTTTCGGCGCAGGTGTTAACCTGACATTAAAACTACATTGTCGCAACGAAACATGTCAAACGCACTTTAAGGCAAAGAGTACCAATTTCTAGACTGTTAAACAACATGATTTTTTAATCACGTTTTACCTACATCTATGCGCCGAAAATAAAGCGTAGAAAAGTCTACAATCGTGGCCTATCAGAGGGTCGAGCACGACTTTACGAATGCTGCGTAACGTTACGGCCATCGTATCGAGATCGAGAAACCTCATACTAAATCTATTCACTATTCGGTTTCATACGTGACGCAGGTTTCGAAAAGTCGTGCTCGACCCTCTGGCCTCAGTCGCTCTCGAGTAAGGTCCAAACTTGCGCGCAAATACCAACATGTTCGGAACATGAGTTTTGTGAGCATTATGAGTATTATGACGTCTAGATACGTCATAATACTCAGCTGTCGCAGAAACCGACCGAAACATGTCATGACCACGACCACTCTGTCAATAGTGCACGGCTGAGAAGAAGATGACGTATCTTTACTTATAATTTATAATATCATTGACCAAACGACTACTTTCAAAGTCTACGAAAACCTCCTCAAAATCGAAACCGTTTTTGGTAATAAAACATTTAAATGCCTCGCCTTTGAAGGCCTGCCTCGGGGAGCAATTATTGTGGGCCTGTTGACTGACGCCCCCGGGCAAGCTCTTTTGTGACTGCTCATTACATCGTGTGCCTGCTTGTACCATCGTATAACTATAAATACGTATCTGTGTACAGTTGCAGTAACTCTGTTAGTATACAAGCGAAAAAACGTTTTTTTTTTTAAGGCGGTTTTACTTTTTTGTTAAAAGATTTTTATTTCACAATTTTACGTTGATTTAACATTCTCAGAATTATCCTCCAACTCGTAACCGTTAAGTAGTTGTACCTTCCATCATCAGCTCATCAACATGAGAAGATGACTACCGGACGCAAATACTTGAATAGCCTTAAAAAATATATGAAACACATGATACGTGCCTATAAAATTTGAGGGTTGCCCTCGATTTCCCTGAGATCCCATCATCAGATCATAATTTGGTGACAGTGGGACCACCTCAGGAGTATACCCTTTCGAATAATGATTTAACATTTTCAGAATTATCCTCCAACTCCTAACCGTTAAGGAGTTGTACCTTCCATCATCAGCTCATCAACATGAGATGATGACTACCAGACGCAAATACTTGAATAGCCTTAGAAAATATATGAAACACATAATACGTGCTTATAAAATTTGAGGGTTGCCCTCGATTGCCCTGGGATCCCATCATCAGATCATGACTTGGTCACAATGGGACCACCTCAGGAGTATACACTTTCGAATAAAAAAAAATCAAAATCGGTCTACAATTGTCGGAGTAATCGATGAACATACATAAAAAATATATATATATATATATATATATATATACATACAGTGGAACGTATCCTCCTTTTTTTGAAGTCGGTTAAAAATAAGAAGAGTTGAATGTTGAAATTTAGTATAGCACGTACTAATGATGTGGCATATCATCAAAAAAAAATCGGGCTGAAAACTATTAAGGCACAAGACTTATCCTGCTACGGGCTTCAGAAGGAAATAGCTGATTCCTTAGGTTAAAACATAGGTTATCTTTTATTCTAGCGATAACCGAATTCTACGCAGATGAAGTCGCAGACAATAGCTAGTTTATAACATTAGTAGGATTTTAAGTAAAAATTATACACTATACATTTCTAACACTTTGGTCGCTATCTCGACGTCCCGAGCATTCACACGTAGAATTCTCTAGAAAACAATTTGGAACATTCGCACAGCGTTTGCGGTCGCCGTAAGAAGGCGCCTTTGGCTTCGAAACTGAGCCACATGTGCTGGTTTGAATTAATAATCAACAAGGGTATTAAATTGGCGTTAGCATTTATTTTAATTTATGTTACTGTCGCCCTCCCTGGGTCTAGTTGTATGCTGTGTAAAGGTGCAGGCTGTAAACCAGCGTGGTGAAGAGTAACCTATGTAGTTACCTGTATACGCTGAGCTTGAGTGTTTTGCTTTACTTTAGTTAAGTACCTATTTTTTATATTGATGTACTTGAACCATGCCTACTTATGAACCCTGTGAACAATAAATGATTTTTTGTTGAATTATTTATTGTTACTAACTGTTCTGCTTTAACAACAGAAATTGGTAAGGAAAGCTGTAGTTTAACCTTATCTTAAGTAATAAATAGGTACGTATCATGTGTTTCATATATTTTCTAAGGCTATTCAAGTATTTGAGTCCGGTAGTCATCATCTTATGTTGATGAGCTGATGACGGAAGGTACAACTCCTTAACGGTTAGGAGTTGGAGGATAATTCTGAAAATGTTAAATCAACGTAAAATTGTAAATTAAAAATCTTTTAACAAAAAAGTAAAACCGCCTTAAAAAAAAACTTTAGAAAAAAAACGTAAAATAATCCTCTAAAATAGTGAGCACTAAGCAGCAGATATATGAAGTCGGTGCTTCATTCAAAGAATATTCCGCTCGCACCGCACCGACTTCATATTTCTGCTGCTTAGTGCTAGGCCATAAATCTTTAGGCTTTCGTTTCTGTTGTCCGAAATAAACGCATTTTATTTTATTTTATTTATTTATCATTATTTTAGAGGATTATTTTACGTTTTTTTTCGAAGGAATTATTGTGTAAGTACACTGATATTATAACGGAATTCTATACAAATGTTACTGCCCAGATTTTTGAGAACGTTTAATGAACGGTTTTCGAGCCTTACCAAGGGTATTCTAATTATAGACTTACTAGGCAAGTGTAGTGTACGGAAAATAATTTAATGGCAGCCGGCACGTGTGAGTGCCTCGTATGCAAGACATTGCATATCTAGAAGCACGAAACAATTTGTTTTGCACACTGCAAAAGACAGAAAGGCAAGTATGCAGAAACTGGGAGCCGGAGTGGGAAATTTTACTCAAATATGAAATGAAAGAATATTTCGGTTTGTTATTGCAAATTAAAAAGCCGTTGCTGAGTAAAACTTCTAGGATTTTTTAAAAAAATTCTATGAAAATTAAAAGTCTTTGTGAAAGAAGTTTAAGTACTATTATCTTATTTTGTTATTAGTTTATTTAACTAAAAAAAGCCCGCATACCTGGTAATATATTACGTAGCGCCAGAGAAATAATTTCTGTTTTAAGTAATGCAAATAAATAAAAATCTGAAGCACTCCAAAGTCCAAACAGATTGTTCCCAGCGTATTTCGCTGAAAAAATCAAAAATGGTGACCGAATCGAATCCCGTCGTCTCGCACTATTTAACGGCAGCGCCACAAAAGATTAAAATATGCAGAGTGCTCGTGAAAAGGTTGGCGAGCGCTGCGCGCTTTAGTTTTCATGCTCAAGCGATTAATTATTAACAAAAGGTTGCCGAGCCCACACATCAACTATTTTTTGCTTTTTATGGATTTCGCACAATTAAATGCTTAATTTTGTCTAATACAGGAACTATCTACGTTTACGAGTATGTTATGCGTCATACAAATTTCCTCTATCTGTATCAAAAGAAAAATCTTACGGAATAAACTTGATGGCATCTGGCAAGACAGACTCGTAAAAGTAGTAAAATTAGGTATTAGTTATTCTGTGGTAAAAGTGCGGTTAGAAAAAACAAAAGAACGATGTTTGGATTATTTGGACCCTGACAGTAACATTACAATACAAAACTCTTTATTGACAAAACAGGAACAAGATGAACAGGAAGTAACAGATAACAATAGGCAGCCTTGTCCCTACAGTGCGATCTCTACCAGACAACTATAATGGAAAGAAGAAAAATAACAGAACAGAGCAAGTGGTGCAAATTAGTATATAATTTATACAAAATAACTTTGGAGCTTTACAATAAAACACAATAATTATGGAGTTTAGGAACAAACTTCTCTACCTCATAATTATAGTTTCAGATTTTTCCATTCCAATCACCCCGTATAACCCAATAATGGGAAAGTTTGTATGTTCTGATGTTTAAATGTCTAAATGTTTGTTTCTCAATCACGCAAAAACGGTTAGACTTTTTTTGGCTCAAATTTGGAAAGGAGATAGCTTATGCCCTAAATTAAAACAAAGACAGCGTTTAATTCCGGGAGATTTCACACCTCCCGCGGGATGGAACCGAATTCCACGCAAAGTTGCGGGAAACAGCTAGTCTGCAATAAAAGCTAATGCTTCCAGGACAGAACTGCTACTTCGAAGTCCGAAATTCGAAGTTCGTCCGACCGTCCCTCTCGCTTACGTTTTAACCTATGTTGGGGTGAGCGGGATGGTCGGATTCGTACTACCAATTTCGGAATTCGGAGTAGGGGCTTAAGGCAGGTGTCCAAGCGTAGATCTTCCCAGTGCCGATTTTAACTGTTTCATTTTACCCAATTCCGTGCGGTTTCCGCGCAGCGTGCAATGTTTTAAAACTTTGCACAAAAAGTTTATTTCGACCATACCTGCGAGCCTCAGGTTCGGAATGTACTGCAAAAGAAACATTGTTAGCTCTTTTATCTAGATTTATGGCTGCGAAATGGCGTCTGTTGTCCATTGATCTGTGAGATGTCAAAGTCAAACGTAATAATGTTTTTGAGTAGTTTTTACACGACTGCCCAAAGAAAAGTGTGTGCTGTTTTTATTTCAAGTGCTTTTTAGAGTTCTAGAGGTTTAATTCGATTTTGCCACTAAATAATGGAAGAAAATAGTACCCATAACCGGAGAGCATGTAAGAAGAATGTTATGAGGGTAAGAGAAGCAAAGGTTGTAGGTATGTCAGGATCGTAGCAAGTAGAAGTCCGTGTTCTCTGCCTACCCCTCCGGGAAACATGCGTTACTTGTGTGTATGTATGTAAGTATGTATGTATGGAGGAAGCCAAAATGTAAAGAACTAAATGAGAGTCAGGAAGTCGTACTTTAAAATAATATTCAGGTATCGCATGCACATGTTTGTCACGTAAGTTTCTGTTAAGAAAAAAATGAGTGCAAGTTTTGTTTTGCTAACTGTAGCTACTTTTTTACCGTGTTTGCGCTGTCACATAATCTACAAATTATCTTAATCTACAAACAAAGAAGCCTTGATAGCTTAGAGTGGTTTGACCTGTGGCCTCTCAAGCAGAGGGTCGTAGGTTCAAGCCCCGGCTCGCAACTTTGAGTTTTTCGGAATTTATGTGTGTAATTTAACTAGCTTTTCGGTGAAGGAAAACATCGTGAGGTAATCTGCACACTCCTGCCAAGCAATCCAATGACGACTGTGAAGTTCCCAATCCGCGTGGGAACTATAGCCCAAGCCCTCTCATTCTGAAAGGAGGCCTGTGCCCAGCAGTGGGACTTAAAAAAAAGGCTGATGATGATACAAATGCATGTAAAATTTCAAGTCAACCTGCCCATTGGAAATAGATCACAATTCACTTACAAGATTTTAACATAAACAAACAACTGTCATACATATAATATATGTCATCATACATTGCAGTTAAATAAAAGCTTATAGCGTAAATGCGTAACTAGCAATGAATGCATGAAATTGTTATCTAGAACCCTGGTAGGTACACTTTTAAAGAGATGCCATCTTTCAATCAGCATCAAACAAACTGGTTATAATGAAATATGTTTGCGAAACAAAATAACAAATAATAATTACAGGCATTCCGGAAAGGTGACCTTCGCCCTGTTTCCGTAGTAATGAAGTATTCACCAGGCTTTAGCGCGCTCAAAACCTGGCCCAAGACAAGAGGTTAAGCTTTATTACCGACTCCAAAAAGGAGGTTCTCAATTCGTCAGATTTTTTTTTAAGTTACAAAAACTAAGCGTGTGGCTTTTTGAAAGTATTCAAGTTACTTTATTAAGGGATATTCTGACCGCTCCGTACTGACTTCATGGCTTTAGAATTTAATTTTTAATTTAATGAGCTTTTTGTAGCGACCCGAGCGCCACACGCCGATGACGTCATCACTGTTCTACATCGCGCTAACGAAGTTTCTCAAGTCGGTTGCATAAATACAACTTCCAACTCTCTTCCTTCGGACTTCGGTCCCCAGGCATAACATCTGCCTGGAGAGAGATTTCTCTATAGGAGTCCTCCCCAAATTTTCTATATTTAATAAGCACTTAGCGGCAGGATTAGCGAGTAAGATGGTTGTAGCGATTCGAGGTCTCGCACAAGGTCCTACCACCCGCATAGGAAGTCAACATGGTAAAAATCTTCCACTCGGGACCATCTGAAAACCAAAATCTTGCCCCCGCGCGGTAATCAATTGATTTCCCACCTGCTCGCCAGTGTCCAAATAACACTACAGTTAATCCCATTATCACCCACCAATCAAGTAACAAAGCGAGACAATTTTCGATACTGGTGACCAAAAATAAATAGCAGTTCACCACCAGTTGTCTTAAAGGAATCTCCAAAAAACTGTATTGTAGTTCTGGTTTTTAGTATATTGTATGGACTAGTTAGGATGGCGTTAATTCAAAATTACGACTTCTCCTTGATTTAATTTAATTTATTTTTATTGAAAAAGCTAGGCAAACGAGCAAGCGATCAGTTGAACCATCAGGTGACCGCTTACCAAAGCGATCACCGCCACCCATGAGAACCAGCAACCCCAAGAGTCACTGGTACGTTGCCGTCCTTTAAGGCTTGGATCTTTTGACTTGAACCAACCCTCTCAAAGCATTTTCAGCCGTTAATGAAACGCCATTCGCAGCTTTTGATACAAGCTAATTATAGTGACTTAGCTTCATCGGGGACACAGGCAACTGTACGAGTATACGGAAAAAACATGCTTTGTTCCCGACTAGGTATTCTCATGGTTCTGTTGTAGAATTGTTTGGTTGGGGAACACACCAAAATAAACAAAATTTTGAAAATGGCTTTAGTAGAATTACGTTTTCATTGTGTTTTTTCGGAGTGGATTATTTGAAAAAACTTGTTACTAGTGGTGTAATACAGTCCCAATGGTATATTGCTTTTATTTATAAACGTCACTCAAGCTTCCATCAGTTAAAATAGGGTTTGTCTTCTTCTTACTAATGGAAATGTCAATGTGACAAAAAAGGACAAAAGAACTTTAACGGCATTTTAGTTAAAATAGATTTATGAATAGGGTTTGCCTTTACCAAATTTGGTTGAGCAGTTTAAGCTTGAAAACGTTATAGACCGACAGTGTTACTTTTGCAATTTATTGACTGAGCAAGCGCAAATCACGATCGAACTGGTCTCCGTTTCAGCTTGGGCAAAAATACCACCGTATGTTTGGATATTATCTGTCGAGATGTCCGGTTGTTCTCTACAGGTCGCATTTCTCAACCGATTCTCGTGAAGACTTGTGAGAAGGCCCGATTTTTTTTTGAAAATTATGTTAAGAAACCATAAAGCAGACAGACGGGAGGCGCCTTTGGCTTATCATTGCACTGCAATTTTTCTGCCACTTTTTGAGAGGGACGAGTAACACACACGTACAGCACACGTCTACGCTCCTGTCAAAATTTGTTACGTTCCTACAAACGCACACTAAAACAAAACTGTCACACAAATGCCAAAAACACGCACACAATCAACAGACTCTGATAATTTTGGTCAGACTTAATGTTAGAGATTTGGCAGAGGGGAAATCGCGCGTTAACATCTCCATTCCTTTCCTGCTCTAAGTAAAACTGAAAATGTCTACATATCACGGAGCCACTAGTTATATGTATTAGAAGGGTCACAGCTGCTGATCATTAACTTTCCGTGTACCAAGATTGATTATCTATCATGTAGGGGTACATAGTAAACTAATTGATTAGGTCTCCGAGGGAGCAATGACTCCACAGGACAGAACATAGCTTAAAGCAGTAATTCAAATTCCTATAAACGTCCTATTTGACACACGCACGTGCAGACCGAAGATTTGCGAAACTTAAGTGGCAGTGGGTGGGGCACATTTCTCGCAAGACTGATGGCCGATGGGGTTAGATAGTTCTCGAATGGCGTCCGCGGACCGGGAGGTGAGCTGTCGGTAGGCCTCCAACAAGATGGAGCGACGGCCTGGTAATGATCGCGGGATCGCGGTGGATGCGGAAAGCACAAGACCGGTCTGAGTGGAGAGCAGCAGGGGAGGCCTATATCCAGCAGTGGACGTTTTTCGGGTGACATGATGATGATGCCACACAGACGCGCGTCGCAACAGTAAACATAAACCAATTTCGCAATACGTAAGTCGCGGGTGCCACGCCACGTCGAACTGCGTCGAAGTGCAATATTCAAACTTCGTGTCGTGCCGTCCCGCTCACGCTAATATTATTTAATACGAGAGTGAGTGGGACGACACGATACGAACTTCGATTTTCGAATTTCGTAGTAGTCCCTCTGTTAAAATAAAGCAGTAAACGGTAGGCCCAAATTAAATTACACAGTTGTCAAAAGTCACTTTAAAATTATTTATTTACCATGTCCAACTTTTAGCTTAATTTATTTTTAGTTTTTATTGTACTTATTCCATGTAAATTTGTGACTAATTATTTGACAACTAAGAAAATTACGTGTGGTAAATATGTTTGAATATTTTTTTATGTGATTAAATTTATAATGTCAGTGTGATTAAGTAAATATCAAATCATACTAATATAACCAGCGCTGGTTTCACCCGCGGCACAATGCTGACAGGAATCCTGTTCAATGTCTGAAGTTCCTCTCTTCTGTTAATAAAACAGTTTTATTTATATTTGACGACCTGGTAAAGATCGCGGGGCCGCGGTGGATGCGGAAAGCACAAGACTGGTTTGAGTGGAGAGCCTTGGGGGAGGCCTATGTCCAGTAGTGGACGTCCTTCGGCTGACATGATGATGATGATTTATATTTGTAAATTGTGTAAGTTAAATAAACATTTGTCTTTCTTTCTCTCTTGTATTTTAGCAGCATTGTAATTTTTTTTTTAATAATTACTGTATGGGCATACAGTAATTATTAAAAAAAAAAATATTATTATTAAAGGGCATCATGGACTGACCTACACGAATGTAACATCTTTATAATTCATGTACGTGACTCAATCAATAAATCAATGAATGGACTGAAAGTCTTAGGATACTCCAATTGAGTTACTGCTTTAGCTACTATATTATTTACTGTGGCGGAACTTCCTACCGTCAATAAACCCGTGTTGCCACATATCGGCCGCGTGCCAACAGTAATTACTTAGTTAAGACAAGGTAACTGTATGAACTAAAAACGACGGAGCACAACAACAACCGTTCAACATACTACCATTTCTACTACAAAACACACACATTTATATTTCCACTCACACATGTATGATAAGCCTTCGGCCTCTGAACCCATTTTAGAGTACTTATAATATGTGTGTAGATAAAGTAATGTATGCAACTCTACATAATTAGGCATTAAAACACTCGTGTGGTCCTATTATGAAACTCAGCTTCGCCCAGTTTTATAAAAACACACTCGTGTTTTAAGGACCCTCATTATGTAGTTATAGCGTAAACTACTGTTATTATTATAATCTCGAGATCATTCTCTTCCGTCTACTGGGCACGTATCTCTTCTACCCATTTAACCCCCGAGTGTATCTGTGTCTGTGTATTTGTGTATCTGGCTGTGCCTTCGCAGCTCCAAAACGGATGGACTGATTTCGATACGGTTCGAAAGCTAGTTTAATCGAGATGGTTCTTAGCTAAGTTTCATTAATTGGTTCACCCGTTTTTAACCGACTTCAAAAAAGGAGGAGGTTCTACGTTCCACTGTATGTATTTTTTTTATTTATGTATGTTCATCGATTACTCCGACAATTGTAGACCGATTTTGAAAATTTCTTTTTTATTCGAAAGTGTAAACTTCTGAGGTGGTCCCATTGTCACCAAGTCATGATCTGATGATGGGATCCCAGGGAAATCAAGGGCAACCCTCAAATTTTAGAGGCACGTATTATGTGTTTCATATATTTTCTAAGGCTATTCAAGTATTTGCGTCTGGTAGTCATCATCTCATGTTGATGAGCTGATGATGGAAGGTACAACTCCTTAACGGTTACGAGTTGGAGGATAATTTTGAAAATGTTAAATCATTATTCGAAAGGATATACTCCTGTGGTCGTCCCATTGCCACCAAGTCGTGATCTGATGATGGAATCCCAGGGAAATCGAAGGCAACCCTCAAATTTTATAGGCACGTATTATGTGTTTCATATATTTTTTCTAAGGCTATTCAAGTATTTGTGTCTGATAGTCATCATCCCATGTTGATGAGCAGATGATGGAAGGTACAACTCCTTAACGGTTAGTAGTTGGAGGATAATTCTGAAAATGTTAAATCAACGTAAAATTGTAAATTAAAAAGTAAAACCGCCTTAAAAAAAAACCTTAGAAAAAAAACGTAAAATAATCCTCTAAAATAGTGATAAATAAATAAAATAAAATAAAATGCGTTTATTTCGGACAACAGAAACTAAAGTCTAAAGTTTTATGGCCTAGCACTAAGCAGCAGATATATGAAGTCGGTGCTTCATTCAAAGAATATTCCGCTCGCACCGCACCGACTTCATATTTCTGCTGCTTAGTGCTAGGCCATAAAACTTTTAGGCTTTAGTTTCTGTTATCCGAAATAAACGCATTTTATTTTATTTTATTAATTTATCATTATTTTACGTTTTTTTCTAAGGTTTTTTTTTCTGAAGGCGGTTTTACTTTTGTTTTAAATATTGAACTTTGAAATGACAATGTCAGGGGTTTTTCAACTTTATAAATTGGTTAGGTTATTTTCTATCAATTTGCAGCCTACACTATCTTAACTGAAAGAAACCTAAAATTGACCTGAAATAAATGTTTCAAGATTACGTAGTGGCTGGTAGATCATTAATCTCAGACCCCGCCTTTGGGAGTCGAATCAGTATTGATTACGTTCGATTGACTTGTAGTAGCTTTCGATACGCTATTAGTCCAGTGTTGTCTTACGTGTAATACCTAGTGAAGCAGGCTATACACATTTCCAAATTGCCAATTTTGCCTGTCTAATTATGGACACAAAGGTACACCCAATATTGCCTTTGGGATATGTTTTAGATTACAGTTTTTGTGTTTATAAAATCCTAACTAATATTATAAATGCGAAAGTAACTCTGTCTCTCTGTCTGTCTGTTTGTTACCTCTTCACGGGCAAACCGCTGCACCAATCTCGATGAAATTTGGTAAGAAGATAGTTTGAATATTGTATTGAGGAATAACATAGGCTACTTTTTATTCGGGAAAATTGTATAGTTCCCGCGGGATAGCGATAACCGAAATCTACGCGAACGAAGTCGCGGGCAACAGCTAGTACTTAATATACCTAAAGAGCATTAAACACACGTTAAGCACTATTGTAATTTAATAGGCAAAATTGTAAACGTATTTTATGCATATGTTTTGTTTTTCGTTTGTTCGTTTTTTTTAAATTCCAAAAACCGATTATGTACGTATCGAACCAACTCAAAAAAAATTACAAGAAGTACGGCTTGTAGAGGAGAATAGCTGGACATACAAAAGAACTTTTGCCCAACAATTTTTTAATAGCACCATCCCTGCCTTTATTCCACTAAGATTGCCTGGTCGAGATCGCTCTGTAGCGATAAAGCCGCTCAATGCTTGTGTTTTCTTTGTACATTTTTTATGTTTAATTTGTTGTTTTGGTGTCAGCCTACAGAATCCTACATTATCATGATACTCATAACTTAATCACGTATAAATATTTATTTTCCATGATCTAATGTGTGAAAATCGCTCAAGTTTAAATCAATATACAAAATCCTATCCTGGACATGCCGCTCCCGCTTTTGCCTATTTCGTTTCTATAAACTTATAAAAAAAACACATTTTCAATAGCTGTTCCAGCTGCAGCCTAATAAATTACACTATTACCAAGAATACAGCTAGAAAAATATCGCTCAGCCCCACGGTCCGAGTTACCAAACTTGTATCCATTAAAGCGAAAAAGTAGCGCAAACTGTTAACACTGACAAACAGTTGAGTCGACTTTATTTGACTTTTTAGAGCTTGATTCATAGCCCTTCCGCTTGCTTTGTGAGGCGCCACTATCTTTAGCACTGTTAGGATAACTTCAGATTTATTTGTTAAACTATTTTGCTGGAAGTAGTTTTGAGTCTAAGTTCAGTTTTGTTTCGTGACGTTTAGTTTTGATTAGTTCAGTAAGAATGTTGCTGCGAGTTGTTGCCACAAAAATTTGATGACAAGTTCTTACTAAGGGTGTACTGCAAGGATGTCGCTCTCTGCTTGTTGATGTTTGTGTTAACACGTTCACGAACAGTACATGGACAAGCGTGAATAAAAACCCTCGTGATACGATACTACAGCTGTGGCCGGTGATTTTTAAGTGCTGTTCCGTGCAGAGCCGTGAACTACTCATAGGATTTATATGGAGGCAGGTATCTTGTGCCGTTTTTAGTAAGTCGCTAAGTTCCCACTAGGGAACCTTGCACTAGCATGCCACAGCAAAAGGTTCAATACCTTGAAGCTTTTGCTGTGGCATCACACGTCATGGCCCTAAAGTATATGACGATGCATACCATCGTCATATACTCTAGGGGCATGACGTGTGTTGTGATACAACACGGCTGTGAACGTTACGGCTGTAGCCGTGCTGCCATAATTGGAAGAATTTGTCTAAAGGCAATTACATACATTATATCTACATCCATCACTACGGAGTTACAGCTGGTAGCTAAGCACATTGTGGCAGTTGGTCCATAGCCAGCTTTATTTGTGTCATATCAAGCAATTTTAAGAACGGTGCTCTGTCCGTGAACGTGTTAATTCGACATTTTAATTTAAAGGAATGCAATGTTTTGGAACACAACAAACAAGTGCGACTCCTTGACAGTGATTTCTGATGGAAAGACGTGTCTGTAAAACAACGTACAACCGTTTTCGCTAAATTATGAAAATAAACTAAATGTTATCGAAGAAGTTGGTTTGTTACTGAAGAGTCCTCTCGCAGCTAGAGCTACATCCCCCCAAGAAGCCGTGTGTCACGCGCTCACAGTACATTCAGCAGCAGAAGTAGCTAAGCAACCGAAGCGGTCACAATGATCTGCACAAAGTCTTATGTCTACAACAATAGAGCCGTGCTTAGGTCATTCTGAACGCGTCGGTGGCTTAGCTACTATTGCTGCTGACTGTACAATCATATTAAAACTTGTTAATTTTTGAATTGGATTGGTCAGTCTCAATAAATTTAGAAAAGGAGAGAATACAAATACGAAAGTCATGTGACAGATTTTTTTTTGTAAAACACATTTGAATAACTGTAGGTAATTAGAAAATGTAGAAAATTAAAACTAAACGAAACAGGACATAAACTACTTTTTGACAAAATAATAATTGTAATTATTTATTTGAGCAAAGCCGCAAATAAAGATCAAGTAATAAAAACTTAATGTTCCTAACACTGGCAACAAAAAGCATAAAAGCAACAGGTTCTCAAAAAGCAGTTAAGTACACCATGCGATTAAACTTTCAACATTTAAACCTAGCTTTACTTGAAACACGCTTTCAACTTAACTGCGTTATTTAAATACTTACTAATTTATTTCTGTCGGTTTGAATAATAGCATGTTGAGTGTCAATGTCCGTAAGTTTTAACTTTTTAAGCAGTTTTACTTAACAGCGATACATAACCGCCTTTTATTTGTTTCGTTTATTTATGTAGTCTTAACGTTAGTGTCACTTTTCACATGACACTACCGTGAGACTCAATCAGCGAAATAAAACGGATCACTCACGTATATAAGTCGAGTTTAGATATATAAATGTGAGTGATCTTTTTTATTTCACTATGTTAGTGTCACTTCTGCAGGCTTCTGCACACGCACACACGTCCTTTAGATTCTTATTATAATAATTAAACGGAAGCTTCAAAGGCTCATCTTCCACTAAATGTTAATTATTTATGTTTTTTTTTATATTTGCAAATATTTCTGTAATATGCATAGGTACCTAAATAATAATATATCATTTAATAAATGTGAATTGTTTTGTACATTTAAAAAAAAAGAGCACTATAGAAAATTTTAATTCTACATCATGAATTGCTCTTATCACATTCAATAGCTATACTATTGTTAAAAAAGTTCATAATTTCTGGCCTGCCATATAGCTTTTCTAACCCCACTTCGTTTTTGTTCGTAACCTAGGTACTTATTAATTGAAGTTACAAAAATAATTGCCTCCACATACCTGATTATTATTATCACTATAGCGTTCCAGTCCTTGCTAATTATGTCTAGGCATTGTCCTTAATTAACTAGAAACAAAGCAAACTCTAAGGTTTCCTTTGTTTTATTAACATGCTCTCATTACCTTTGATATTGTTGTAAAAACATCTTTAATGATGTTGTTCAAAAGCTCTTTATTCTTTTACGATCATTTTAGTAAAATGGATGTCATAAAATAAGATCTCTAAATATTACCTACATAATACGTAAACAACGGACCTGAATGCTATAAAGAGTAAACTCGACAAAGTTGTTGGACGTATTTGATACGACATTACAGCTTCTCAAAATCTATTTTAGAAGAAAAATCTCAGGAAAGAGAGGAAGAAGTCGACCTAGGAGGATGCACGTAATAAGTACTTACTTAACTGTGGTTGGTATAATTGGATCTTTTAACATAACAATTAATAATGAGGTATCGGGCTTTACGCTCAAAAATAGTTAAACGTGTGAAAATCGCTAAGTGTTGGGAAGAATTCGTTAATGTTGTGTTTGAAAAGACATTGAAGTTAACTAAATAGAAGACCAATATCAATAACATGATAATTATCATGTAAATATGATGTCAAGTTCAGGTTTTGAATGACAAGTCACTGTAACTCATAGAAATGTTAAGTCCAGGTTTTGAATGACAAGTCACTGTAACTCATAGAAATGTCAAGTCCAGGTTTTGAATGACAAGTCACTGTAACTCATAGAAATGCCAAGTCCAGGTTTTGAATGACAAGTCACTGTAACTCATAGACATGTCAAGTCCAGGTTTTGAATGACAATTCACTGTAACTCATAGAAATGTCAAGTCCAGGTTTTGAATGACAAGTCACTGTAACTCATAGAAATGATTAACACTTTACTTGCTCCTTGCTTGCTGTACTTATAAATGAAAAGGCTGTTCGGTATTTTAAGGCTTTAACTGGCCAACGGCATGTCATGGGTCTCTGTTGAAAACATCTCAAAGGGACAATAAATTCCTTATATTTGTATCAATGATATTTTTACTGTATTCAACCTTCTTCATTACAGTCAGGATATTATTACAGGCGAACATCTACATTGCCTTCAACAAACCGTGTCCGTCGAACCATTAAATTTGATTTCTTACCCACCGTAGAACGTTCTCACAGCAAGTGTAATAATGATTTTCCCTGTCAGGCAATGCGATGTCACCACGACATGCTCTGTGAAATGGTTCCACGTGGTTCACCTTTTAACTCCATTGTGCGTATTGGGAGATACAAAAGTGTCACAAACATAGAACCTCATCCCATCAATGGATTGCAGAAAACATTTAATAAACTTTATTTTCCGGCCGCCTTTTGTTATTTCCCGAATGGGGTACAGCTTTTGTTGTTGCAAAAGGCTTATTTATAACAAAACGCCGTATTTGGCAAGCAGTAGGTTGTATAGTTTATGCAACTGTTAGGTACATAATGAGGGTCCTTAGAATATAAGTGTGGTTTTATGAAACGAAAACTAAGTCGAGCCTTGTCTCCGACTTCCATTCCCCCTGTTTGCACTTATGCCTGGCCAGTAACTCAGTGGCTCGTTTTATATTGTATTGTAACTCCTGTATGCGGGTAGAAAAAGCAACCGACCAAGAGCGTGTCGGACACGCCCTCGATAAGGTTCCTAAGCCAATACGAAAACGCCCTGGCATAGATACCTAATTTTAAAGGTATTTTCATCACACCTATTCAAATCCTGTGTTAGCAGAGCCCTACTCTTGGGACTACTTTGCTTTGGCAAACTATACGCAGTGTGGGTTCAATTTTATAACGGATACTGACATAGACAAACATAATAAGTCGGCCAACTATTACTCGCAAACCTGTAGAAGCCTACTCTATCTAAATTATCTCTGATCCTTTCCTTTTATTTATAACTAACTACTAACTAACCTAACCTAACCTTTTAAACTTTTAAAAAGAATGTTCTGGACACTAGGGTGTATCGCGGGTCGGGTATCCATACGGACCACTTTCTCGTAATGAGCCGAATAAGTGGTCTGTTCAAAAGATGGCGAAATCGACTGCGTACTAACACTAGTGTTCTAGAAAGGATAAAAGTGGAGAATCTTCAAGATGAAAGTGTGGCAACTAAGTATGTAAGTGAACTGAAGAATAGATTTGAAGGATTAGACAATATATGTGAGGTAGATGAGTTGTGGAACGAGTTCAAAGAAAAAGTAGTGAGTGTGGCTAGTGAAGTATGTGGAGTGACTAAGAGGAGTAAAAGAAAAAAGGAAAATAATGATTTATTGAATCAGGCGTTACTTTGCGGAGGTCCATATTTATGAACTAAAAAACAATTACTTTGCTCACCCGCGACCACTAATGACAAATAGTTATATCTGTGCGGCAAATGTATGTTTGAATGAAAATAATCGATTTATTGATTATTTTTGTTTAAAATAATCAATAAATCGATTATTTTCATTGATTCAGAAAATAGCTCCATCTCTTGCCACTAATGCGTAACTGTAGAAGTTCCGTAGTGGGTGAGCCGCTTGATTAAGCTACTCATAGATGGCGCTGAGGAGAGATCTTCCAAATAAAATATGACACAAGGCATTGAAAAATTCGTTAGGTACACCAACGTTAAGTATAGCTTAATTGGTGGAGCGTGGTACGGATTACCGAGGTTGCTGGTTCAAGTCCAGCTGCTTAACGAATTTTTCTATGCATTGTCATTGTATGTTGAATTTCATTCTATGAATGTTTCATAAAAATAAAAACAAAAATAATCAATAAATCGATTATTTTCATTGATTCAGAAAATAGCTCCATCTCTTGCCACTAATGCGTAACTGTAGAAGTTCCGTAGTGGGTGAGCCGCTTGATTAAGCTACTCATAGATGGCGCTGAGGAGAGATCTTCCAAATAAAATATGACACAAGGCATTGAAAAATTCGTTAGGTACACCAACGTTAAGTATAGCTTAATTGGTGGAGCGTGGTACGGATTACCGAGGTTGCTGGTTCAAGTCCAGCTGCTTAACGAATTTTTCTATGCATTGTCATTGTATGTTGAATTTCATTCTATGAATGTTTCATAAAAATAAAAACAAAAATAATCAATAAATCGATTATTTTCATTTAGTGTTGCATGGAAACATACATTTGCCGCACAGATATAACTATTTGTCATTAGTGGTCGCGGGTGAGCAAAGTAATTGTTTTTTAGTTCATAAGGAAAATAATGTTTGGTGGGATAAAGAAGTACAAAAGGCAGTATGCGAGAAGAAAAAAGCGTGGCTGAATTGGTTAGCTGTAAGGGCTAACCAAAGGATTCAGAAGGCCACGTTTGAAGAAGTAAATGAAGCAAAAAATTACTATAGAAGATTAAAGGTTTCGGTAAAAGAAATAGTTAAAATAAAGAAAGATGAGCTGAAAGATGAGATGGATAAAAGGTTGACTGAGGATTTCCGGACAAATATAAAGTTTTTCTGGAAATCCATCCGTTTAGCTAGAGGTAAGACTCAGACCTCTGAGCTAAACTCAATCAGAAATCAGAGTGGAAGTTTATTGAATGAGGGAGAATGCATTTTAAAGAGATGGAAAGAGTATTTTGAGGGTTTGTTTGAGAGGGAGGAAGCAAGTGTGCCTACCTCAAAGATGAATTAAAGTGTTTTGAAAGATAAGAGTCTTATTAGCATGGATGAAATTATGAAAGCATTGAAAAGTATGAAATCATGAAAAGCTGCAGGGTATGATAAAGTTTCAGTCGAGATGCTGAAAGCTGGACATGGCGTCGTAGCAAGTCAGTTGTATCGCCTTTTCAATTTTTGCTTTGACACCGGCCAAGTTCCAGAGATTGGTGCAAAGCTGTCATTGTACCTCTTTATAAAGGCAAGGGCTCGCAACTTGACTGTAAAAACTACCGGGGCATTAGCTTACTCAGCATTGTCGGCAAATTGTATGCGAAAGTGTTAATTGAAAGTGTTGTGAAAGAAACCGATGAGAAAATATGGGATGTGCAAGCGGGATTTCGAAAGGGTATGGGATGTACGGATCAGGTCTTTTCCTTACGAAACACAGTACAGAAGTATTTGGCAAAAGGTCAAAAGGTCTACTGCGCTTTCGTGGATTTGGAAAAGGCCTATGACAAAGTGGTGAGGAATGAACTTTGGTCGGTACTGTCAATGTATGGAGTGAGCAGTCATCTCATTCGAGCTCTGAAATCTCTCTACGAGGATTCCAGTGCATGCATGAGGATAAACGGGTCATACACTGAATGGTTTAGCATCGAAAAGGGTGTTAGACAGGGATGTGTAGCGTCGCCGTGGCTGTTCAATTTATTCATGGACAGTTGTTTGCAAGATATGAAAGATGATGAATGTGGTTTGAGAATGAATGGGTTAGTCGTCAAATGTCTTCTCTACGCCGATGACCAGGTTTTACTTGCGTCGTCGGCTGAGGGGTTGCAGGAGATGGTAACTATTATGCACGGATCTTTTGAGAGGAACGGAATGAAAATGAATGTAAGTAAGACCAAAGTGATGGTATTTGAAAGGGATGAGAGTATGTCAGATTGTCAAATGAAGGTCGATGGAGTTAGGTTGGAACAAGTGAAAGATTTTGTGTATCTGGGGACTATGTTTACTAGGGACGGTAAGTATGAGGAAGATATTGAAAGGAGAGTGAATGCTGGAAATCGAGTGAATGGGGCACTCCACGCCTTTATGAGTAGCCGCAAAGTGTCACGAAAAGCACGGCTGGCAGTACATAGCATAGCATAGTGTTAGTACCGACACTTATGTATGGTAGTGAAAGTTGGGTGTGGCAAAAGAAACACCAAAGTAGAGTGAATGCAGTGGAAATGAGAGCGTTGAGAAGTATGTGTGGTGTGACTTTGAGAGATAGAGTGACGAATAATGCGATAAGAGAGAAGTGCGGTGTGAATGAAGATGTAGTGATGAAAATTGAGAAGGGTATGTTAAGATGGTTTGGGCATGTAGAGAGAATGAGTGAAAGCAGATTTACAAAAAGGGTGTATGAAGGGAGAGTGGATGGAAAAGTGGGAAAGGGAAGACCTCGGCGAACGTACTCCGATCAAATCGGTGATATTTTGGAAAAAGGACAGGTCAGGAGTACCCAAAATCGAAGAGCATGTATGAAGAATGTTATGAGATTAAAGGAAGCAAAGGTTGTATGTCAGGATCGTAGCAAGTGGAAGTCCGTGGTCTCTGCCTACCCCTCCGGGAAACAGGCGTGACTGTATGTATGTATGTAAACTTACTATTTATTATGCACTACTGCTATGATTTTTTTCACATTTCCAGATACAACAGTTTCTTTGGTGTGGAGGGGACGACGACGATGACGACGATGACGACGACGACGACGACGATGACACGACGACGAAAACACCTTGACTCCAACAAAAATTAGCACTTCAAAGCTAAATATTTCGCAAACGAATAACTCAATCGTAAAATGATCTACGAGGACCCCCAATATTTTTAAAATACCTAAGTATACAACGAAACCCCCCACTATGGGGTAGGGGAGAAATAAAAAATCACCCCCACTTTACGTATAGGGGAGGTACCCAAAAAAATATATTTTAAGATTTATATCGCAGTGCTTTTTTGGCCTAATAGTCTCTGAGTTAAGCCGCGGTCAGACAGGCAGACGAACATGACAAAACAATAAGGGTTCTGTTTTTGCCATTTTGGCTATGGAACCCTAAAACGCGCGTTTTTCCCCACTGCACCATCTTCTTCTAGCTCTCCCCGACGGGTCCAGAACAAAGGCTTCCGACCCCAGTGTTACCCGCACTTCCGGCTGTATAATTAAATTTCAGAGCCCCCACATTACACTGATACGATGAGTTGATGATTTGTGTTACATTAGACTTTTTTTCACTAGGAAGGCAAAAGAGCAAGAGATTTCCTCAACACCAAACTGATGGCAGATACCTTGTCAACCTAGAGGGCTAAGATGAAATGTATGTACCTATAATAAAACAGAAAATGTAGTACAACCACGTTAAAGAAAGTGATCTCTTGAAGCTAACCTGATTTAAACAAGGAAAACTTTGCAATAATTTTGCAAAGAAGAAATATCAGTTCTGCTCACGCAGGATTAGTAAGTATAATGATGGTGGCGGTCCTGACGGATGCTTCACAAGGTCTTACACCATAAACTCATATTTAAACCCATTAGATAAAAAACTCAGAGTTTTCAAGACGAAACTCTTTCACGATTTCAAAAAGCAATAACGAACGCCATTAGCTCTAACTCTGCAATGACGCCGTTTTCCTACTTCCGCCAAAGCTCAGAGTTAGATGAGATAGTTAATCAACTGGCAACTGTTACTTTAAACCAGTTACGCTACCAGCCCGTAGTTACTCAAATTTTGTGTGCTAGTGGCACAGGAGATACAGCAGGCTAGGAAGTGAAATCATTTTTTTTTATAGATAGATAGATACACAGATTCATTTATTTCGATTTGAAAATTACATATATTATTTGACATGTCAAAATATATTTCATTCGCAAAAAGATTGTCATCAATTAAATAATAATAGAAAATAATAATACATAAAATATAAAACAATTTTTTTATACTACGAGGAAGGCAAACGAGCCAGTGGGTCACCTGATGATAAGTGATCACCACTGCCCATAGACACCCGCAACCCCGGAGGGTTTGCAGATGCGTTGCCAACCCAGAGAGCTAAGATGAAATGCCTGTTGTGCCTGTAATTACATCGGCTGTCTTACTCTCCACACCGGAACACAACAGTGCAAGCACTGCTGCTTCAAAGAGGGACAATGTCAAAAACGGAACTAGAAATAAAATAAAACGTAATTAAATGTCAAAATAATAATAATAGCAATGTGTAAGTACGCTGTGTCTAGCTTTTGGTGATCTGTGCCCTAAGCACGACTTGTCGAATCCTGCGTTACGTTACAGTTATCGTATCGAGATCGAGAAATCTCATACTAAATTTTAGTTCCAAATACGCTCACGGGCGGGCGCTGTTCCAAACGTCATACAAACTCGTTATAGTTTACTATTCGATTTTACGTGATGCAGGATTCGACAAGTCGTGCTTAGGGCACTGTACTCAGTAAAATACTTGGATCAAAATTACAACTACTTACTTTAACGACGAGTCAGAGCATCAAAATAACGAATCACTTGTCTTGCAAAGTGTGGTCCTAATTACTCCATTGTTATAACCCGTCAAGGATCATTAATTAAATAAATATTGCGGGACAATTGACACCTATTTTTACGTAATCTTAAATTAAGCAGAGCTTGCACTAGTAACTAGACAATGGATACTTGTTTAAAAGGGAATAATCTTATTCATAGACACAATTATTATAAACATAGTAGCGTCCTCTACGGCTTGCTACTGTAGGTACCTTACAACAATTTCAGAGTTACTGTGAACTGTACATCAACCTCAGATTAATGAAGTCAATAGATGGAAGGTAAACTTATGGCCGTATAGTTATAATGCCCTTTGTTAAAAAGAGACAACTGTATGCTCCGATTTCAAGAGTCGTACCGTTTTTTTGATGTGTAGTGTGCGTAAGTATTTGAATGTGTGAGGGAGCGCCTTTTATGACAACTATAACCCGATCTCATTCAGTGACACTTTATTTGAGACGACCGATGCTTTTATTTTTTATCGGGTGAATTGGCTACAGAATTGACCAATGGGCATCTGGCTACAGGCTGTGTTGTACACAAATAAAAATCGGGTAAGCTTGACAGCTGCTTACATGGGGTCTGTGATGTCTGTGACATCAACACTTTAAGCTCACTGCTATACTGGGATTTGAATTTGGAATCATATTAAATAGGGACCTACTGTGCCTTGCTCGACTGGCAGTTTACGTTTCATTCAGCCGAGTTAAAGTTTAATTGGTCGTTCTTCACTAATGGCTGGGAAACAGAATTTTGTAAAACTTTAGATATCGCTATGAACGGTTGAATTAGGAAACTGTAATCGGTAATTTAGCTTGACTCTAAGAAAATAAATACTAGGCATTGCTTTTCATATTCATTTGTCATCTTACGAAGATCATCACCTGTTTCCAGTTCCACTGCAGGGCACTGGCCTCCTGTCAGCGCGGATTGGGAACTTCACATACACCACTGAATTGCTTCCCAGGAGTGTGCAGATTTCTTCATGATATTTTCCTTCACCGAAAGGTTTACGGTGAATTTTAAATGTACGACCGACTTTTGTAATACCCGAAATTGTACGAATGAGTTAGTGAGCGAATACGTTACAAGTTATGTAACATAATTTTGTGGAATGACTAAATAATCAATTATAAATTGAATAAATAAACAAACAAATAAAATAATAAGTTTAATTTGAGTACAAAATAGGAGTAACATCAATTAGGTATATTTAATAAGTAAATTAATTGAATAAAGTGAAATTCACGACTAGTTTATTCATGCGCTCCCAGACCAAGGACTAAGTAATAAGAAGCATGTCGGGCTAAACTCGACTCTCGTATATACGTGAGTGATCCGTTCATTTCCTTATGACTGGTTCTCAGGGTAGTTTCACGTTAAAAGTATAACCATTGATTAACAATGAGAGGCAAGATATTGAAATACTTACCTAAAAGGCGTCTTGGTGTGTTTTGTTGTTATAAAATTACCTAATTTACATTAATTAAAAAAGCAGACACAAACAATGAATAGAGACAGACAGATTCACATCCGGTCCCATAGCTGATAAGATTAATACGACGTGTCATGTCAAACGAAAGCAATTGTGATAGCGATTTGCAATACGTAATAACTACAATGATATTTAAAACTTTCTCGATCGTTCAGATTCGTTACCGAGTTTCCGTTGTGTTTTACAAAACATTTCATCAACGTTGCCTCAATTAAATAGTATATTTAAACGGAAAATTGTATCAGTACTCACTGCTCACCGGTAGCAAGCGAAATTAATAATATTAACAACTAAGTATTAAAAGTGTAAGGTTGGCATTA
Source organism: Clepsis dumicolana (assembly GCA_963691665.1). Taxonomy (NCBI): domain Eukaryota; kingdom Metazoa; phylum Arthropoda; class Insecta; order Lepidoptera; family Tortricidae; genus Clepsis; species Clepsis dumicolana. Next base: position 6,218,620 of record OY829527.1, on the reverse strand, counting down.
CCTGATTCAATTATACTTTTTATACTCACTGAAACAATATTAATACACAGGAAAAATGCCAGAAAATGCTAATCCCGGGCATCGAACCCGGATCCTCGACATTCCGTATCATGCTATGCTATAATCATCCCACGATAACTCTGCATAAGATATTAATTGGCAACCCTGAAAAAATCACGCTGTGGTAATATTTTTTTTATTTCACTCAGACATTTCTTTAGTTAAAAATAATAATGATAGTAGCAATCAAAACTGGCTGGTTTTTTTTTTAATGGCTCTGTCTATTAGAGGACAATTTTGCCAGTGATTAGTAGGTTTTGCTGTTGTAAGATAAAAAAATCTAGAAAATCCAATATCTATGGGCAGTGGTAATCACTTCCCATCAAGTGGCCCAATTGCTCGTTTGCCTTCCTCGTTGTATAAAAAAAACCGGTCAAGTGCGAGTCGGACTCGCGCACGAGGGTTCCGTAGAAAGATTTTAACGCTTTTCCCTGTTGTTTTAAGGAGTCCAGCGTTAGCAGAGCCCTGCTCCTAAGCAAAATGTACGCAGTGTGGGGTCAACTTATATTGGTCTGTGAAATCTACAGACAGACATAAAGTTTTAAGATTTTGAGACTTTTTGGAGTGGTTGTGCTACCTTCTTACCAAATTTCAAGTTTCTAGGACAGCTGGAAGTACCCTTTAGGTTTTTGGAAATCGGCAATTTGTATGGAAATAGATTTTTTAATGACTGTATCTTTTGATTGTGTTGACTTAGAAGGTTGATTTTTTCACGACTTCAAGGGACCGCAAGTTTGAGTATTTGATATTAATTTCAGCATGCTACCTCCACGCGTTCTAAATAAAAAGGGTCTTGACAGACAGACAGAGAGACAAACGGACAACAAAGTGATCCTTTAAGGGTTCCGTTTTATTCTTTTGAGGTACTGAACCCTAAAAATGAGGAAAAATTCAAAAAGATACTCCATTCGAGATCATGAAGTACCTAATGCGACAAATTGCACCATTCTGAGTGCAACATTTTCTCTTGAGTGCAACATTTTCTCTTGAGTGCAACATTTTCTCTTGAGTGCAACATTTTCTCTTGAGTGCAACATTTTCTCTTGAGTGCGACATTTTCTCTTGAGTGCAACATTTTCTCTCGATGGATTGGTTGGATGGAGAGAGTCACCAATGAGAGGATCTTGGATTTAGTTCGGTAGGGAAAAAATATTCTGAATATGGTGGAGACTAGTTAGGTGAAGGAAAACGGTGGAATTTTTTATGCTGTGCCATTTGATATAGTACGCAACACAGATCACAGTGCACAGATACACACATCGAACATAATAATAGCCAACTTTTTTCATCGGGGTTTGATAAAGAACTTTTTTAAAATTTCACAGTTAATAGCGTTTTACTAATCTAGTCAAATTTTTAAAATAGTAACAAAGCTTTGGCCTTTTCAGTGTGAAAGTTAAAAGCCGCAGGTAGACGAATACCGAGATTATCGGAGCTTGAATTTAAAAGTCCTATTAAAATACCTCATGTCTGACGTTAATGATAACGTAAGAGCGATTTAAATTAAAACGGTATTTTAAAACAAATCACACATTTTGGGAGGTTATAAAGGTGAGTCGTTCATCCTTTAACTTGACAGTTTGGTCAACCTGACTTTCCACTACCAGCAATTTGCTGAGATGAGGTTATTATGGATTAGCTAAATTAACTGCTGCAAAACCCGTGTCGATTCTGTGGCTAAGAAGAACCTTTTCATGGGTCACAGTTTTGGCGTACACGGGTGTATACGTATAGAAGCCATCAGGTCTACTGAAGCGTTACAAAAACTTATAAAATAATGGAGATTGGAATACATAGTTTACAATACATTTTAATATCCTACTTAAATTTTACTAAGTAACCTAACTTAGAAATTATTTTGATCCTGATTTTTTAGCCGCAGCAAGTTTCTAACAAGCTACACGAGATATTATAAAACTTTATTTTTCTCGTCTTGAAACTATCGCAAAAACCGATATTCTTAACTTCTTTATCAAAATTACTTGTGAGTCTAATTCTTAATACTATTAGGAACACCACGAACTTTGTCCACTCTAAGTCTTACCTCCAGCACCTCCTGGTTTTAGTTAAGATAAGTTCATCGAGATAGATAATCACTACCTTACGTAATAGAAATTTCAAATTAAGCAAAACAATTTAGGGGGACGAGTTGGATGATTGGATTTCAGACAGACCAGTCAGCGACAGCCTAAATTAATTTTATACCTACTAACAACGTTACGATTAATCTCTTCGAAAGTTGAGAAAAACATTATAATTGGGTCATCATGTGTCGAGTATGTTATAGAAGCCAAATAATTTGAATGAGCTGGATATATATAATGCTTGCTGCCGTAGAAGGTGCCAGCGAGCCAGCGATCAAGAAAATGATGTAATGATAATGGACGCGTATTCAACAATGCGTTCATCGCACGTTTCTAAGCCATTCGCATTCCAGATTTGTGTTTAATCGCATCGCTAGTTCGCGCGAACCAGCGATGATCGCGTATTCGCGTTCAATTACGACGAATCTACTGGTTGTGTTGATAAAGTCTAAAGAAGAGGCCTGGCCCCTACTTCACCATCTTTACAATTGTCGGTTTTATATGACAATTCGAACTACATTTCTTTGACAATATGAAGCGCGCTAAAACAAAAGCTCTTCAAGTCAGCAGTAGACACCGAATCGTCATTGAAAACTGGCAATTATAAAGATGGTGAAATAGGGGCCTTTTTTTTTGACGGTGGGAAATACATTACGCATACCCCCGCGCCTGGCATTACTACACTATTTGACAAGAGTCAACGACCAAGAACTACATTTTCATCTGCACCTTTATCATCCTCATTTGAGTGTCTTGTCTGTTAATATCTAAGCCTCATGGAAGCGTCAGTTTATATTACGTTAATTGCTTCAGAGCTTTGACAACACTATTATTTTAAACTCTGATTTTAGACGGTTGTCTCTTCACTGCTAATCAAGAGTTAATTTATATCTCATGAATCTCTCAATTTGATCGAGTTTGTTGACTAGTTAGTTGACTAAGCAGACTTTATTGAAGTCTTACGGATTGTTACTATGCCCGTTTAATCACAAGTATTATTTCTCAAAATTATAACAAAAACACGTCAGTTTTTAAAGCAATAAAAACTTTTATTTTTCATGAATTTCGAAAAAAATTACCGCAGCCTTATTGTCTAACTCGCTCGAAATTGCAATCGCGTTCATTTTGTATGGGCTGACAATTGGTATCGGAAACAGCTAGCTGTCGCAGTCGTATAAAAATTAACATTTCAAACCGATGACGAATGTAAAATAGTTACGCCAATGCCCTGCTGGTAATAATCTGGCTATGTGCAAACCTAGAAATGAAAGTTCTAAACATTTTACACATTTTGTATACGAGTCAGCACCATCTTCAGCCTATTAACTCTCAACTAGAGGGCACAAACTTCTTCTCAATATGGGAAGGCTTGGGCTATGCAACTACCCACTTGACAAACTAAATACAGGACTTGTATAAAGTTCGCACATCTGCATACAAACACCCTTGCCCTATAAGTTTAACCTCAACAATGCGTATGCCTAGAGACCCAGAGACTACAACACCTGCTTTAGCTACTTCGATTTCGCGCCCGAGTTTAAATTAATTGGTGTTTGAAAAGACTTTTTAGTGCCTCGTGTCAATGTTTTGCGATGGGAAAATCCACCTTCTACTACCGATATCGACTTGTTTCATTCAAACTACAATGTAATCTTAACCCTATAATTGACAGCATATCTAATGAGATACATAAGCAGGTTTTCTCTTTGCAGCTCTGCCAATTACAGGGTTAAGAAAATCAATAAGAAAGTGACTGATTTGGCGAGCCGCTTCGCAAGCCAGCTACTTTTGCCACGTTTTAAAACACGCATGACCATGATTGTACAAAACTCCCAACGCGTCATAGATGATAACATTTGCGGATTTGGTGTTCCGATGTGGAGAGTAAGACAGCCGAGGAAATCACAGGCACAAGAGGCATTTTATCTTAGTCCTCTAGGTTGGCAACTCATCTGTAAACCCCTCGAGGTTGCAGGTGTCTATAATCAGTGATGGTCACTTACCATCAGGTGACCCACTTGGTCGTTTGCCGTCCTTATCGTATAAAAAAAGACTTCTTATTCAAGTTAAGTTTTAAGCTAAGGGAGCCGTTCGGTCAGTAACAGCACGTGGCTGGATGAAGTGATATGGCATAAAGCCCGTGACTGACTTGCAGACAACGCACAGCCTAAACCACTGGAAATAGAAACCTGAAATTCGGCAAACATAATTATGATCTTGAGTATCCTAGGGGTGCACTAAGAATCGATTTTTCTAAATTCCCGCGGGGTAGGGAACTAGCCTATTTTGATATATTTCACGGGGGCAAAGCCGCGGGTCATAACCTAGTTTAATTTAAAAGCATCCCGAAAGGCTGCTTCATCGACAATTCTACGCTGCAGAGCAGCTTTGCTAAAAAACTGAATTGGAATTAACCTTTGAAATCTCGCTTTACTATTTAAGTCTTTACTGTTTAAGCTCTACCGTAACTGAAGCATGCATGAATATAAAATTGATACGAAGCAGTAAAACGATTCTCACGTCTCCCGGACGCAAGTCCTCTTCGAGTTATTCGATTGGCGTCCGATGCATAATAATAATCGGTATGCGATTATATGAATTCCGCGCGTTGGGCGATTCCATTCGATTCTTCATCTCGGACCTTTTTTCTACGTGTTCTGAATTGCTGGATGGATTAGCGAGTCGGGTGGTAGGTTAAATTAATGTTCAGAGATGGAGTTAAATTTGTTTTTCTAGAATAACTATCAAAGAACTACATCGGGAAGGAAAGAGTTTATGTAGGTAACTCGCGTGCCAAAAAGAAAATCTGAGAATCTTATTGCGCGTTCCAACTCCTGAGCACTTTCAACGCGCGACGTCAGATTTTGATGAAACTTAGCTAAGAACAATCTCGATTAAATTAGCTTTCGATTAAAAAAACCGCATCTAAATGGGTCAATCGGCTTGGGAACTATGTTGCCACAGACAGACACACAGATACACAAGTCAAACTTATAACAATAACACTCCTCTTTTTGAATCGAGGATTAGATAACCTGACCTAACCAACTTAGAAAAGTTGAAAGATAAGATAAGATAAGATAAGATAAGATTTATTTGCCAACAATAACAATAAAGATACAACTAAATACAGACAACATTTAAAATTAAAAACATAGCGAGTATTCTATATCTAAAAACATAGCCTTTCCATACTGCGGCAAAAGGGACAGGCTCAGCTAATGCTGCGCTTGCGTGGAAGCTGCCAGCGCTGGTTTTCAGACCGCCCCTGTTGACTCGTGCTAGAAAAGCGTATGCAGCGGGTTGGTTGACGGACAAAAGAGAAAGAACACAAAACCTAAATAAAATGAACATTATAACTAAAACAACCAAATAGGTTCATGAAAACACTTTAACGCTTTAACGTTTGGCGTTTGAGAGTAACACTGAACACAGCTAGTTATAGTTGCAGCTGTTGTCAATTTGTGCTGCGAAGAGAACTGCTCTAAGCTTGTGTTTAAAAGTGGGTTGGGACATACTTATACGAAGGGGGGGTGGCAGGTCGTTCCATATCTTGGATGCTGCAAATTTGAATCCACCTCTGCATCCCTTTGTATGATGCTTGGGTATCACGGCTTTGTTCGACGCCCGTCCTCGAGTGTTCCGATCGTGTATGTTCCGAACCCAGAGTATCTTGTCAAACAGGTACTTAGGCCCCCCCGACCCCCCCCCGACATTGTAATTTCAAAGTTCAATATTTCAAAAACGGGTTAATCAATTAATAATAAATAATAATAATAAATGATTTATTTTCCGAAATGAGGTACATAACATAATGGGTTTACAGATTTTTTACTATGGCATTCATGAACTAGAGTTTAGCAGCGGTTCTCACACTAGGTCGGGCCTGTATCGTGAGAACCAGTCAAATTACCAGAGGAGTATAACCAAAAGAATATTCAATTTTACAGAGCAGATGTTAATGACAAGCATAAAAGCACGGTATTATCAGTAATGCAATAAAAATACGTAGTTTTGAAGCTAAGCTAAGTAACCAGGGAGACTGCACACAGTTAAGCACTGTGTGTGTGTGTGTGTGTTTGTGTGTATGTGGGTAGAAAACCTGCACATCATACCACTGTTTTTAGTAGATTCTCAGTTTCCGTGTAAGTCAGTAACAACAACATTGAATTTTAATGAAACTTAGCTAAGAATCATCTTGATTAAACTAGCTTTCGATTAAAAAACCTGCATTTAAATCGGTCCATCGATTTGGGAACTAGATGCCACAGACAGACACACAGATACACAAGTCAAACTTACATCCCTCTTTTTGGATCGGGGGTTAAAAAAATAGATTCCAGCCTATACCTATCGACCAATTCAACTGCAAACTACTGCATCCGACCACAGACCTCCCCCATCGCTCGATGAACCTGAGAATGCAATAACTTCCGTAGTCTGCCGGTGACAGTTGTAACCGAATCGTAATGGCTTTTCCGTTTTTTCGCCTTGTTTTAACCGTGACGGAAAACTGTGAAGTTGTAAGCTTTATGGGGGTTAGTGAGCGGGATCGACCCTCTTGTTCCTTCACGGTTACTTGACTTATTTTAGCAAGAAAATGCTTGGCTTTCCTCCGTCATTTTGACTGCGTTGAGATGGAACAAAGATATTCCAGCTAATTACATTTAGAGAAACAAGAACGGGTATGGTCTTTGAAAGATTTTACAATTAATAGCACAGGACTTTGTCGGGATAGAAAGAAAGAGTTTAGAGTTTTGTATGAGAATCGAGCGTATAACATTTTACACTGGTACTTTGTTGTCACGAGTGTAATTTAGAGAGGAAATACCTCGATTAACAGACCCACGTGAACGGTTAATTATTGGACAACAAGGTATTTTCTTTTTAAAACTTGAAAGCGATCGGAAGCTGGATTTTTTTCCTAGTATTCCGATAAAGTTCTGTGATTAATACCATAAATAAGTCGAGTGAGTTCGACCCCACTTATGCTACGAGTGTTAATTGTAAAAGCTTCCATTGAATAAATAACAGTTTTCACAATAACCACGGAGAATGGGAAAGGCGATTTATTATACCGGTGAATGTTTACTACGAACGGAGCGTACGTTTATCAATAAAATGATTAAACATTTTGCTTATTGCTTATAATTATTAACGTGATGCTGACCTCCTGACCTAGTAGATACAATTAGATGCAAAGAAAACTGGTTACCTATCGCTTCATGATCTCAATTGGAATCTTTTTGTATTTTTTTATTTTTTCCCAATTTTATTTTTTATTTTTACGGTCTTCCCGTGAATATCAATTATATTTTTAATAAACTCACCGAAAGATGAATACACAGAAAAAAAAACAGAAAAATACCAACCCCGGGAATCGAACCCGGAACCTTGACACTCCGGGTTCGATTCCCGGGGTTGGTATTTTTCTGGTTTTTTTCTGTGTTTTCATCTTTCGGTGAGTTTATTAAAAATATAATTTACCTATCGCTTGTTCGAAAAAAAAAACGTTTCCCATTTCCTTGTTTCACAACTTATGAATCAAACATTTTTGAAAATGTTTGTATGAAACGTAGCCTGCATCACTGTGTCTTACTTTTTTTTATAACACAAAACCAACCTGTTCGATGTTTTTACAGATTTTAGCAAGAATTAACCTGAATTTCGTTCCCGAACCAATTTAGTTCGGATTAGGGTAACAATGGCTACGGAATAAAATAGGACAAAGTTGTACCTAACCCAGTGGTATATCTTAATAAATTTTAACCAGGTTATTACTCATTACTGGTCAATGGAGGTTTCCATCCTTCGCTCAACTTAAGTGAATATCCTTCAATAACTATGGATTGAAATAAATACTCATAATAAGAAGAGTATAAACTGAATTGACCAAATTGGATTGTGATCGTCTAGAAAGATTAGGACTCCCTACGTTGTGTAATTTTTTGTTTTAGTAATCCCAAAATTCTTTAAGATGTGGTATGTCTGGATTAAAACAAGGTGTAAGTTTTAGAGGTATTCATGTATTCAAACTAAAGACTTATAATTAAACACAACTAATGTCACACAGTATAATAAAAATAAAACATAACTACTAACTAGTATAACACATTATAATAAAAATAAATAATGTAAGTGTACTGATTTCTGTAGTAAGTGAGTAGAATAGTAGGTAGGGTCTGGGAATGGGAATGATGATACCGGGGCCATCATTGGCCCCGGGCAAGGCTCCAACCACTAATGGAGGTGACACCAGTCACCAACATTACCCCCTCCTTGCTACCTTCACACACCAGCAGAAAAATAATAATAGTTTAGGTTAAATTTAGAGCGCTAACCACGGCGCTAAGTCAACTCAAATAAAGAGACTGGCTAGGAGGAATGAGTAAACCCAATTCCAAGATAGATTTAGTAATTAGATGGAAATACATCCGATCCAACCAATGCTCGTTCATTCTGCTGCGTCACCGTGCATAAAACACAGGTAAAGTTGGGTAATCAGTTGGAATGCCTAAGCATAACCAATGGATTACAAAATATTCGGTATAACCAAGCTGCAAGCAGACAAGGTAGTGTGGGGTCTCATTAGAACGTAAGGAGAGCGGAATCCACCAGTCTTTTCATTATGCTTTCTCTTCCCACTGAGTGGGCCTCATGGAATAGACATAACTACATCGAAAGGCGATTCGGCAGGTATCCAAAGGTTCATAACAAGAAATAATTAGATAAAGGTAGCATGTAAACATACTACCGAATTGTAGAGTGTGGTGTAGGCACTGAGTATTAAACACAGGTTAACAGCACACGAAAAGCATCTGGTAAAACCGGATGAAAGGTTCGAGTTGCAATAACTTGAACAATTCAATAATTATAGTAACATTGTAATTCAGGCACTCACAAGGAATGGTAGGATTATGATAGACAAATATTTGTCTTGAGTTAAATGAAACACCTTAAGTAGAATTCATTTATTCAGATAATCAACACCATCGCAGGAGCTTCCCAAATCCTACAATGCAATAGTCTCAGATATATTGGTCCAATAAATGGTCATAATATGTTTAGTAACACAAGAGGACATTGGACTCTATTTTGTTCTACCAATAATCCTAGATCAATGGTATACCAAAACAGAATTTTAGATTTGAGTGATTGCGACACTAAGATAATCCAGAGGAAATATCAAAGTCTAGACCTTCAGTTAACACTGACTTGAAGTAGCATATGAATATGTCTTTTACACAGACTTACTGGTGGCAGGTCCGCCTAACCCAGTTTAAGTGTAAGATCCATGTTTCATACTTAACCAGTCATTAATAACCGAATTACATACAGGCAAGATAGCTCTTGACAGGCAATCAAAAGATTGTCGTTCAACAGACATAATGAATGATATGTTATAAACTCAACATAACTATAGTAAGAACTTCACTCACTTAGCCATGAAGAATAGATAACACAATGCTGGCTAGGCCTTCACTCAGGGGAAAACCTATAGTAAAACACAGTTCGATTATGATCATTCCTGGACCATACATCCAGACACTTCGAATCATAAATGTATTATTATAAGATTAAGGCAGCTCTGCATTACACCTCATTTCTACAACATAATGCCGTCCATAGTCTCATTAGACCTTTAGACATTACTTTATAGAAACTACTTCTCACAAATACCTCGCTCTGAATTTCCATGGAACGCTATACAGCTAATCCCTTCAGAACTACACAACAAATATTGTATGGAGTTTGTGTACTGATAGTATATTGTGTGAATAGTGTGTATGTATAAAAATACATAAATGCGTATAGCTAATAGTTTAGTTGCATGTTGCAGGCATATTTTGTATAAATAACACAAATGTATTGTTCGAACGGGTGATGTCATTCTCATAATGGAATCTATTCTGTTAAAATAGATCTAATTTTGCTTACAAAATTATAGAAATTCATTTTCTGAGAAAAACCACCAATCCATTCACACAATAACACAAATTAATATCTTAACAGAAAATAAAACATTCGCAGTGCAAACCACACAAAGTAAAATATAAATTCCCTAACTTTTCCCTACAAATTGTCCTACTCCCTAGCATTGTATAGTCAGAATTAGAAAGAACCTTAGCCTCCATACTACGTTATGCTTACTATACACTACTCATTACAAATTTTATTACAACACAATGAAAAATGAGGCAAAGACTCAATTGAAGTCCGACATACACCCTAACCACAGAAAAGCATGCTTACATACCTTTTATTTACCAAGATTAGGTAAATATATATATAAAAATCCAACCTGCATACAAGAATACACTACCTATCACACTAAGACACAACACAAATTGCCCATAATTTCACTAAAACACCCCTAGCTAGAATCACTCCCTATTGCGAACTGAAATTTAGTCTAAAACCCATAAACTAGACTACCCTCTAAAATATTACCTACCTAGCTAAACTTCTAATACGCGTCATTCAAACCGTCACGGATCTGACTACGGAGTTTGAATCGCCATAGATAAAACCCAGCACTTCCATTTGTATTAAAAACAAATGAAAACCTTCATGCAGTGAGCAAATCCAGGAATTCTAGTTAAATACTAGATTTATTCAGTAACAACTAAATCCAGGATAAATATGCTAAAATAACAATGAAATCCTGCTGAAAATCAGCAACACTTCAGTAGCACAGTATTATTGTATAATTAACTGCAATAAACCAAGGAAACACAGGATTGCTCACTAAAAGAAGTTTCTGGCTTTACCTGAAGGCACTCACAAGGAAGGGCGTTCCGACGACTCGACTCTCCCAAAGCTGATCCGAACCCGACTGAAGACTGAGTAAAACTGTCCCGAAGCTCACCTGGAGCCTCATATTTATAGCTTTCCCGAAGGATCGCAAACATTACCTTATATGGTCATGTCCAGGGAAGCGTTACAACCGAAAAAGCCTCCATGCCCATATTTGGTCCTCCATAAGGAATCGTTCGAACGCGAGATCGCGAGATTACCTAATATGGTAACATATAAGGCACTCTTCGCTTGGACCCTTCGCCCCACCACTTTAGTGATGTTACGATATCAATTCTGAAATATTTTCAAGAAGTGTAGTTTAAATATATTAAACACCTCCAACAGGTTACACAATTGCCTTCTCAATCCTTTTGTCAAAATAAATACTTTGTCAAAATTTGAACTACAACTGTGTAGTATTTTAGTCATAATTTCAAATAAAGCATAAAACAGCAATTAGAATATCTTCTAGATCTTCGAAAATAGCGAACATTTTCCCAACCCTAGCATCCCAACTTTCTTGCAAAACCGTCTCCTAATTGGGGAATTACAACAGCTGAAACATGATTGGCTAATGCTCTAAAACCAAGCCAAATATATAAGGGTCTGATTGGTAGTTAGCAGGACATCAATTATCAGGTCCGAAATTTATTAGAAGTAAATCAAAGGCACATTATTTGAATTTAAATTTTCCACAATGGAATTCAAATAGAGAATTTTATTATAATTTGAGATGAAAATTATTAATCAAATCGACTCTGTCATTTTTTAGGCTCACAGAAATCATTGACTCAAACAGTCTAGTTTGACTTTAATGAGTGAAATGTTACTTGACGTCTGATCGGTATTTGCTATTAAATATTGATTTACCATAAATGTGTGTATTATAGTAGATAACACAATTAACAATCACAAGTGCTACTTCAGCATGTGACCTCCTCAATGCTTCAGCAAACATGCCTCAAAATACAGGTAAACCTCACTCTAAGTTGAATGATTTCGTATGATTATTTCATAAAATAAAAGTGTATCTTTTAACGAACTACACTTGATGTTACAAAACGATGATCTTTAATGATGTGTTAAACCTAATTTATGTTTCAGGTAAAACTCAAGAATTTATGAACCAAAAGCATTTTTAATCCTATGTTGGGTTTCATGCTATTACTGAAAACGCTGAAAATATATCATGAAACGCCAAATTTTTACTCTTAGTCATGTCCACCTAAATCCCAGGTAAGAGTATAATAGAAATTTCATATCTTAACTTAAACCTCATACTGTTATTTTAATAATATTTTTGTGTTCATATTAGCCATTCTTATAACTTTAACTACAGCTAATTCATATAACCAAATGAGATAAGGTATACTAAATTATAGTATTTGTAGTGCACAAAGAACAGATTTATAATAACAGTACTAATCCAGGTTTTATTATACAAGTTATTAAGACCGCTAAATTGGTCTAATATGGAGAATTCACCTTGATGACTTGGTTAAAATCCATAGGATCTAGAAGACTAATTATTGTATAAATATAGTGTATTGGAGTGTAGGGATAAGGCTTATAAAGATTTTGACTATAAACACACAATACTGTATAATATTAGATGACATAACAATTTCAGTCTCCGGAGCAAAATATCCCATACAATAAATTACTTATATTGAATCATTTAACTAATAATTAACTAACTAATTCTATTTTAGAACCGATATTAGGAACAGATGTAAGCATAAGCGCTTAGATCTAGCTTGTATTTAAAATGAGAATGAAACATTCAAAAGGGTGTTGGATTAACTCGGTAAAAATTCCTATTACAGAGAAACTTTTAAACTACGCCATGGATGTTGAACTATTTGGTATCAAAATTGCCTGTGCCGCTGAAATGAACAGAAAATAAAAGAAATGCTTTATTGGACACGGATTCAATGGACCTTTCAGCTGATGGAGGACATCATAAGAAGAATTCTATAAATTGAACATTTTTATAACTATTTTACATTAGTTAGACCTGCTTTTGCTAGAAGTTCACAGTAATAGTATCGCCTGTTGTAGAATTAATTGCTTATGCTTATAAAACAACAAAAGGAGAATAAATAAACCTCATATATTATACCCTGTTTTATTGATTTTTCTATTACAACGCCATCTATTATCGAGTAGCTAATTTCCTAATTTTAAACCAATAACCTGAAGCTTTTAGTTCGTCAACTCACTCTAGGTGTCGCTTAAGTATCCAATTACCTCCTACATGGTGACATCTATTGTTGAGTAGGGAAACTCTTTACCCAATCAACACAGCTGTATGATAAACTGAAAACTCTTTCTAATTAAGGGACTAACTTCACTACTTGTCCAGAGATGTCACTAGTTTCTATGCATAAAATGATTGATTAGTTTAATCTTGGAATTATTTATTAAATTGACGAAAGATGTGATTTGGAATAGAATGTATGCTTTTATTAAAGTCAATTAATATTATTTAGAATCGAAAATTTTATTCTCATATCTATTCTTATAAAATATAGCCAATTAAGGCAATATTATAGTAGGTCTGGTACAAAGTGTCACTCAGATTTAATCAAATACTTGTTCCAGGCTTTGTTGCCAGCTCTATGACGGGAGACAGGAGGTCAAATTGCTTTTTACAAACTTTTTTTTTTTATACAACGAGGAAGGCAAGCGAGCAAGTGGGTCACCTGATGGTAAGTGATCACCACTGCCCATGGACACCCGCAACTCCGGAGGGTTTGCAGATGCGTTGCCAACCTAGAGGGCTAAGATGAAACGCCTCTTGTGCCCGTAATTACACCGGCTGTCTTACTCTCCACACCGGAACACAACAGTGCAAGCACTGTAGCGATCCGGACGGACCTCGCACAAGGTCCTACCACCCGCAAGTACAGTTGTACAAGTATCCTTATTAATAATTATGTAAGTATGGGTCAAATCTTGCAAGTTAAATTTTATCAACTTCAAATGGATGGATTGACTTGAAAGGTATATTATGCGAGTGGGATGACAATTACAGTCAGCAAAAAATACAGTCTGGAAAAACTTGTCTATTATATTTACAACAACGTACCGACCCGATAGCCTAGTGGTTAGAGACACTGACTATGAAGCTTAAGGTCCGGGGTTCGATCTCCGGTCGGGGCAGATGTTTGTATGACGAATACGAATGTTTGTTCTCGGGTCTTGGACGTATAATATTATGTATTTAAGTATGTATTTATCTATATAAGTATGTTTATCTGTTTTCTAGTACCCATAGTACAGGCTTTGTTTAAAACTGTAATTTTGAAATGCGTCTTGTATATTGTGCACTGTATTATGTTTTGTTGTGTTTTCGATTTTTTTTTTGTGGCAATAAACATTTCTTTCTTTCTTTCTTTCTTTCTTTGCCTAGTTTGGGACTATGTCAATTGGTGTAAATTTTTCCATGACATTTATTATTTATTTACAATCTCTTTTAATTAACTTGTAATGTTTGTTATGTAAATCTTGCAAATTAAATTTGACCCACGCCACGTCCCGATGTTTGATTAGACTGAAATTTTGCACATTTATTCAATGCAATAATTTGGTAGTGAAATTCTGATGGTGCGGCCAGGGTCGTCTCCACAGCAGGGAACTCTTCAACGGTTAATAGCATCGACTTGAAATTTGGTACGGACACGTAAGTTGGATGACAATACACTTACAGACAACAAAAAGTACAGTCTGTAAAAAAGCATGTTTGAATTTTTTTTTTATTGGTTAGGTTATATTTTTTAACAGAAAACAAAGCCAGTATAAAACGATCGTGATTGGCTGAGACTAATAAAACGAGCTACGCATGAATCGCGTGGATTAAAAAAATGCATTGAGATCTCCCAAAGAGCTTTTTTCAATACCCAGATAAGCTTATTCCATGGACATTGGCAAAGCATGGGTGGATAAAAGTTTTTGTGGAGTTGGAAAATTGACTTACAGGGAATAAAAAACACTCTCAGTATTCATTTATTTATTGATAGTGGTCCGTTATTATATGCGTATGTATCTTTTCACAGCAGTAGGTTTCACGTAAAAGCTACTGAACAGGTTTTTTTAAACTTCACAGTAATATACGAGTAGTTTGTACTTCAGAATAACACGTAGGCTATTTTTACTTCGTAAAATTACATAGTTTTCGGGGATGATGATAAACGAATTCTACGTAGACGAAGTAGCGGAAATCAAAAACCAGAAATCTTCAAACCAACCACCAATTCCACTCAAAGTTTGGCTGGTAGAGATCCCTTAAAGGGATAAGTCCGCCTTTGTACTCAAATTTGATTGTTGCAACTTGTGTTTTATCCTGTTTTTATTACAATAAAGTGTTTACTTATTATGCTTTATTTGTATAAGGGTAACAGCTAGTTCCTTAATAAAACCGCGCTGTATAGATGCGGCAGCGTGAGTTCAGAAAAAATGAACTGTCGACGCAGCAGCAGCCGTGTGTTTTATTACACGAACCAGCTACTTTTGACCACTACGTATCTCAAAATCTGTTTAACGTAAACACAGTTATTATTGAGACTACTGAGATTAACTAGAATCACAAATTTCATGATTATAGCTCAATCGGTTGTTGAGACACAAACATCTAAAAATCGGCATTTTTCTCATTGAGTAAGTGACCGATTGACTGTCATAATAAATCAAAAACCTATTAACCCACTTCCAGATGACCTACCATGTTGAAAGGCATTAATCTGGGTAATTGTGTGTTAGGTACCGGGTAATTATTGTGTGTAATTTGGCATAATTAGTACTGAATAAGTATTTACACATAGGTAACATTAATAATAAAAATTGATTTCGATCACCGTTGGCACCCGTTTACCTCTTACGTTCACCCCTTTTGTTTAGTATTGAGCTTGGCTGCTATTTTCATATTTTGAGTCAATCAAATTTCAAGTGCGGCTCGTTGCCATGGAGATGTCTCCTGGAAAAGTCACCAAAATATTATTGTATTTTTATGAGTTTTCCAGGAGACACACTGAGCATGATTGAAATGCCATTTAACTATCTAGATCCGTAACGTTTGATAAAGTGGTGCCTTAGAAAGTCTTATTTAAACGAGTCAGCCAGGGGACATCTCCATGGCAACGAGTGGCATTCAAAAGTTGATTGACTCATGTATGTTTTCGGTGGAATTACTTCTACAACTGTAGCACTGTTACAACTGTAGCAATGTTAACTGTAGCACACATTTATCAGATACGTTATAATAATTGACCCTTAAC
This sequence comes from Clepsis dumicolana, assembly GCA_963691665.1. NCBI lineage: Eukaryota > Metazoa > Arthropoda > Insecta > Lepidoptera > Tortricidae > Clepsis > Clepsis dumicolana. Next base: position 6,202,401 of record OY829527.1, on the reverse strand, counting down.
TATATTCGGAATTGCTAATTGAGAAACATGTCGTTTTCCAATTCACACCCATCCATAGCGTTGTTTTCTTGACGTCAATGCATTTGTTAAGTAGATAATAAAATTGCAGCGTTCCTGTCATCTTGCATGCTTCAGTGTTACGTATACTGGACGAGCTAGTGCCTGTGTCATTTCGTTCCTGTTTGCAGTTAGTAATATCAAACTTAAACATTAAGGTGAGTACCCAATTCGTTTTGAAGTTTTCAAATTTTTGTTCACCCTCATTATTAGAAAAAAATACGTATGTAAAAGTTTTTAATATCAAATAACTTTTTTCGTCAACAATTACCATTTTAATGAAGTTTTGTAGCAGACTGTAACTTTAGTTGACTTTACTTGCATTGTCATTCTGTTTACATAAATTATTCATTTCACATTTCAAATCAATCCGGTCACAGGAAGTGGGTAAAATTTTTAAACTTAAACAAGTAATTAAGTAAGTAAACAAACTAGCATTGCAATTTTCTAAAAAAAGGTGTAACTTTTCAGTTAAATATTTAAATGCAAAAAACATTTAATATAACATCAACCACTCTAAGGTTGGCTGGTAGAGATCCCTTAAGCCCGCCTTTGTACTTGAATTTGTTTTTTTTTGTAAAGTGTGTTTCTATCCTGTTTTTTAGTACAATTATTTACTTGTTCACTTACTTACTTACTTACATCAAACAAGTTAGAAAATCCCTTTATACAGCAACTCGTGATACAGTTACCGACTATAGGCATATCAAATTAAATTATATATACCTATGCACAATAAAGTGACGGATTTTATTGCCTTGGTTTCAGCAGGAGATCTATTTACAGTACTCGTTAAAGAGATAAGATATCAAGTTGCGTTATAAATTATTGTCTCCAACATCTTTACATCAATGTCTTAAGAACATTTACACAGAAATGTCCGTTTCAAATCCTACTTCTTCAGTATTCCTTAATTAAGTATTATTGTATCAGTGAATTCCAGAAACAGTGTTCATTTCGGAACTCGATTTCAAAACAGAACATTAAATAAAAATCTTATGGAGTCTTCTTTGGCATACCGTTACACAAAAAAATCTTACAATCCTTTAAAATTTTGCAAATTTGGAAGACAAGATGGCAAAAGAAAACCAACCGCTGAACGTGAGCATAGAGAATCAACCGAAAGTGGTTGACACAAATGAAACTAAAAAGGAAAAAGTGATTGAGATACTTGCAAACAATGCAAAAGATTCCCAAGAAGATAACATGGAAGATGAAGATACAACCCGTAATTCTGCAGACAAAAAAGAAGTTGAACTGAAGCTGTATCCCCAAAGATGGTACATGTTGGCTTTGTACGTATTCTACATGGTCTGTAACTCGTCTCAGTGGCTGCAGTACTCCATCATACCGAACGCTGTGTCCAAATTTTATTCGGTGACAAATTGGCATGTCAATTTGACATCTCTTGTCATGATGGCTTGCTATTTACCACTGGCCTTGCCTGCTGCTAGCTTGATGGACAGAATTGTAAGTACATTTTTATACATACTTTCTTTAGTTAGGTACCTACACTACAAGTAGGCCGTTAAAATCTTATCTAAAGTGAGTAAGTAAACGCTTAATTATACAGAAATTATAGAAATAAATGTTACAAACAGTGAGATACTAAGTTTAGCTAGGAAACAAAATAATGGCCCTGACAAAGTTACTAATAAATTTGAAGTACAAATCCTTGGCCTGGTAAAATTTGTCTTTCTATTAGTTCATTAATTCAACACACTCCGAAATTTCCAATGCCAGAAAGTTGTCTTCGGAAAACGTTAATAGTGTACCTACAAGAAGTTTTTTATTTTGTATTACAGAGCCTAAGATGGACAGCAATCCTTGGTTCTACTGGTACCGCTCTTGGCTCTTGCATCAAGCTGTTCTCGGCAACTCCTAGAGGCTTCTACATAACCCTGACCGGCCAAATCGTGGTGGCCATATCTCAGGTCCTGATGCTGAGCGTACCACAAAAGCTGTCCAGCATCTGGTTTGGGGAGAGAGAAGTGAGTAAAACGACATTATTATATTTATATTTATATTACTTTAAAATTCTTAAAGGTTACATATTACACAGACAGGCGTACAGCGTCATATCTTTAATTTTTTTTATCATCATCATTATCATCATGTCAGCCGAAAGACGTCCACTGCTGGTCCCTCAAGGCTCTCCAATCAGACCGGTCTTGTGATTTCCGCATCCACCGCGGTCCCGCGATCTTTACCAGGTTTTTTTTATAATTTCTAAAAACTGTAGGTACTATTTTGAGACATCGTTCTATTTTTCTTGTAACGAAAAATAAAACAATCGTGTATCCCACAGAATTATTGCACATTTTTCTCTAGACAAACTTTGGACATAAGGGGCGGTGAGGGGGGGGGGGAGGTATTTTATTTGTACTTTTTATCAAAAGTTGAAAACTATGCTGCGTACAAAAAATATTTAAAACATTATAGATATCACATTGAAAGAGCGTTACTTGCACATTTTATGTGTTTTTTTTTAAGCACAGTTTGACGTGACCTTTTTAAGACAAAACAATACTTTTTTTAACAGATTAGGTAATACTCGTTAATTTTTTTCAATAAATAACATGAACATAAATATTTCTTAGTTATTTACAAAATATTTAGGCAAACATCAGGCCCTGCAGGTAACTATTTTATCTTAGCAATTAAAGATAAGATTGCTGCTGAAATGCCTTGAAAATGGCTGTTTGCCTCCATCTATTTGACTAACGTTTAGTGTCGAAGAAATTTTAGAACTTTATCATACCTAATGCACCAAAATTCAATTTAGGTACTATTATTGACAGTCAGACACATTAATCACTGTTAGCCACTGACTGAACATTTCAAAAGAAATAAAAATAGTGTTTATTTGCTCACAGAACTGTAAGTAAACTAATAATTTTTGCCGTTTCGTTTGTCATTTTTATCGTCAAAAGCTACGAGAAGAATTATAATAAATCAAAAACAGACTTAAGTATTTTATATTTATGATTCAAGTACTTTTCGAGTTCTTTGTTTATTTAAAGCATTATGGTAAAGTCACGCAGTGTGTATGCATCACTCATTCATAACGAAACAAGCCCGCGACTGCAGGAAATATGCAATTTTCCAGTTTAAAAAGTATCCTATGTCCGTTTCCGGTTATGGTATATCCCTATATCATCAAAATCCGCGTAGCCGTTTACGCGTGATTGGATTTCAAACAAACAAATATCTTACTAACTTTCGTGTCTATCTACTTAACAAAGTCATGTTATTTAAGTTGAAGTATTTAAGTACACCATTCATAAAAGTCAAGAACGGCTGGACTAATTTTTAACCCCCGACGAAAAAGAGGGGTGTTATTAGTTTGACATGTGTTGTGTACCTCAAAATCAAAATCAAAATTTTATTCAGCAAATAGGCAGTTGAATGCTCTTTTACACGTCATTTTTTTGAGTCTACCAGCGCTTTCGGAAAGACCATGATTGCCAAGAAGAATGCGCCGCAAGAAACTTGGCACAAAGTCATTTTTTCTAAAAACAAGTTACATTAGCTCTTACAATACGTAACCACAGACAAATTACACAAAGAAACCTCACTCTGTCATTAAAAGATTAAGAGAGAAAAAAAAACCGCATTTTAGAAACAAGTGTAAAAAGTAATTATTAGAACAGCAAAACCAGAACACTACTTTACTGGCGCGTTTTAATTGAGCAGGAGATGTATAGGGTCTCCAGGTCAAATATCTGTGAAAATTTAAATTACAAAGGGATGTATAGGTTCCCAGAATTAATACTATAATATAATACTTAATCTAAATGGCTTAGAGATGTATAGTCTCTAGGGTCAATTTAAACTAAATTTAAAATCAGCAGAGGTGTAAAACGCCTCCACGGTCAATCTACCTATCTATGTATTATCTGTGTATCTGTCTGTGGACTGATTTCGATGCGGTTTTTTTAATCGAAATCTAGTTTAATCGAAATAGTTCTTAGATAAGTTTAACCCGTTTTTGAAATACTGAACTTTAAAATGACAATGTCGGGGGTTCTTTCAACTTTTCTACGTTGGCAGTTTTAAATGATTCGCGGTTAATTGCATTAGACATAATGAAAACGGGATATTGACCGCGATTGCCTTATAGGTTTGATGAGCTCCCGATATTTCGATGCAGTTGCATGCATCATGATCACGGGCAAACTGACGAAGCGCGGGTAGACTCTAATGTTGCGCAGACCGGGCTCCGCCGACTGCGCGCACTGCCACTACTATCGGTCAGTTTCTACGTTGGTTGGGTTTTCTTGATTAGTTGGATTTGTTTCCGCTCCGAATAGTAGAATAACTATTAAAAGAGGGGAAAAAAGTCGCAATAAAAAAAAATATGAAGAAAATTAATTTTCTATGAAACGGCATATGACGGTACCTACGAAGTTCGTTGGCTGGGTCAACTTAATTTATAAACATTTCAGTTTTAAGCAGACTTCATTAGGTATAATAATTAAAGCCTGGTGGCCTTATTCATAAACGTCACTCTAGCTTCCATTAGCTAAAATATGTTTTGTCTTCTTCTTACTAACGGAAATGTCAATGTGACAAAACAGGACAAACAAACTTTAACGGTATTTTAGTTATAATAGGTTTATGAATAACAAGGTTAATATTATTTAAAGTCTAAAATTGCTGGATATCCATTTTCAGCTTAGTACCAATATTGTTATGAAATATTAATGAAACTTGTTAATTTTATTTACTCTGAAACATAATAATTCATCGTCACTAACAATTATACCTTAAATAAATTAGGATGGTGTTACTCGTCTGAGTTATTTGAAACCAAGGTAATATTTCAAAACGAATTAGTGTCAAAACTCGAGGTTCTGAAAAGTGTTTTTTTTATACGAAAAGGAAGATAAACAAGTAAATGGACCACCTAATTAAGTGATCACCACAGCCCATAGACATCTGCAGCACCAAAGTGATTGCAAATGCGTTGCCAATCAAGAGGGCTAAAATGAAATGCCTCTTGTGTCTGTTAATTCTCCGGCTATTATTATTCTCCATACCGTAACACAACAGTGCAAGTACTGCTGCTTAGCAACAGGTTCAGCGAGTAACTGATAGCGATCCGGACCGAAATGCACAAGGTCCTACCACCCGCAAGATCAATTGGATTTTGCTATTTCATTTGTTACTTTCGACCCTCTTCTGCTGTATTATATGTAAGTATATAGAAGACGACGATTTGTTCCACTTTATCAATGGTTGTTCTACATAAAGTCTTTTAACATTATGAACAAAAACTGACATTGGCTCAAGTCTTTTGGCCGCCATCAAGCAAAATAGAATAGAATAAATAGAACATTACGAACACAGAAACGGCGACGCGCGGCCAGCGTCACCCTCGCGACGTTCGCATGGCTCATATCTCTGGCACTAATTAGTACCACAAAACCGGCAACAAAAGCGAAGTGCCAAAGAGCCCGTCTACACGCTATAATATAAGCCTATAAGTACAATCCTAAACAGACCACAAGACAACAGATTGTAATAAATTACTATCGCACTTTCCCATGAATCACCATCGATAGACTATGCTACGGGGATACGAACAGCAAAGGCTGTTAGCATTCCACTACGAATAAGCCTCGTAAATCGGAGACCAGCAAAACAGTGCTATTGGGATACCGTCAGAAACGCTTATATGACCATTGTTCTGTGTTTTGCACTGCTGGTCTGATTGCTCTAATAGAAACTTAACATTTATTTTATTTCGAACGGGATATTGCCCGCAATTGCTAAGGAAGGTTTGATGAGTTTCCGATATTTCAACACAGTTACACGCATCATAACAGAAGACGGGTATATTATGACTGGATGCGGAAGGCGGAAGACCGGAAGGAATGGCGTGCATTAGAAGATAGACACTCAGCATTTTGTGGAAAAGCGTTGAAAAAGAGAAAGAGATATTATGTCGAATGTAATTAAACGCGAATCATTTTGAACTGTATGAAACTTTGCAAAGAATGGGATGCACCTTCATGTGCAAATTGCTTAGCTTGTTGATCTATATCATTTGACGACCGAATAGCCTAGTGGTTAGAGACCCTGACTATGAAGCTTGAGGTCCCGGGTTCGATCCCCGGTCGGGGCAGATGTTTGTATGATGAATACGAATGTTTGTTCTCGGGTCTTGGATGTTTAATATGTATTGTCAATTGGTGTCAATTTGTCCCATGATATTTATTTATTATTATTTAAGTATGTATTTATCTATATAAGTATGTTTATCCGTTGTCTAGTACCCATAGTACAGGCTTTGCCTAGTTTGGGGCTAGGTCAATTGGTGTCAATTGTCCCATGATATTTATTTATTTATTTATTTATCATCTATGCGGATTTCATCTATGGCGACATGGCAACTGCTTTTGCGTGATAATGATTTCATTATCATCTTCATATCCATATGCCTATTTATGTTCCAGTGCCACTCAATTGAAAAAAAAATGTTATTTATTAAGTAAGCGGTTACATGCCTCTACGTGTAATGTTTTGAGTCTACCAGCGCTTACTAAAAGACTATGATTGCCAAGAAGAATGCGCCGCAAGAAACTTGGCACAAAGTATTCTACCGTATTCTACGCAGACGAAGTACAGCAACAGCTATATCTGTAATAAACACATTATGTGAAATATCCAGCAGTTACTAATGTAACTGCTGGATATTTCACATAATCACGGATGTCACGGCAATGTAATCATTGCCGTGGTAGATGGACCACTTATAAATTCCTAACCTCCTGACCCCGTAATGCAACGGCAACTGGCACGATTTATTGACCCGTGAAAAGACATAAATCGGTTCCAGATTACCACCGCTTCCAAATTGAATCCTATCTTACACTGCTAAAGTCGCTACGGATTGGCCAATAATTAACCGGATATCGACAGACGGAGGTTATCCTTCGGTCTTCCGAGCCTCTCGAGTGTTTGCGGTGTGACCGCCGGTTAACGATTGCCGTGTAGTCAACAGTAGGTACGAGTTCTATCAAAGGAGCACCTTGAATCTGGTCGAGGGAATTCAGTTGGTTATGGATGGCGTCGAAGAAACACTGTGGCAGTTTGCTGCATGCTTGCAAGAACCAAGATATTTTCATTTGGTTTTTTATTTGCTTGTTTAAATTTAGATTTTAGTTTGCCTTACTCGAGTTGTAACAACAAGATCTTATTATTGAGGCTCTGCCTCAAATGCCGTTACTAACGAAGGCGAAGATTCAACGGGTTGGATTCACAGGGCCTAGGCTAAAGAGAATTTTCCTTTCATTTACATTTTATGTAAACAAATAGTGATTGCCTTCTTTTTACACGACTACCTAAAGAAAAAAAGAGCATATTGTTTCCTAGGCGTGTCTATAAAATAAGACCAACGACAACCAGTTTAATCAAACAGCCATTAGCCAAGTACCTTGCCGAGTACCCCACTTTGTTAAGCCTTACGCCCAAAAGAGCGAAACACAAAAACATGATTGATTCCCGTCACCAGAACGTTTACCAAAAAGGCGAAAACACCCAACGCCGCCATTTGCAGCAAAATACCGCGATATTTTTGAACAAAAGCAAAGCCAATTTATGACTCACGCGCACGAATAATATAGCATTCGATAAACATTACGCGTAAAGACAATACTATTACGTTATTACGTATTTTTCAAACGTTGCTGTTAACCCTTTGAAGATACTTGATTAGAGCTAATTTGGTTCACTTTTTTTGTACGTTAGCTGTTTGCCGTCCTTATGTAATTGGTTCAAAAGATTCTGGACAAAACGGGAGTTAGACGCACTATTATTGTATCATTATCATTATACAGGTAGTAGGTACTATCCGGCCAAAATAACGTAGTCTTAGTGAATTATTTCAGCTAACAATTCCGCGACTCATAATATTTTTAAATCCTGTCGCAAAAAGAGAGGTGTCACAAATTTGATCTGTGTATTTGAGTAGGTATAGGAGTATCTATGTATCTGTCTGTGGCATTATAGCTCCCTAATGGATGGACCGATTTGAACGTGGCTTCTTGAGTAGAAAGCAGTTTAATCGTGATTTTTCTTAAAAAAAAATTAATAAAAAAAATCGTTTATTATCAGATCATTATAAATCCATAGATTAAGCTTAGCTAAGTTTCAATAAAACCGATTCACCCGTTTTTGAGATACTGAACATTTAAATTAAAATATCGGATGGTTTTCACCTTTTCTAAGTTTTATAATGAAATCAGTACATCAATATGTAAATTCACAAGGTTCATCGAAATTAAGTCAATTTCACAAAATTTACTGCAACATAATTATTGTCATATTGTGTTTCTGACTGATATCTGGTTTAAAAATGTGTAGTAATAAAATTATGTTGACATTAAATTTATACTCATAATTTCGTGGCATGTCGTCGCTATACTTTCTGAACCTCGTATCTAACCGATATGTTTAGTTCCAAAAACAACACTGTTCAGATCAACATACAGTTGCCTTTTGAACTAAATATAATATCGTAAGATACGAGGTTGAGAAAGTATAGTGACGATATTGCTTGTCTAAACTTAAACTGTTCTCCGTCTAACACCGATGTCACCATTTACGTTACAAAGCGAGACGTAAATTGAACTATTCTCCTGCAACTTCGATTAGTCGAATGCCGACTGAGACATATTAATTTGTGGAGATGCTGAGTATCGATACTCTGATCTTTGAATGCAAATTTAAGCAAATATTGAAGAGACTGGTGGCGGCCGATTTTGCAGATTCGAATTTGATTTACAAAATGTAAGAGTGCCACTCGTAAATGGAGTTTAGTTTATTAATTTGAGATACATGCAGAGTAAAAGACTTCAATAATTAAGTAAGAGTAAGACTTTAATTTGATTAATTGGCTGTATTCTGTTTGGAAAGAGGAAAACAAGAATTGTTTTGAACTTTCATTAGGACTCATAATTACGAGTAATTTAATAAGAGATACTCTTATTCTGAAAGGACGTCGAGAGTCGTGGATGCGGAAAGCACAAAACCGGTCTGAGTGCAGAGCCCTGGGGGAAGCCTAATGTCCAGCAGTGGACGTCTTTTGACTGACATGAAAGCACAAAACCGGTCTGAGTGCAGAGCCCTGGGGGAAGCCTAATGTCCAGCAGTGGACGTCTTTTGACTGACATGAAAGCACAAAACCGGTCTGAGTGCAGAGCCCTGGGGAAGCCTAATGTCCAGCAGTGGACGTCTTTTGACTGACATGAAAGCACAAAACCGGTCTGAGTGCAGAGCCCTGGGGGAAGCCTAATGTCCAGCAGTGGACGTCTTTTGACTGACATGAAAGCACAAAACCGGTCTGAGTGCAGAGCCCTGGGGGAAGCCTAATGTCCAGCAGTGGACGTCTTTTGACTGACATGAAAGCACAAAACCGGTCTGAGTGCAGAGCCCTGGGGGAAGCCTAATGTCCAGCAGTGGACGCCTTTTGACTGACATGATGATGATCTCATCTTGCCTCGATAAAACAAAGTAAAGACGTTTTTTAGGACGAAAATGTGACGTTGCCAGACTCAAGATTGTGTGAGCATTTTTCTCATGAAGAGGGTAAAGGTATTTCATCCATTCGTCGATAGTATTGGTAATAATAGTGTTCTTTCTGTTTTATTTTCTTGTATTTCATATAATAAGCAATATTAAATTTATATAAATACATATTGCTGTGTTCGAGAGACAAGACTCAACCGATGCCTGTCAAAAAAAAAGTCAATTTCGAGTTCGTAGCTTCACAAGTGTGTTTAAATAAAACAACAAAAACCGGATGCATTAATAGTAATTTATGCAACTGCTACATAATGAGGGTCCTTAAAACACGAGTGTGTTTTTATGAAACGAGGCGAAGCTGAGTTTCATAATAGGATCACACTAGTGTTTTAAGGCCTAATTATGTGGAGTTGCAATTACTTTATCTACACACATATTATAAGTACTCTAAGATGGGTTCAGAAGCCGAAGGCATATATAATACCCATACCTGTCACGAATTTGACTGTTTTTTTTTAAATCATAGACAAACATACTGAGCTAACGTTTCGTGAACTGTTTTTTTTTTATAAAAAATAAATAAATATCACATTATTAATTATAAGTTACATGTCGGACTGAACTCGACTTATATACGTGAGTCATCCGTTTTATTTCACTATGATTGTAAATTACGTTGTTTGTCAAATTCGATACATCGAATTCGATATCAAAAAGTCATTACGACATCGAATTCGATATCGTAATGACTATTACTTTACTGCTGGTGGTGGAGGTGGTGCTGGGGCTGGCACTGTCGGCGAGAAGGCGACGGCGTACTGCAATGCTGGTCATTTTCTACGGTTTCTGAACGCATTATAGAGGACTTATGATATGTGTGTAGATAAACAAAATAGCAGGCAGGCGAAGCCTGACCGTAAAAGCAAATACTAGAAATGTGAAATGCATCCGGGACAAACCATTATGCAACGCATGTTACAGCTGTTTTGTAATTTTTGTTTGCCCCTGTTCGTGCTCAGTAGGTAATAATATTCACGTTATGTTTGTTTTTTATATTATACCCCATTAGCTAGTTTTTCTCTTTTCAGTCATTCGTTTTTGCAGTTAGGTTTTTGTTAACACAAAAAAGCACGATAACACAAACCTGAAAATGATATCTTCAAATGCCTGATTAATGACACTCCACTTAACGTAGTTCATCAACTTGGTTGTCGCAATATTGGATTTTTGATTAGAGGTACTGCATATGTCTTAAATCACATTGTTTCCAAAGCGCTACAAAGGGACTAACATACATACATAGGGCGCTAAACCCAATAGCCTCCTTTGAGTTCTGTAGTGCAGTCGGGTAAACATGCATGTTGTTGGTTTCAAAACAATTCTATCGATAAAACCTTCACACAGCCCTAACATCGGCACTTAAGATATCTCGCTCAAGTTGATCTGGCCCAGCTGCCCCAGCACGATAATTGTGCAGCTAATGACTGCGTAAATTACTTGCCGAATTGATTACAGGACTTACTGGCATAATTCCCGTGCTAGGAACTGCTGGTGAGCAGTACTTTGCTGGGAAACTTTACTCGCATGGTAACATGCTACATGCATGTGGGCGGTGGTAATAGAAGCAATTGACGATCATTTATGTATAATTACACTTTAAGCACTCACTGAAATATTATTTGTCAAGGGCAATACCCTTACACCAAAGTTAGTACGGATATGCACGTCGATTTTTTTCCGTAATTTATTCAATAAGGCGTTACTTTGTGGAGGTCCATAATATGGAAATATTATTTATTTGGAGGTTTATATCTATGGTCGCGGGTGAGCAAAGTAATTGTTTTTAGTTCCTGAATTTTTACCATGCCTTCAAGTAACAGCTCGTTTATTTAACACTATAATTATGTAGTGAATATAGCGCCATTTGTGTGAAATAACTCGCAACGAGATGAAAGCCACACTCCATCGGAACTAATAAGCTCATTCGGGTCAAGAGATGGCGCTTCAAATCAATCAATAATTTATTTATGATCGCAATGGAAAAACCGGCCAAGTGCGAGTCGAACTCGCGCACGAGGGTTCCGTAGAAAGATTTTAACGCTTTTCCCCAGTGTTTAAAGAAGTCCAGTGTTAGCAGAGCCCTGCTCTTAAGCAAAATGTACGCAGCGTGGGGTCAACTTATATTGGTCGGTGAAATCTACAGACAGACATAAAAATTTAAGATTTTGAAACTTTTCGGAGTGGTTGTGCTATAAGAGCTACCTTCATACCAAATTTCAAGTTTCTAGAACATCTGAAAGTACCCCTTTAGGTTTTTGGAAATCGGCAATTTGTATGGAAATAGATTTTTTAATGACTGTATCTTTTGATTGCGTTGACTTAGAAGGTTGATTTTTTCACGGCTTCAAGGGACCGCAGGCTTGAGTATTTGGTATTAATTTCAGAATCCACGCGTTCCAGAGAAAAAGGGTCTTGATAGACAGACAGACAGACGGACAACAAAGTGAAAAAATAAATAAATAAATATCATGGGACAATTTGACACCAATTGACTTAGTCCCAAACTAGGCAAAGCCTATAAGGGTTCCGTTTTTTCGTTTTGAGGTACGGAACCCTAAAAATACGAAAAGATGCTCCCTTTTAAATCACGATTGTTCATGTGTTACAACAGGGATTTAGTCAAAGACAATATAGAAATAACGGCACCTTGTACAAAGTACAAGTTTTAGTTCAGCTGATATAAATATGCCTTGTAATTAAATGAAAATAATCGATTTATTGATTATTTTTGTTTTTATTTTTATGAAACATTCATAGAATGAAATTCAACATACAATGACAATGCAAAGAAAAATCCGTTAAGCAGCTGGACTTGAACCAGCAACCTCGGTAATCCGTACCAATCGGTACGGATTACCGAGGTTGCTGGTTCAAGTCATTGTCATTGTATGATGCCTTGTAATTGTCCTGAAGTAAATATTGAGAATTTTTGTTTACGCTGGCTGACTCCCAAACTTGGGGAGCTTGAAAATCAAACAAACATATCAAGTTAGGGAGCTAACCGCATAACACAGGTTGACACAGGAAGTCGGTATTTAACGCAAATCTAACATTAAACTTTGAATTTCGCAGGTATTTGAATGTCTGCTAAAATACAACAAATGCAACAATTTTCCTATATTGTTACCCGTGGTTTCATCGTAGAAATTCTCTCAAAAATTGCAATCTGAAGTTGCACGCAACATTCGGATTTGGATTAGGTTAGAACTTAGAAGTTTAACGGGAGTTGGTAGAAAATTTACGCCAGGAATACCAAACGTTCGTTCGTAGTTCGCACTAGGGCACGGAGTATGGTGAAAATGAAGAAAGCATGAACAAAATATTGGGGTCTTTAAAAGTCAGTCGTAAAGGTTCTTGCAGATTCCGTAGGTCAGCCAGTGAGAATTTGCTTTTATTTATCTAATCCACTTCGGGCATTTCAATCTGTATTTTTTTTTTGACATAAAGGCAATAGCAAAGTTGATAAAGAAAAAAATTCGTATGATGCTTCACATAACTTGGAAACCTCTTTTGAAAAACGTAACCTTTTGACGATGAAGTCGGTTAAAAATACGGTGAAATGAAGTGGTAGCCTGCGAAAGAATATATAGAGATAGTGAAGTCCTGAGACAAAAGTATTCCAATTAATAAAATTGACGAAAGAAAGGTTTCGGGAAAACTAACTTTGGGCAAACTTAGTTCAAAACATCGAAATGTTACCGATAACAGAAATTACATCCACTGCGACTTTATAAGCGAAAAATGCGACCGCCATGAAAATGACACCACCTCTGCTTTTAACCCAGTAGCATAGGTTTCTTTTGAATTGTAAGCTGGTTCGTCATTGTTTCTTTTAATGTTTAACTTCTTTTGTACACTTGCTTATGATTTTCTTTTTATTGTTTGTGTCTGTGTCGAATTTGTGTTAGTTAAATGTCTTCTTTTTTCTTTCTTACTGTATTTTTCAGCTCCACTCCCTTCCCTTACCCCAACCAGAGGTTTCGTCTATTAGAGACACGCTTCCAACTTTGTACATTGTTTTATTAAACTGACCGGCTGGCTCACCCTCTGATCCAGTTAAAACGGTACACCTGTATTTATTTGAAACTTCTGGTTAAATTGACCTATTGAAAACTTTAACCTTTCGCCGTTCTTAGCAAAAATCGTCTCCACTTTCGAAGAAATTGTTGACCACCTTTCAAAAAACAGTCGGGGAATCGTAAGGTATGGGTCACTTTTTGATTTCAGATTATTTAAGCTGGAAATGATGATTAATTGGATTTAAATTACTGTGTATTTTTTATTCGTGGATGTGAAGTCGATGTTTACCTGTCCTAGCCTAGTTGTGTGTTCAGACAGATAGACAAACGCGGTGGGGAACTTTGTTTCATAACGTGTATTAGTTTTACTGTTGGACATTGCACCGAATTTTGCTAACTTTGAGAACCTCCTTTGGCGCGTTCCAAAGCAATAGTTGACAATTCGCACTGACCGCGACCAACTACAGTCGAGCATAGCTCGTGACTTCTAAATTAATCCTTAATTATTTTTAACGTGAAACTGTGGTTTTGCGTTTAACTCAACTTACCACTGCAACTAGCAAACTTTCCTCAACCTTCTGGTCATACAACTGAACCGTGACCCAAAGTGGAACCCTTTAGTACAAAATGTCATGGTGACATCGCATTGCCTGACATAGAAAATCATAATGACACTTACTGTGAGAACGTTCCACTGTGGGTCCGGAATCAAATATGGTTTGACTGTACCTTTTTCTGAGCTTGTCAGCTTTGCACTTAGTGTTATTTTCTTGTGACTGGTATCTCATGTCACTTTGACTATTACGGTTTTAGGGTTCCGCAGCCAATATGACAAAAACGGAACCCTTAGAGTTTCGTCATGTCCGCCCGTCCGTCAGTATGTCACAGGCATTTTACTCGAAAACTCTAAGAGGTATATTGATGAAATTTGAAGTATAGGTGTCTTGTAGGAGACGCTACTTAGTTTGATAGTTAAATAACAAATATAAATATTTCTAGGGGGCGCACTCCAACCACGTAGTAGGTAACAAAATTAAAATATGTGTTTTTTCTGCAAACATCAATATGTGTCACTTATTTCGACAGCTCTTTTAAAGACACTTCCAGGTTCCTAAAATTTTGTTTCGATTAAGATAATATTTTCGGAAATAATCGCTCCGAATGTTGCATAAATTTGCACTTTTTGAATTAGGTATCGCCGAAAAACTGCGCTTCTCAACAAAAGGACGTAAGTGCCATGAAGATACCCCCTTTTCATCAGTAGGTACTGCATTTTTTGTAGTAACGGTTACGGAACTCTACACTAGGCATGACCCGACATGCTCTTGCCCGGTTTTTAGGGTTCCGTACCTCAAAAAGAAAAAAACGGAACCCTTATAGGATCACTTTGTTGTCCGTCTGTCTGTCAAGACCCTTTTTCTCTAGAACGCGTGGAGGTAGCATGCTGAAATTAATATCAAATACTCAAGCCTGCGGTCCCTTGAAGCTGTGAAAAAATCAACCTTCTAAGTCAACGCAATCAAAAGATTACAGTCATTAAAAGGCTATAATTCCGTACAAATTGCCGAAATCCAAATACCTAAAGGTTACTTCCAGATGTCCTAGAAACTTGAAATTTGGTATGAAGGTAGCTCTTATAGCACAACCACTCCGAAAAGTCTCAAAATCTTAAATTTTTATGTCTGTCTGTAGATTTCGCAGACCAATATAAGTTGACCCCACACTGCATACATTTTGCTTAAGAGCAGGGCTCTGTTAACACTGGACTTCTTAAAATACTGCGGAAAAGCGTTAAAATCTTTCTACGGAACCTTCCGACTCGCACTTGTCCGGTTTTTTGTTATTTATCTTGCATCTATCTACAACTATAACCTCAATTTCGCTTTGTAATTCCAGGTGTCATCAGCATGCAGTATTGGTGTCTTCGGTTTCCAGTTCGGTCTGGTCGTGGGCTTCTTTCTTCCGCCGCTGCTGGTGTCAGGTCATGAGGATCCGAAGGAAATCGGGAACGACCTGTTCAAGATGTTTATCATTTTCGCCGCTGCGTCCATTGCTGCTGCTGTTTTAGTAATTTTTAGTAAGTTTGAGTTGATTTCATGTGTACGATCTGTTATTTCATGTGTACGATCTGTTATTGTTTTTCTTTTGTTTTGCTGAGTATTTTAACCTCGGAGCTTTGTTATTTTTTGTGAAAGATTTCTTTCCTTTTGGAAGTTACATACTGTTATATTTTGAGTACCTAAAAATAAAACAAAATAGTAAGAATAATGTAAAAAAAAAATGCAATGTCAATCAAAAATGTAAAATCACAGAATGTGAAAATATCGAAAATAACACAACCATACAATTTTATTATTAATTTTGTACTCAGACAAACGTGTATTCATATTCCAATACGTCGTGACTATTAATTGTATTGTGTTTTCCTTCGAAACTGTCATGAAAATTTACGGAACTATCGAACCCTATTTGAAGTTATAAATTTTTACCAAAAAATTATAATTCGATAATGCATTTTCACATTTTGTGTTGCTTATGCTTACCATTATAACTCGATTTATGATTTCAGCATTCAAAGCCCGACCAGACCTCCCACCAACCTTAAGTCAAGCCAGGTCACGAGCAGCGACCAAAACTGACCTCCGCACATACATACAAACCCTGAAGAGGATTTTCTCACAACGCCATCTGTTGGCCCTTTTTGTATTCACTGGCATAAACAATGGCTGCTTCAACGGTCTATCGACATTACTGAGCCAGATATTTTTAAACTACTTCCCAGTAAGTTGGAACCAGCTTTTGCTTTCTTGGTATTGAATTGTTGATATTATTTACTCAGACAGTTTCATGGGAAATAATAAAACTGGCCAAGTGCGAGTCGCACTCACGCACGAATGATACAGAACCCTCCTTGAAGTATTGAACAGTAAATACACATTTGTTTACTTTTTAACCCCCGACGAAAAAGAGGGTGTTATAAGTTTGACCTGTGTATCTGTGTATCTATCTGTGCCATCATATCCCTCAAACGGATGGACCTATTTCAATGTGTTTTTTTTAATCGAAAACTAATTTAATCAAGATGGTTCTTAGCTAAGTTTCATTCAAATCGGTTTACCCGTTTTTGAAATATTGAAATTTGAAATTAAAATGTCGGGGGTTTTTCAATTTTTCTAAATTGGTTAGGTTATCTTGTATGCCGTATGGGGTCCTGTTTTGTGTTTTTCTGTAATCTCCTTGTACTGTTTTGTGGTTTTCAATAAAGAATATTTGTATTGTATTGTTGTATTGTCCCCCTTTAATGTTTAATTACCTAAATGTTATTTTTAACTCCCGACGCAAAAAGAGAGGTGCTATAAGTTTGCCCCGTGTATGGGTGTATCTGTGTATCGGTCTGTGACATTGTAGTTCCTAAACGGAGGAACTGATTTGGGCGCGGCTTTTTTTAATCGACAGTTAGTTTAATCAAGGTAGTTGTTTGCAAGTTTCATAAAAATCGGTATAGTCGTTTTCGAGATATCGAACTTTGAAATGAAAATGTCGGGGGTTGGTTAGCTTTTCTAAGTTGGTAAGGCTATTTTTTTTTTATTCTTCTGGCACTTAGCTAATATCATATTCTGTGAAAATTTCAAGTATTACGGTTGTGAAGATTCAGGTCTCTGAACGGCGGACAGTAATACTAACTTTTGGGTACGGAACCCTAAAAAAAAAAGTAGTACAACTGCGACGTTATTTTGGTGTAATTCTTTTGAACTTTGTATAATGGTTTTGTGTTGAAGCAAAAAGGGCCAAACTTGAAACTTTTCAACAAAAGGCAGTAATGGAATCACTTTCTGCCAATTACTACGAAAAAGTTTTTTTGGGAAAATGAAATAAAAGGTACAAAAACCTTTATGCGATTACACGCTAACCAAGTACGGTCGAATTTGTTGAAGTTTTTGAAATCCTTTTATTTATATTGCTTTTAAATCTTCAGATACGAAATTCTGCGTAGAATTTTCATACCGTCTGTGGACTTTGTAAATTTCTTGTTGATAAAATAAAATAACCAATGGCAGAAGCAATTAGTGTTAAAGATGTGATTTAACAACTTTCGGAATTGAATTTGAAGAAGGCTTTGCACCATCTAATAGTCGTTTTATTTCTTGATCTGCTGTTCTATTTCACGTTTCTTTAGCTCTTTTTATTGTCGTCGTGTTTTGTAGATTGTAAAATATAGGTATTTTAATTTTTGAAAAAACACTTCGTGTCAAGTTTCTTGCGGCGCATTCTTCTTGGGAATGATGGTATTTTTAAAAACGCTGGTAGACTCGGGTGGTAGGACCTTATGCAAGGTTCGCCGGGGTCGCTACCATCATATCTTACTAGCAATCTCGGCGCCAAACAGCAGTGATTGCAGTGTTGTGTTCTGGTGTTTAGTGCATTAGAGTCGGGGAAATAACAGGCACAAGAGGCATTTTTATCTTAGCCCTCTAGGTATGCAACGCATTTGTCATCACTCTGGTATATGAGCAGTGGTGATCACTTAACCTGGTGGCCTATATTTTGCCTTTCTTTTGGTATACCTATTTAAAAAAAACTAATCAACTTCCAATTAATTATTCAAACTAAATGAACCACTTCATCTTGGTTTCTGTGTTTTGGTTGTCTGTAAGATATCGCTTTTAAGCGATAAGAGCGCCTATTGTCTACCATACCTGTTTTTCTGTAATATCCTTGTACTGTTTTGTGATTTTCAATAAAGAATATTTGTATTGTATTGTATTGTAATTTTTCCACTTCCAGGGTAAAGAAGAAGCAGCTGGCAACATTGGTGTGATCATGATAGTTTTCGGGATGTCGGCTTCCGTCGCTTATGGCTTCATCCTTGATAGGACCAAGGCGTTCAAGGCTATCTTCGTGATAATCTATTATATGTCCGCCGTTGCCATGGCAACGTTTACTATGTTGCTGGTGTTCTGCAAAACTATGTGGGTCATGTTTGTTAGCGCTGCTTTTGTTGGGTAAATCTCATTTTTTTTATTGTATTAAATTACTTACATTAAATACGTTTAGGCCTGATTTTACATGTACATACTTAGATGAAGACAAGGACTCAATAATTTTTAAATACCCTAATCATCAAAATCGGTTTAGCCGTTAGCGAGTTTTGGTGCAATAAAGAAACTCACATAATGACATACATACTTACATGAACCCTGAAAACAATACACTCTTTTTTCTTTGGGAAGTCGTGTAAAAAGTATTTAGATAAGACTTTTAGCTTGGAAAATATAAAGTAAAGCTCACAGCATGTTTGTAGAATAGGATTTGTGTTTTAAAAATACTTCAGCTGTCAATGCTTCTTCTTAAGTCAAAGATAGAGATGTCAGCACGAATCTACCCGGCCCCAAGTCCTATTCTAGCACTCCAGCGGTCTTCTAGCTGAAAATGATGATGATATGATGACGTTAACTTACTTCTTTCCAGAACCTTCCTTTGCGGCTTCACAGCAGTCAGCTTCGACGTAGCAACCGAACTGACATACCCAGAATCAGAACTCATCGTTGGCACAATCATGAATATGATGTCGTTACTCTTCACGTTTGCGACAACCCTGACCTTTGGCTACATTAACGAGACAATTGGCTACCTCTGGGGTAACATTGGATTTGTGGCAGCCCTAGTATTTGGGGCTACATGCACGTTGCCAATCAAATTTGAGTTGAAAAGAACTACGGCGCAGAGATCAAAGTTGACGGAAGAAGACGACTTGATAAGCTAGATGCCTATTATTTTAATGAAATAAAGTGTTTATGCTAAGGTTTATTCCCAACATTCATTTAATAGCTTCACCTGCTTCCTGTGTAATAAATAACGGTGTATACTAACATCGTTTTTATCTAAACCCTATGCTATATAATAATGCCTGATGGTCAACAAGATGGAGCACACTTGTACAGGTAGGCTTGTAGGTAAATGCCCACTCAAAAAAAAAACAAAAACTGATGGATAATTTATAATAAATAATAACTAGTAAATAGAAAATGTACAATTGTACACACGTGACAATCAGTGACTTTTGTAAAAGATTCGCTTTACGAGAAATGAGAAAAAACGTTGGAATTCTGGAAATCAATTTACGATCAAATCACGGTCATATTTACGAAGACTATTTGATACAATATCACAAAGTGATGTCTGTAGCCTTTGATATCTCATCAAACAGGCGTATCACCATCTAAAGCTGTTGTTATTTGGACTTTACCACCAAAAACTATGGTCGAATTTTGATATGACACAAAAGTGGAAATGAGATGTTCCGAAAAACATGTTACTCTTTGATCTGTACAATATCCTATTGACAAATACGATCAGGAACAATAGGTTTCTTGTACCGTTAAATAGCAAATCTGGCCTTATTTACTGAATGTCAAGGCTTTACGCCCAACTATTTGCTCTAAAAAAAGCAGACAGTCACTAAAAATATGTCGCAAAAATCTGGATCTTCATTGTGTAGCGTTGAGTATAATTAGAATTAGAATTAGAATTATTTATTGACCGTGTAACATACATTTAGCACGTCATAATATTTAACAGATTTGGAATTCATGCATTACTAATTACTTAAAAAATATCCTTTCTCTTCTCTTAAAAAATCCATGTACTCGTTAATGGAGTAAAAAGGTTTTTCCTTTAGAAACTCCAGAATTTTGCTCCTGAAGAATTACATCGATAGACTTGTTATTTTTGTTGGCAGCAGGTTGTACATCTTGATTTTTATTGGGATTCCTTGCTTCAAATACTTCTTCGTTCTTGTTTTCGGTAGACATAGTGTATGAACACGCTCGACATTGCTACTTACCTAACATTTAAGCTGACGCTGCACTCGCTGTGTACGTCACACTGTTTACTTTATACTTGTGTATTTTAGTGCAATAAAGGTACTCAACCTGAACGGTCACATCTTTTCCTTAACAATCCGTTCTTCTAACATACCTATTAACTTTTACAACAACAACAACATACAACATTCGTACATGTTAGGTCTATTAAACTAGTAGACCCAACACATAGTTTTTCTTTATTTCGTGTATTATGCCTGTGAATATCTTTCATTTGTTTCAAAGAGTCCTTTTCTCTGTGTATTTCTAGTAGACTATTAAATATATATATTGATATGACTGTCATTATCCCTTCTTTCTTAAAATATTTCTTGGCAGACTCACACCTGTGTAAGTTATTCATTATTCTAATTATTGTTTTTGTAACTTAAGTACCCTTTGGATTTCCACGGCATTTCCCCATATTGTTACAGCATAGTTTATAACTGCGTGTATATGTGCGTGGTAAACCAATTTCAAGGTTTTTTTACTAATAAGAGGTTTCAATTTGATTAAAGCATGATTTCCTCTAGCAACTTTCTTACAAGTTTTGTCAATGTGGAGCTTATGGCTAATCCTGTTGTCAATTTCGTATCCTAAAAAAGTTGTCTTTGTTTCATTATTAATTTCTATGTCATCATAATATTTTAAGCCTATATTTTCCTTGTTGGTGTAGTTTATTAAGGTAGTTTTTTTACTATTAAGTACGTGTATGCGTGGAACCAATTTTTAAGAATGGTCATAATATTTTGTATTTTAGCTTTGTTATCTTCGTGGCTGTTTCCTTTTATCCCGACATGTGTATCATCAGCAAACAAAGTCACCATCGCGTCTTCTGGTATACAAGCTGGTAAATCATTTATAAATACTAGGAATAATACGGGTCCTAATATTTACCCCTGTGGTACCCCGACATTTATATGTGACGTGCTCAAGATTACTCTATTTACTGCTTGGGTCCTATTTTCTAGATAACTTTTGATTAGCTGTAGTGCTGGTCCTTGAAATCCGTAAAAAGCCATTTTTTCTAGGAGAATGTCATGTTTCAAACAGTCGAATGCTTTAGAGAGATCACAGAAAATGCTAGAGTCCGTCTGCGACTGAATAAAATTGAGTACGACATTACCGTGAAACTTTTCTTCGATATAATAATAATATTAGTTGTTTACTGTAGATTTAGTATTGTGAAACTGTGGAGAATTTCTTGAAAAATAACGCTAAAAGCATTTATACACGTTGAGTGCGTATTTTTCTAAAACATATTTGGTTAAAGTTTTAGCTCAGCTCTTACCAAAACCAGGTACGTTGACGGTATCATTAAATCTCTGTCTCGTTCAGAACCCTTCTAAAGTGATTAAAAACGTCATAATATCTACCTACTCGTTTTAAATGAATGTTATTTCCCGCAGTATTTTCAAGAATCGCAAGATATTATTACGAATGTAACGTTTTATGAAGAAAAACACATAGGGACATGATTTTAATTTTCGAGGAAAGCCTTTCACTTTGAGTATTAAATTACCTTACAAAAGAATATAATGAATGAATTCCTAAGAATAATTCTATAATTAAATTTAACGCTATGAAAGCGTCACGGTATTTGTTGCTAGGAGAACTAATAAGTGACTTTCAATGAGATTTACATTAAATTTATACAAAATGTACCTAAATATTATAAGTTGAGTTTAGCCCGACATGCTTCGGACTAATTCGTAGTCCTCCCTCTGGGAGCGCACGACCCAGCGGCAGCGAGACGCTCACTCTAGGAAAGACTACGAATTAGTCCGAAACATGTCGGGCTTAACGATTCGTTTTATATCCCTATGATTGAGTCGCACGGTAGTTTCATGTTAAAAATGTAATTTTCAAAAAAGTGATATGTTTTTTTTATTACTTTCAAAAAATTTCACTATTCTTTAGTCCTTTGGTTTCAAATTCATTATCATGTAGGTATTATTAATGTTAATTTAGATTATGATGTATAATTATTACAAAATTACATAGGTCAGTGACATAAATGTTACACGAACACCACACACTACATAAACAAATAAAACTCGCCTTTGTGCTATAAATCATACGCTCTTTATATTCCGTGGCAAATACGCAAGAATCAAACTTTTACAGCCTGTAAAAACATTTCTTATCTTGCCCTTAAAAAAGCATTTAAAATGTATTAAGACATCATCGAACCGGGTGGTTTTGTAATGGCTACCATTACGAGCACGTAGCGTAGAAAGGGCAGCATTTTCACAGCAAACAAAATTAAAGAAGTAAATGTCAAATTAGTAAATAATGAACACGGTGTGTATCGTAGTACGTATATTTGCAAACTGGCTTACAGCAAAGATTCTTACCCCCACATAGTTTTTACTCTGATACCCACTTAATACCTAACACCTCCACCCTTATTCTAAACTAATACTAAGAGCAATAAATTTAATCATTGAACCCGTAGCGATCGGGTAGCCTTACAACTGGCCTAAGGCGCTCGGGCCGTGAGCGTTGTGCAGCGGGCGAGCCAGGCCGCGGTTGCTCCGGGGGTTGGGGCGGCGCCGGCGCCGGGCGCGGGACACTGTCATCGCCGGCGACCGGACTCTCCCTCGATTCCGAGCTCGACGCACGCTCTGTAGTTTCGGCTACGGGTACACAAACCGGTGGATAAAATAAAGTACTCTTACGTTGTGCAATTTCATCATCACTTGAATCGCGTTTCCTTAATTGATCTATGTGCCTATGCGTTATACCTGATAACGTTTCTATCCTATAGTCCATCTCTCCCATTCGTTCCAGTACTTTCCCTTTTCCCCAAGTATTCGGACTTGACGTTTTAAATAGTTTAAACCAAACTAGATCGCCTACCCTAACCGACCGCGATGTTCCTTTAGCAAAAGCCTGCTGCTGTCGTTGGAGGGCATTTACTCGTTTTTCTCGGTCCGGCTTAAGACAATCGAGTCGGGTGCGTACTGGCCTACCTAATAATACCTGTGCCGGGCTATCCCCAATAGTATTGTGAGGAGTGTTCCTGTACACTAGTAAGAATCTACTTAGGGCGGCCTCTACGTTGACATTTTGAACTATAGCTTTCTTAATTACCCTCTTGCATAGTTTCACACAATTTTCCACCTGACCATTAGAGGCCGGGTGATATGGTGCCGAAAATAGCTGTTCAATACCATTTAGTTTACAAAATTCTTTTAACTCCTCACTTGCAAACGGTGGCCCGTTATCACTAACTATCTGCTTGGGTAACCCGAACCTTGCAAAATGTTCTCTCAACTTAGTTATTACTGTTTTAGCCGTAGTAGTACCCATGTTTGTTACCTCCATCCATTTTGAATAGGCGTCAACAAGTACTAAGTATTTCGTTCCAAATGCAGGTCCTAAAAAATCGATATGTACCCTAGACCAAGGACGACTAGGAAATGGCCATGGGCATGGTGAGTGTCGCGGCGGCGCCGCGGCCACGGTGGCGCACACCGCGCAGGCGCGGCACACTCCCTCCACCGCCTCGTCCAGGCCTGGCCACCACACGTAGCTGCGCGCCAGCGCCTTCGTCTTCACGATGCCCATGTGGGAGTCATGTAGTTCCTTCAGAACTCGCTCCCGGCACGCACTCGGAATAATTACTCTATGGCCCCACATGATGCAGTCTAATTCTAAATAAAGTTCAGCTTTCCGACTAAAAAATGGTTTTAATTCCCGAATTTCTATGTCCTGAGGCCAACCGTCCTTAATATAGCTTGATACCCTACTTAACAAGATATCGTATTGCGTTTCCTTCCTAATAGTATTATAATCAAGAAGTAAGGCATTCGTAGCAAAATGCAAATAAGTTTGCTCCGGACACTCCTCCCGACCGGAACCGGTAGCCTTATGCGCTGCAATCAATCGCGAGAGTGCATCAGCTGTGTTGTCATCCGACTTGACATATTCAATGTCGAAATCGTACGCTGATAATATCAACGCCCAGCGCTGCATACGGCTGGCCGTCATGCTGGGAATTCCCAATCCTGCCCCAAAAATACTAACGAGCGGTTTATGGTCGGTCCGCAGCACAAAACGCCTGCCGTAAAGGTATTGATGGAACTTTTTCACCGCGAATATTATCGCTAAAGCCTCTTTATGAGTTTGGCTATAATTGGTTTCGGGAGGCGCGAGCGCTCGCGATGCGTAGGCCAGCACGCGCTCCCGGCCGCCGGCGCCGGCGCCGCGCGTGGCCAGCACCGCGCCGACCCCCGCGGGCTTGCGTCGCACGTCAGTATCAAGTCCCGCTCCGGGTCGTAGTGTGCCAATACTGGCGCCTCCACTAAAAGCCTTTTTACTTGATTGAATGCCTTATTCTGCTGAACCGACCACGACCACCTCCTATGTTTTTTTAACAATTCATAAAGAGGTGCTAAAATTTCGCTCAAACCCTTAATGAACTTGCCGTAAAAGTTTACCATGCCAATGAATGATTTTAATTCTGATACACAACTCGGTGGTGTCATCGCTATTATTGGTTTTACTTTATCCTCATCTACCCTCACCCCATTTTTATCAATGACGAACCCCAGGTATTTCACCGCATTCACCAAAAAACTACATTTTTGTTTTTTTATTTTAAGTCCATGATGGCTTAGAGCCTGTAAGACTTTATTAAGACTGTCTAAATGCGAATCTAAAGTGTCCCCCGTTACCAAAATATCATCCAAAAAAAATGTTACGTTAGGAATGTCTTTCAAAAGATTATTCATTATTCTTTGGAATATACCGGGACTAGAAGATAATCCATAAACTAAACGCTTGTACTTAAACAAACCCCGATGCGTGTTTATAACCGTTAAAGCCACCGACCCGTCGTCCTCCAATAATATTTGGTTGTAAGCCTGCGATAAATCCAATTTAGTAAAATACCTACTACCGTTCAATGTCGAAAACAAATCTTCGATTTTAGGAATCGGAAACTTATCAACTAACAATACGCGATTCAAGGTGGATTTGTAATCTGCACACAATCGTAACGAACCGTCCGGTTTGTTTACAATTACCAATGGTGTAGCCCAGTCGGAGTGGTCCACCGGCTCAATGATGCCGGCGGCCAGCATGGTGTCGAGCTCGGCATCGACGCGTGCGCGCATCGCGAAGGGCAGCGGCCGCGCCCGGCAGAACACCGGCACCGCATCCGGCCGCACCCGCAGCCTAGCCCGCTCGCCGGTGAAACACCCCAATCCGCCATCAAATACCCCTTTATATCTGGAAACAATGTTTTTTTCTATCTCATT